>CAJHQP010000458.1:0-190502 GCA_905132765.1 Moricandia arvensis
TATCTTGCAGCTCTATAATGGCTTTCAAAATTGTAATTTTGTTAAGATTCTCATGAAAGTAAATGACATGGCTGACAACTTGGCAAAGTACGATAAAACAAACTTCCAAATTATGGTTGTATTATTGAACGATGTACTTTGATCTAATCTATATAAGATAAATTGACGACCAAAATAAATTGGTAAGTCTAACGAAGAAAACAAAAGTCAAAAAGTTTTTTTTTTATTATTACAGTCAAAACACATTTCCATAACCATTTGCTTATATTCTCAATCTAAAGTAAACCATACACGAGTAATGACGAATCTAGTTTGCTTGGTTTCACTTCTTCATGCACAAATGTTAAAATTTGAAGTCAACCGAACTTCAGCAAGTCAGAATGCACGTGGGCGTACAAAATTGGCTGACGCCTGCCAATTAACGCATAAAAAAATAAAAAAAAAGAAGGAAAAAACGGTTATCAAGTGGTAGTGGCAAATTTGTAAATAAAAGGAATTAACAAGACATCCTCAAGGTTGTTATTTTCCCGCCACCATTGTTAAACGCGAGTCTCAGTCGTCAGTTTCAGATTTCAACCCTAAGTAATCTCTGTAACTGACAATGGCCGCAACAAGCACCACCGTCGTGATCATTCTCATACTCGCGACCAGCTTCTCTTCCGCCGTCAACGAGACGCAGGCACCTTCTTCTTCTTCTTCTTCACCACCGGTTCTGACCTGTACAGAGGAACTCGTGATGTTTTCTCCATGCCTTCCTTACGTCTCCGCTCCACCAAACAACATCTCAGTCACGCCGGATCCTCTTTGCTGCTCGGTTTTCTCAACATCCGTTCATTCCCGAGCCGGAAACTGCCTCTGTTATCTTCTCCGGCAGCCGCTGATCCTTGGATTCCCGTTGGATAGATCAAGATTGCTTTCTCTTTCCCAGATCTGTACCGATCAGAGATCCGACGAATCTTTCGAGTCTCTCTGCTCGCCATCAGGTTGATTCCGATTCCATCTTCTAATCAATTGTCGAATCTTGGGTTTGTAATTTCTGATTGATGCAGAGCTTCCGCCGCTTCAGAGTATTCAGTTCACAGCTCCGTTTGTTTACGGTAAGTGTCAAGTTACGGAATCGATTTCAGTAGTGATTTAGTTGAATTCACAGACACGAGTTTCATTGATATCTGCAGGTGATAGAGCTTCCGCATCTCCTCCATCGTTCGCCATTGCACCGGTAGCCCCCGGAATTTCACCAATCTCCGATCAATTCTCACTAGAAATAGATACCGTATCATCATCACCACCACCAGAATCCTTCATAAAGATCAGAAGCTTTTGGCTTCTCTTGACCATCATTATGACTCTGAAGCATTCTGTGAGTTAGGTTTACTTCTTTCTTTCCTTTACCATTGTTCTCGAGTGGTGTCATTGTACATTGTTTCCGTTTAGCTTTGAGAATCGAATAAAGATGATATAGTGGAACAAGAACACCGTTTAGGTTCTCTCATAGGAAAACCATTTCTAATGTCAGCTTAGTAAAAAACCAACATAACAGACTTAGACAGAAGCAGTGGTGACATCTTGGACAGACTGACGCCAAGCGTGCGTACGAGCTCCATCCTTGTCCACGATCTTGATCACAAAGTTTGGTGGTGCGATGACCAGCCTTGACCTGATCTCAAGTATGCATTTGTCCACCAGTTCAATGGCTTCTTCAAAGGACATGTCGCTGCGGAAGTGCCTGTCCATCGTGGAGAGACACAAGTATGAGCCTTAACCGAATGCTCCCTTGTCAACCTTGTGAAGAGTTGCCATGTAGTATAGAGATGCACCTGCTTCTTTGTCGTAGCCAGCCATCAGGATGTTCACTGAGTACGGATTCTGGAATCAAACAGCAATGATAAATCTCAGCACGAGTGTGTGTAAATAATTATGCAGGCCAATTCATAAACAAGCAGGTATGGAATCCATCAGATCAGATCAATTGTTATACACTAATGGAGTATTGATACTTGGAACTTATCAGTATAAAATACCACTCAAGAGTAGTAGATTCTACCCCCCCCCCCCCTCCAAAAAGGATCACAAATCAGGTATACATGAATATCTGATTAAGTCACAAAAATCAGAGTAAGCAATTTGTTATTCTTGAAACCTTTTCAAGGTTGCGCAAAACTTCCTAGTATAGTAATGAAACATTCTTATTGAAAGCAATGACAATTACTTGACATAAGGAGACTATCAGTTTTGATTAGAGTCTCATCTTTTTCCGCCACAAGAAATTCACGATTCAAAACTTTGTTACCTCAAGAGTAACACTTGTATGATATCCAACCATAGAACAGGAAAAAACCTTGAATTTACAAAACTGCAATAAATTTCTGAAAGAAAGCGTAAGTTTGAAAAAAATCTTTCTATCATCTCAAAAGAGCATATTAATAGTGTCTTCATGATGAAAAAGTTTTCTTTGAAAAATATAGGTATTTCTTCTAACATGCATTTAAAATATAGATAATGAAATCATAATAAATAACTTAAAACCCATGGTCAGAATCTCAGAACTATGGTGAATCAAAAATATTCTTACACCAACTGCGAGAGAAGAGGGGATTAAGCATATCAAAAAGCATAAACTATCAATAACTCAATGAAGAAGAGTAAGAAAAAAGGTGACCTTTCTCATAGCAGTGGCGAGGTCACCACGAGTGAAGTTGGCAGTAGCAGCGGTAGACAAAGGGATCCCGTTTCTGAACTAATACAGTGACACGTTCTTCTGTACATACTCCGTAAACTTAAGACGAGGTACTGAGACCAACTACCTAATTTACATCTCCTCAGATTTGAAAAGTTTGCTCTTTTCTTTTGAAAATACCACTGCATGCTAAGTTTAATTGATTGTTTTTGCTTTTGACATGAAATGGAAGTGAACCTTATCATTACAGATTATTGTATGCCAGGCTCAAGAAAGTCAAGGTATTTGTTGTGATCTATCTTCGCTTGTAGGTTCACTGTTAGGAACACCCAATGTCAAATTAAAAGACGGAAAAGAGTTTCCTAACCCCCACAGAAGTGTCTTCAGCACTCCTCTGGGCATCCAAGATTGCTTGCAATCCAAATAAACCATCCTCGATGAATCACATATGAAATCAGATGTGAGAAAACTTTGTTTACATGCATTTTGTAATATTTCAACTGGATAGATAATTATAAAACTGGTTACAATTAGGCAAATCCGGTTTCTTAAAATAATCTATATACTAAAACCCATTCGATGAAGTGAATGTATCAGGTTATAAATGTTTATATCTGGTTACTAGTACATCAATTTTTAAATGTTCATATCCGAGTTTTAATATATGGGGTTTTAAATGTTTATATTTGGTTACTATTTAACAATTTTATAACTAGACCCATTGTACGGAGCATAATGTAGTATTACTCATGTTTTTAAAATAATCTAAAAAAAAAAAACTAAAACATTTTTAAAGTGTCATTGCAGTATTGTTGAACCGTGTTTTCCACAACCCTTTTGAAGGTTCTCATTGATAGTGATTTTTGCCAAGAACGCTACTCCAGCCATTTTACTAATACATTGGCTATTTTAACCAATATCCAGATGTTTCAATTAAACATACACATATTTATTATTAGTACGATTTCTTTTATGGTGTACTCTGAACAATACTCGAGTTCACTCCTTCTATTACTAAACCAAAAAATTTTAAATCGTAAACTTTAAACCTTAAACCTAAAGCCTTAACCAAAACGATGAACCGTAACCTCATACCTTAAAAGAACGGGGTTGATTTTAACACTGACGTAAGGGTTTTTGTTTAGGGTATCATGTATAGGGCTTAGTTTTTGGAGAACATGGATTGGATTTATGGTTTTGGGGTGTAGTTCAATTGTTTTGTTCATGGGTTGGGGTTTAGGGTTTAAAGTTTATGGTATAAGATTTAGTGTTGAAAAAGATTAGTTCTCTTCCACTTTTTATTGTCTGTATTTAATAAGAGAGGCATATGATATGATTCTATCCATAGTAGAAGGGTGACAGTAGTCGATGGGTACATATCAGTCCAATTACAATTTGCTACAGCTCTATCTATTTTAGACATAATAGTGTATTTTGATCGTTTCCCCATCCAGGTATATTTACCCTCATACGTTTTGACATCCTGAAGCTCAAGAATTCTTAGCATTTGAGTAAATACGCATTGCATTCATTGAAGTCACCCATCGGTAATCTTGGTTTATTCTTGCTTTTCTCTTCAACTATCTAGGATCTGAATTTGGGAATATATTTGCATTATTTATGTTAAATATATATATATATATATATATATATATATATAGCATGTCCATACTCCATAGGTATCAACGCAGTTTAGTTCCTCATCAGCTTTGTCGCAAAAGAAAGTTTTTAATTGAGTTTATTTAACTACAGCTATGGTTATGTTCTTTCTTATTGAAAAATATCTCAACTTTCTTGCTCGATACCAAAGATATAACTCAAACCACAATTTAGCATTTGAGATTTATTCACCTGATAACAAATATACAACTATTAATGTTTCAAGAAGAAAAAAAAACAAATATACAACTATGATTGTTGTAAAACGCAAACAGCCGCTACCAACCACAAAAGATGCGTTTACGGGTGGTAAAAGGGAAATCATTCATACCCTTAATGAGAAAATCTTCTTTCATTATATAAATCGAAGTTGGTTGATTTAAAATACTAATTGTTTTTATTCAGAGACATGAGAGATAAATGTGTACACTACTAAACTCTAATACTTTCTTCACAATGCACCACTTCAGCACATGAATAAAGAGAGCACCAAGCAGCACATTTTAAAATATTTACAGAAATTTCTATATTTTTTGTTTTGTTAATATCTGATCAAATATATTTAATTAATATAAATAGTGAATTTTAAATCTAATCAAATTTAAAATAATGATATTTTAATATAATGAAATTTTAATACACAAAATACAGAGAATTAAATAATATATAGACAAAATATTAAAAACACAAAGTATAATAATCTATTTACGATTTTTTTTCTCATTTGTCATCATGGAAGGTTCCAAGAAAAAATGGATTCACAAAATTTTAATTTTCTAGGTTTTCAAGCTTAGAAAATTGAAAACAATGTTGGGCAACCATATTAAAATTTTATATATAATCAAGACTAATTAAAAAATAGTTTGGGAAAAAAATTAAAAGCATAAAGGGTAAACATTCTCTCATAACTATGTACTATTCACACTCAGTCAAATAATTCTAGAATTTTACTACCAAGTTTTCAAAAAATAAACCAAAACTAACATAGAAACAAAAACACACGTATCACATGTAGTTCACAAAAAATTAAACAAAAAAGGAAAAATTTATATAAGTATTTTCATAATGTTACCATTTTAATGTTTAATAGAGCTTGATTTGCGCATCCTTGCGGATAATGATTTTTACGTTTTTATATATTGATATTCGTTTTTCATTTAGTGCTATGTATTTTAGATGTATCACCATATAACTAATTGTATTCAAAAGACTCTGACTGAATGGGTAATAAGATTATTTCTGATACAAATATTTGAAGCCGTTTTAGATACATTAGTTATACAAGACTCTTTCTATATGTTTGGCTAAAATAAGTAACAATAAATGTAATATGTTTTAGTTATTTTGATTTAAGTAATTATTTTGTTCACATAAACTATGTTTTTGAATTATGTGTTGGCTACGTAATTTTTCACTGACTGAAACTAAAATAAAAGAAAATTTTAGTGAAACAAATTATACCAAACTATTAACCATATGCAAAATCCGGTTATTTAACATTTTGATTTTTATAATTTATAATTTATACAAAGTTGATGTTGATTAACTAATAAATAAAAATTTGCACTATTACTTTTATGCTAATATAATTAATTATTTGATGTATTGTTAAGGTAGATATAATTAATGATTTGATGTATTGTTAAGATAATATAATTAATGAAATTATTAAAATGACACTATACTTCTTTTTATATTGTTATTAATGTTTCCAAACAATTTTCATTTATAGTGTTATCCATTTTTCTAAACAATCTCCAAGCGTACTTCAGTTTTAGTAATATAGATGTCTATATGCTCAACAGACACAACTAAGCAATCAGATCCAACTTCTCTCAAGAAAATTGATAACCCTTAAAATTAAAAATGATAAACAACTAATGAAAACAATTACTGTTTATGTTGTTAACAAATTAAATTAAACATGTATACATCTCACAATGAAGTAGAAAGCGAAAACAAAACACACAATGTGTTTTCTAAAATTCTTATTGCGAAAGAGATGATATTTATACAAAAGAAAAATAATAAAAATAGGTATATTTGAATTAGATGTACAAAACTATCGTAGATAAAAACTTAGAAACTATTATGTATTTATGCATATGAAATCAGTTTAAAAAAATATTTCAAAAACCTTGTGGATTATATATCAAATTTATGAGAATATTTATAATAGTAAATAAAAGTACCAATATATTCAAGAAAAGTTTATAAAATATAATAAACAAAAATTAACATAAGAGAAATTTTAAAAAGAAATAAAATATTTTATGATATAAACACAAGATATAATGTTATCCTATATTTTCACATTCACATAAAGACACATTAAACAATCTAAGAATAAATATACAAGTTTACAAATGAAACTAGATTATCTAAAATAAAATAAATAAATCAAAAGATTAACACCGTCAAAATAAAAATAAAATAATTTCTAGCATAATAGTCGTATTAAAAACTTACTTAGCAGAGAATTAAATTGAATATCATAATATCTAACAACATCACCAAAAATGATATAAAAATAAATAAAAGAAATCACCTAAGTAATTTTATACATAATATATAACCGAAATTAAAAGACAAATGGTAAACAAAATGTTAAATGAAAACAAACTTCATGCGCGAAGAGCAAGATGCACCACTATTAAAAGAACGTTGAATCAGTCAACCAAAGAAAAAAACTCTCCCCGTGTAGACACCATTCGAGATTATACCCTAACTCCGGCAGACGTGCAATCGACACCGGAGGCAACCTCTTCCTCCCTTTCTCATTTTTTCTTTGCTTTCGTCCTATATGTCTCTCCTTTCGTCGATATACTTGTTGTTTTGTGCTGCCATGTTCATCCCTAAAACTCGTTTGCAACGGAGGGAGGTTGACTTCAGGCTTCTAATGGAGGGACGGTGAGACCAAACGCGTTACGGTGGAGGCGAGAGTCGGGTTTTAGGGTTTTGCTTTGCCATATCCGATTTCCCCCTTCTGAGATCTCCAGTTCTTGATGTTGGCGCGTGACTAGGTGAGACAGCTTCTCCACCTCGGATCTACCCATCCCTAATGGTGTGTGGCTATAGGAGGAAAAACACGGAGGGCAACGAAAAGATTTTCGGTCTTCGATTTTTAAAATCGACGCGTGGAACGGATCTTGGACGACAGACTTATCCTCCGAAGAAGAGGTCCTTGTCGGAGATGCGGGGTGGAAAATTGCTTATCTTATCCAGATTCATCACGGGCTAGTCCAATATTATGATCTTTGCTCTCTATGAAGCTGTGTGAACTAGAGTCCTTGTGCCGCTAACCGATATCAAGGCCTGACTTTCATTCCAGACAGTCTCGTCTAGCTCATGGCTTAGGTTCAGGGTGGTACTGGCTGGAGGGCATGAGTTTTTTTTGGTCAAAATGCGTCTTCTAGTCGAGGTCCTATTAGTCAACAAGCTGAAATCACACAATATAGAGGCTAATAGGCTGGAAATTTTGTTGGAGCCGACTGAATCTCTTTAGTCCTACAGTTTCAATACCATCCTTGCACTTCAAGATAATTATGTTTCGACCCGCCTTTCAGTACAGAGCTGTTCCGTTGTTTAGGTTAGGAGCAAAACATCCAAACCGGAGGAGATGAATCTAACCAGGAACGCACCGACGGAACACACCAAAAGGTGAGAAGTGTTAGTTCTGTGCTCCACTCTTACCTTAAAGAGACCAATTCTAAGATCAAATATGTAACTTGGTTATTGTTTATCATCAATGGTGTAAAATGATTTTGTCTTATGCGGTTCAATTAGGTGGTCTAAGAAGCAACTCTTCTTGTACCGTACGAAGAGTGTCGTGTTCATTGGGGTTCAAAATTGCAACAAATGTTTAGATTTGTAGTGTAGGATTCATGTAGTGATTCTAGATGATACTAATCTCTTTGTTGTAAGTGTAGTTGAAACACTATTATGATGTAAAATCATGTGTACCCTCCTTTTATGTTAATGAAACGTGGATGTCGAGTTTAAAAATAAAAGAATAAAAGAAGGCTTAATAGGCTTAATATGCAAAAAAATATGGAAATTGCATAACCATGTATAAATTTATTAAATTTGCAAGATTGATAGGAGAGATGAAGGTAAAATGACAGACTTGTCCTCTACATGTACAGACATGTCTAAGAGGCAAATGAAAATCAGTCTTGCAAAATACTGTGAGCAAGCTTTGTGTCAGATAGCTCATGATCGTGTCATTACCATGTGTTGTTTGCAATATTCACTTATTCACATTATATACGAAATAACCGGATAATATTAAGTGTAACCAAAAATGAAACAAGAAACTTTTAAAAGGCAAAAACAATAGAAAATATAAATATCTGATAAATTACTAAAGTTAGATTTTGATAAACAGTAAAGCTGTGGGTTGAGATGAATTGAATATGTACAATGTTAATGAAATCAGCAGCGAAAGCTGAATTTAAAGCACATGCACATGATAATTAATAATAACTAGTTTTCATTAGAGATACAATGATTGTCATCGCAACTATAGATCCTCTCCATGAATGAACAACAAAATGGAGAAACATCTAGTTACCATCAGATATTACATAGGTAACTAACTAGTGAATGTTGTTCGTTATAATTAAATAAGTAGCTAACTTAAAAGCTATCCGGATATGATTATGTTAACCCATATATTTGCAAAAAAATGAAAATCGTTTGTACCATGAAATATTTTAGTGTCCAAAGTACCTTTAAAAATATTTTAACATAATATCATATATGACATTGATAGCCGGATAACTTAGTCAATAACCGGTTTTAGATAATGTGTTAAAATATATACGGCTAATGAGGTGAATATACAAAATAAGGAAGATAATTGCAGAAACATGCAGATAATTTCTGAATTTGCAATTTTAGGGTAATAAGCTGAGGGTAAAAGGTCGAAATTAGCCTCGGTTTCAATGAAAAGCCTAATTGGTGGATTAAAAGCAGTTTTCAATAATTTTTTATGCCACCGCTTGGCTGACAAAGAAGTTATGAAGAGTTCTTAACAAAATAAAAATATACGACAACTGATAAGATATGAAAAACACGATTATAGTACAATTTCGTTTACCTATACACATTTGATGGCCTTTATGCTTGTAATTTATTGTAAAATATTGGTTAGGTTCAACTAAAGGTGGTGAAGATTACATATAATATAAGCTTCAGCATTATTGATAGTATGAATTGTTGATGATAACTGGAAATGGTTAAAATAAGACCAGATGTAAACCGGGAGAGACTGTGGAAGATATTTTTTGATGGTAAGCGTATTCGAGAATCTTTTGTGAAACATAACCACTAAAAATAACCGGATATATGAATAAGGTTAGTACAATTATAGATTTTAAAACTGGAATGAACAAACAATAATCGGATATAATAATAAAAGAAAACACAAATATCACTACAAGAAAACAGTTATTTTGCAACTACTTTTTGTGACTATTTATTTGGGCACTACATGTAGTGACGTCTAAAAGACATATTTGTGACCGAAGAATGACACCATAAGTTCAAGTGGCAAACTAGTCTCTAAATTATGACTAAGTGATATAGTAACTAACTTGTTGTAATTTAGTGACTGTTTAGCAACTGAAAATTTACTGATCTGGTTAGTAACAAATTAGTCACATTATTGGAACTATTTTGTGACAGAATTAGTAGTTGCTAGTTGTTGATATAAAAGAGTCACAAATATCTAACTACTTTGAAACTGATTATTTTATTGTTATTTGGTGGCAAAATAGTTCCTAAGAAGTTGGTAGAAAATGTGCAAAGTGTTTGATTTAGTTACTACACCTAAATTTAGTGAGTGGAGCTACTAGCCAAAAAGTCATAGTACAATTATGGTATAAAAGAAACAAAACTATGAAAAAAATTATTAGTAACAAATGGGTCCAATAATTTTGTCTATATAGTCACCTATTTCTCCCTCTACTTCACAAAAACATAAACTCACTCACCCAATTTTCAATACAAGATAGATGAAAAATCCACTCTTGCGTAAATTATGAAAATAATCGGTTCTGTCAACAAGACAAATTAAAAACTATTTTTGCAATAGAGGTATGTATTTGAGCTATGTGTGTTGGTTTTCTTTTGCTGGCTTTTATTATATTAACACGTGCACTTAATTTAGCTAAGTAACATATAATTATCTTTTGTTTTTTTATAACGATTCGTTCTTGTCTAATATATTTTTGTAATAGTACTTATAATTAATTCATATTTTATAACTTTATACATCATTGGATATAAATATCGCACATAAACATATTAAAAGAATATTTATGTATACGTATGAGTTTTGAATATTTTGGAGTAGTAGTTCTTTTAAAAAATATTCTTTTTAACACATTTTAGAAAATGTTCTACATATCCCATTCCAACGTTTTATCTTCAAAAAATTTGGTAATTTATTATTTTCTAATGATAAGAAGATCACTTATGTATTTTTTTGGTTTAGAAGATAAGAGTACTGAAATAATTGATGGCCAACTTCAACGCATGGAATTCATCACGAGAATAGATGTACAACAGAATTGATCCCCATACAAATAATATTTTTGAATAGTTTGTGGAGGGAGTCAACCACTTCATGAATATGACAAATAATCAACCAATAGCACAAAGCAGTGGTGGTAAGTTTTATTGCCCATGCATCAAATGTCAAAATGAAAAACTTTTGCCAGGAAAAAAATTTGGAACCATTTGTATAGTAAAGGATTCATGCCAAACTATTATGTTTGGTATGAACATGGTGAAGAATATGATGTGGGTGGAAATTTAGGAACAAGTCATGCTAATATTGATTATGCTAGTGGTAGTCAACCCGAAGAATTTGAAGAAGGAAATATATTTACTGATATGGTGAACGATGCATTTCGTGGTTCCGTGGCATTTAATGATTCTCATTCACATGAAAGTGGTCATCATATTCCTGAAGAACCTACCCATGAGCAGAAACAGTTTTACGACATGCTAGAAGTTGTAAATACTCAACTTTATGATGGTTGCCGTGAAGGTCATTCACAATTATCGTTGGCTGCCCGTTTCATGAACATTAAGGCGGACAATAATATGACGGAAAGCTGCATGGACTCGTGGGCAGAGTTGTTTACGTAATATTTTCCAGAAGGCAATCAAGCAACTGGTTCATACTATGAAACAAAAAGTTTGATGCGCAAACTAGGGCTGCCATACTACACATATGATGTATGTGTAGATAATTGTATGCTCTTCTGGAAAGAAGATGAAAATTTAGATCATTGTAAGTTTTGTGCAAAACCAAGGTATAAATCTAGTGAGGGACGAACTAGAATACCATTCAGCCGTATGTGGTATTTACCTGTTGCTAACAGATTGAAGAGAATGTACGAGTCAGAAAGGACTGCATCACTGATGAGACGGCACGCTGAGCATGATTCAAAGGACAGAGAAATGTGTCACCCATCTGATGCTGCAGAGTGGAAGAATTTCAACCAGTTGCATCCTGCATTTGCTAAAGAAACACGGAATGTGTATCTTGAATTATGTACAGATGGTTTTAATCCATTTGGTATGTCTCGTAATCATTTGTTGTGGCCTGTTATCATGACTCCATATAACTTGCCCCACATATGTGCATGAAAAGAAAATTTTGTTTCTTACAATTCTAAATTTGGGGCCAAATCATCCACAAGCAAGTCTTGATGTTTTCCTCCAACCATTGATCCACGAGTTAAAGGAATTGTGGTATAACGGAATTGATGCATATGATGTGTCATCAGATCAAAATTTTAACATGAAAGTTGTTCTTCTATGGACTATTAGTGATTTTCCAGCATATGGTATGTTGTCGGGATGGACGACACATGGAAGATTGTCGTGTCCAATCTGTATGGATGATAGAAACGATTTTCAGTTGCCGGCTGGTAGGAAGACATGTTGGTTTGATTGTCACAGAAGATTTCTTCCCACAGGTCATCCTTTGAGGAGCAATACGAGCAACTTTTTGAAGAGAAAGCACGCATTGGACGACTACCCACCTGAATCTTTGACAAGTGAGCAAGTGTTAAAGCGTATAAGGCATGTCGGACAACAAAAACATCTGAATGTGGTGGAAATGGTCATGAAAAAAAAGAAAGGCTATGGAAACTGGCATAACTGGCATAAAGATACAAATGTAAACATGACTTTTATAAAGCATTCAAAATATTTTATATGTAGGTGATTAATACAACAAAATTGGAAGGTTCATCATCTTTTCCTTTGTGGGTTCATGATCTAGTTGAAGGTCCAACAAATAAGGTCAAATCGTGGCCTATGTATTTCACTAGAGGATATTTATTTCATACACGGGCGCACAGTCTGACGAAAAAGACTATGAACTATGGAGTTTGTGTTCGAGGGAAAATTATTCAGCATCCTCAGAAGATGACTTTTATGGGACTGTGACAATATTATAGAACTCGAATATCCTGGATTGCTGAATTTAAAAATGACACTTTTTTACTGTGAATAGTTTGATCCTACAATTGGTGTAGGCACTCGGAGGAGTGATGGAGGAATTGTTGACGTGCTTTCATCAAGAAGATATAATAACTATGAAATACTATTGAAGGGAAGTATAATGATAGGGAGCCTGTTATACTACAGCAAATCACTGATGATGAAGTCGTAGGTACAATTGAAGAAATCACAGTTGATAATTTAGTAGATAGAACTCATCCGTTTGAAGAAATTGATTTTGAAATTGAAAATACATAAGCAGAAGATGAATTGCATTGTAATGTATCAACCTCTGATGATGAAGATGAGGAATTTGAAAAATGGTTAATCAGACCAGTCTCTTAACCCCACATCCCTACCTTGGGCATAAGTATATTTCTGGTTATATAAACTTAAAACCCTTATATTTTTAATTTATTATTTTTCCTTTGAATGGTAGACAAAATATGAACGGCGTGGACGTTATAACCGAGTCGCCGTCAACTAATCCCTAAACCCAAAACTCTATAACCTAAACTATAAACCAAGACCCTGAACCCAAACCATTGACACTAAACCCTAAACTCTAAGCCCAACCATTAACTCCAAACCATAAACCCTAAAGCCTAAATCCAGAACCCAATACTCTAAAACTAAACCTTCTGAATTAAAACAGATGCTTAAAGATGTATGGACCAAGAATGCGCTCAAAATTCTCAAAATGATTTCTACCAAACTTTTTGTGCAAATGCCTTAAAGCAATCTCTGAGTGGAGAAGCAAAATCAATACCAACACAGAAAAAGCATAAACCAGCTAAAGTTGGATATTCAAAAAGCTTATGAGGCTCCATATATTGACTATCCTCTCCTAGAATCCTTAAAAATACAATTGCAGGTACAATATAGGTTGGAAGAAGAATTCTGGAGGACTAAAAGCAGAGTGCTTTGGTTGCAAGCAAGAGACAAGAACACTAAATATTTTTATGCAAAAACCAAGTGAAGAAGGCACCAGAACAGAATCCTTTGGCTAGAAGATGACCAAGGAAACTTTTACTCTAAAGCTAAGGATATTCAACTTCACATTACTAAATACTTTAAATCCTTATATAAGAGTAATGATGCTAATATAAGTCATCAATTTCTTAATGGTTTCCCCAAATCAGTAGGAGCCTCACGAGAGCAGTATCTGAGGAAGAGATTAAGAATGCTCTTTTTGCAATGAATCCGGACAAAGCTCCTACTCCTCACGGGATGACAGCTGGGTTCTATCGTCAACACTAGGAAACAATAAAAATAGGTGTTATTTCTTACATTAAGATATTTTTTTTGAATAGAGCTGTCTGGATACAATATTGAATAGAACTCATATCTGCTTAATGCCTAAAACAGACCAACCGATAACCATAAAAGACTTCAGGCCTATAAGCTTAGCAAATGTCGCATATAAACTTATCTCAAAGATCTTAGCTGAAAGACTCAAGCCTTGGTTGCATAATATAATCTCTGAAAAACAATCCGCCTTCATCCCTGATAGAGTAATCACTGATAATGTATTGATAGCACATGAGTTAATGCATTCCCTTCATTCAAAGATCTTGAAAAACAAGTACATGGCACTGAAGCTTGACATTGCAAAAGCTTTTGATAAAGTGGAATTGCAATTTCTTGATGCAGTTATGATGAAGATGGGTTTTTGCCAAAAAAGGAGCAATTGGATTATGAAGTGTATAACCACAGTCACTTACACCGTCCTGATTAACGGAGAACCGACAGGAGAAATCAAACCAAAGCAAGGACTTAGACAAGGTGACCCAATCTCGCTATATCTTTATTTAATCTGTACAGAGGGCTTGTCTAGGCTAATAAAGAGTTATATTCAGTATGACAAGATTCATGGCTTGAAAGCTTCACGTAGTAGCCCTGCAATATCTCATTTATTCTTTGCAGATGACTCACTAGTCTTCTGTAAGGCCACGACATAAGGAGCAAGGAATTTAACTCAAATTCTTCAAGTCTACAAACAAGCTTCTGGACAGGAAGTCAACTTCGCTAAATCTTCCATCACATTTTCCAAATGTACACCTTCTATACTGCAGAGAGACATAATGCAAAAACTAAATATCTCAAAGTTAGGTGGCTTTGGTAAATACTTAGGTCTTCCTGAACATCTAGGCAGAAACAGAAAATAAAACTTCCAATATATAAGTCAACGAATTGAAAATAAGTTAAATAGCTGGTATTCAAAGTTTGTGTCTCCTGCGGACAAGGAAGTTTTACTTAAAGCAGTGGTTACAGTTATCTCGACTTATACTATGTCATGCTTTATGTTGCCAAAAACACTTTTATAAGAAATAACCAGAGCAATGAGGCACTTTTGGTGGTCATCTTGCAAAGATAAACATAAAATTCCGTGGATAGCTTGGGACAAAACCACGGCATCAAGAAAGGAAGGAGGCTTAGGGATAAGAGACATGCTAGTCTTCAACAAAGAACAAGCGTGGCTTTTGATGTCCTGCCCAAACTCCTTATTGGCTCGAGTATACAAAGCAAAATACTACAAGAAAACTGATTTCATGGAAGCAACAAGCTATCAAACATTAAGCTATGCATTGAAAAGCATCTTGCAAGCTCAACCTCTCATGTGAAAAGGAATCAGTTGGATTATTGGTGATGGCAATCACGTCAAATTCTGGATCAATATATGGATTCCTGGTAGAGACTCAATCACCCCAATAAATACACAATCCCCTATCAACAATGATCTTTTAGTTAGGAAGCTCTTCATAGCAGGTACAAGAAATTGGGATATTGGCAGGCTTAGAACTATGGTATGTGAAGATGACGTTAAACTTATAGCAGGAATCAAACCAAGCGCCACATGCAACCATGATTGACTACGGGGGACTCACAACAGATCAGTTGTCTATACCGTGAAGTCAGGTTATTATGTTCAACATTAAATGGATAGAGATCTAGACCACGACAACCAGGTTACTCCTTCTCCACTTTTACGGCATAGGAACCATATAACATCACAAATATGGAAACTTAGTATTCCACCCAAAATTAGAATGCTTTGGTGGAAGGTCCTCCATAATGGCTTACCAATTGCTGAAAATTTAAGTAAAAGAGGCATTAGGATTAATACAGTTTGTCAGTTATGTGGTGAACAAGTAGAAACTCTCAGCCATATCCTTTTCCAATGTCGAGTTTCAAGAGAAATTTGGTCTCTATCAGGGATCAACATTCATAGCGACACTGTGGATAATATTATCAATACAACACAGAAGATACTTGAACTGAATGAAAGAAACCAACTGAACCATATTCCTTTATTTCTTGGGTGGAGAATCTAGAAAACTAGAAACAAACTCTTATTTGAAAATAAGAGAGATCACATAGTTTCTGAGATTAATGCAGCTTTAATGGATCAAAATGTGGGGAGAGAGGTAACATCCCAAAACAATCAACAAGATCAAGCTCAAATAGTTCAGAGATCCAGATCCATTCAAGATTTATTACCGGAAGATACCACACTTTACTATCTTATAGATGCTTCCTGGAAATCGCCTACCGAAATGTGTGGCATTGGGTGGTCCTTATTCATAAAAGAAGGCACTCTTTGTATCCATGGAAGTTCTGTAGTCAGTCCTACAAGCTTTCCATTGATAGGAGAGGCCACAACTCTTCTTTATGCCGTCCAACAAATGGCCAGACTACCATATAAGAAGGTTCTTTTCTTAGGGGATAGTGAAATCATTATGAGAAGCTACAACAAATGCATTCACCAACACAAGGTAAAAATCTTGAAATAAATGAAGCTATTCCCATTCTCTGGGACATTTATGAGCTTTCAAGATCCAAAGATTTCACTTTCTCTTTTATTAGTAGAAATTATACTCATCATGTAGATACTCTTGCTAAGAAAGCCAGGATAAATTAGCAAAACTATGTAATATCCTGGAAATCGTGGTAATCCTTGTGTAACGTTCTTGTTATCAATGGAAAGGAAGTTGACAAAAAATAGATAGTTGACGAGAGCTTCCACTTGTGTACCAAAGCCTCTACCACCCATCAACACATCATCCACCCCTTGAGCTGCTCCACATGACCTCCCGCAAGAACTATTGGTATGAGTGTCTCAAAGAGCAGCATCAATACAGTCCTTTATGTTTCTACCTCAACGTAAGTGTAGAAAGGTCATCATTTGTGTTATTAAGCTATGACCATTTGTTAGTAATTATCGTAGTTTAATTTGAAAATATACATTTATTTTCATATTTGTTTATAAGTTTTTTAGTGTTTCGAAAACCAGACAAGACCAGACCAGTCGATTGGACCATGACTTGCTTTTCTAACCGGTTCCAAATTGTACTAAAAACCATATTTCAGTTAAACCGGCAAATCCGATTAAAATTGGTTAAATTCGTTAAAACCAGTGACTCGGTTCGATAGTAAAACCTTGGTTTTTTTTTTCAAATTCAAGGTAAAAAATTAAAAAAGTTGCAATTTAAAAAAAAAATCAGAAAAACTCATATTGTTATTGATCTAAATATATTAGTTTTCTTTATATTTTATATGATTATTTGAAGTTTCATTTTATTTTCATATTAAAGTTTTATAAAAATAGTTATTATACAAATATATAGTCAATGTAAAATTAGATTAAAATTTAACACTTTGTTGAACCGGTTGGACCAGTCCGACCATTGACCCAACTACAATACCGAGTCAATGTCATGTCTAGTATTCGAAACATTGGTTTTTTCTTTCTTAATTTGATGTCTCTTTGGCATCCAAGGATAACTATTTCTTTGGCATATATATACCTTTTTACATTTAGTGGTGAGAATCTACCTGAAACTTACGACGTTTGATTCTCATTTAGAATAAAGAGATGTAACGTACTCTAATATACTCTCCCAGCATATCGACTATAGTTGAACATCATTTCTTGTTCGTTACTTGTTTGTCAAGAACCTTTTAGGACAGGACAACAAACTAAAGAAAGATCCTTAAGCCTTGGGGATTTTAACACAAGTATCATTTACTTATACTCCACAAAACAATGAAGTTATTTATGATAGCAAAGGCATTTGCTAATATATATGCCTTGGATTGGCTTCAGGGCTAAAGCCCATAAAGCAAGAGCTTTGAACACCATAATATATTTATCTTTTAGGGGCAACAAAGACAAAGAAGTTCTATAGTGTAATGGTTGTGTATAAGTCAGCTTGGTCTCCAGGAAAATTCTTTCTTTGCTAGTGACAATAAGTAGACAGATTTATTGTAGATTATGATTTCTTTTCTAACTAATATAATATCCTTAAATGTCTATGTATATTATAATAAATTGTAAAATATATAAATACACAGATTAATCAATAACTAATTATATTCTAACCCTAACAATGACGTTTTCTCTTCTCACCTCTTAGCATCTTTTTTAATTTTTTGCCGATCGTTGCCACAAAATCAGTGAATTTTTATCATCTTATTTAACTACTTTATTTTTTCTTCTTTTTTTCTGTGAATTCTTTTCATCTTTTTAGAATTTTCTAAAAGCCATAATTATTCTTATGAAACTCTTTGAAAAGAATTAGAAGATTTTACAAACTGAAATCGATGCCAACAAGATTTGATCAAATTATAATGCTTGCAAATAGAAAAAGGAAAAGTAGACAAGACGTCAAACAAATTATAGTAGGATGCAGCAAATTTTTAGCGTGCTTTAGGCGCCAAATATATCCGGACCGGCACTGATTGGCTTCGCTTGATTTCACCAAATAAATCAGAAATGTTCTTCTATTGCTACTCTTAGGTTTCAAGAATGTAATCTTCTTCCCTCGAGATCTCATTTCATGAAACGGTGCTGCTGCAATCTTCTAAGTCTATGTCGTAATGGCTGCTTCTGCATTATTAGCAGGTACATCTTCAGAGCTCTCACTCATTTCGGCTATAACTTTCCTTCGACCCTCTCAATTCCAGACAACTTCTTCTTCCTCTGCTGCTTCATTTGGGCTACCTAGTCAAAACGTACATCCATTATAGCGATGAATGTATCAGAGAGTAGTAGCGATCCCATATACCAGCGTCTACTGTCAAAGTTAACCAGGAAGCCAAATCATCTTTTGACAAATGTCTCAATCTATAATCAAAGAAAACAAAAGGAACCGGGACGGTAATTTCATTTTGAAAACCTAATCTCACAAGCTATTTAAAGCATTTCACTAAAAAACCGTAGATCAGATTATCAGGGGAACCACCCGAGAGACAACAAAGTTGACGGAGTCAGCAATTAAGGTTTCATGAGGTCTGTCACGTATTCCTGTTAAGACGTCTAGTTTCCAGCAAAAAAAAAAGAAGTCACTGTCTAAAACACATGATGTGTCTTCCATGCATAATATATATTGACTGCAATTCCCGAACACCATCTGAAACACATGATGACCAGTGTCTCATTCTACGTAATATGTGTGAATGTAAGATCAAGCAACAAAAGTTAGCTCCGAAAAGAAAAGACGAAGCAACAATAGACATGTAGCGCAAGTTTACAATATACGGTTAGGAGAGATCAATCCATGTATGACAGCCCACTGCCAATAAATAAAATTACTCAAAGTGTATTTACATATTTGAATCTGGAAAGCTCTTTACCTCTTTATCATGGTCGTAACACATGTTCAATATCCGCAATGCCTCCACATCAATATCCTGCAAATCAATCAAAGTCTGACAAGATGATATTTAAAAGTTAAACACAATTCAAGACATAAACTTACGTTGATTTGATCAGTCTCCCATAAGTTATTCAATCCATGATGATTCTTAGAGAGACCACCAATAACCAGTGGTCTAGCAGCTGACCTTGCATTATCCGATGTTTCTGCCTATATCGTACTTAATTGGAACAAATCATTAACAAAGATTCTTTTAAAGTAAAACCTTAAGGTCATATCTATATGTATTTCTTGATACTGTGTCATGGTAAAGGAGATCATATTTCTCACCTGGTTCTCACTGTACCATAGTTCATTTGCAGTTCATAGTTCAAATCTCATAAGTTCACTGCCTTTCTTCACATTCCTGGCCTCCCAAACCTCAGCAAACGAACCTCTGCGGTGTTGGGGCAGCGCCCAGCTTTCAAATCGGCAAGGAGGATGAAGGAATTCACCCTTGTCTTAATCGGTAAGCTGAATAGACTATCCTTGTAGATCTCGTTGAAGTTGTGTTGTTCATAGCTGGAAGATGGGTATTTATACTCGTTGCTTCACTCGGTTACTCTGGAATGCGATGAGGTCGATTGAATGCTTCAGAGTGGGAGGAGTGGGTTAACCACGTTAAAGCAAGGAGTAAGGTACATATTAATGCAATATGAAGACGTTACAGTGAGCTAGTTTGTGCTTAAGTTCCATAGAATTTTACGCCTGCTAAACTAAGGCGAGAAGACGATGAACTCTATGTTGGGATAAGCTTGAAGAAAACTTGAGGAGCAAGTAACCTATTCCTAATTAGTTTATGATCTTAAGAGATAAGGATCATAATATCTTTTGTGTTTATCATTAGGAATAGGATATATACGAATTGTCTCTATATAAAGCAATGTCGGGAATGACATTAAGCTATGAGTTGTGTGATTGAGAGCTTTAGTTTTTGAGTTATTTTTCTAAAGCAATAAGAAACGTGTTCTTATACTTAAATTCGAGTTCTTTATTTGGTATCAGAGCATTGTATTCACAATAAAAAAAATTCGCAGAACATCACAGAACTTGAGAAGGATACTACGAAGACAACAACGAAACAATGGTGGACATTAAAGACGAACCAGAAACAAACTCGAAAGATGCAGGACCCTCCTCGATAAAATTCCCAATGCTGAATAGCTCAAATTATACTGTTTGGGCCATGAGGATGAAGATTGCTCTCAAAGTTAATAAAGTATGGGAAACTATTGATCCCGGAACTAAACACGAAGACAAGAACAATATGGCCATCGCCTTGTTGTTCCAGTCTATACCTGAGGCACTAACTCTGCAAGTAGGCGATCTTGATACAGCCAAATCGGTATGGGATGCAATTAAAGCGAGACACGTTGGAGCTGAGAGGGTACAAGAAGCACGACTGCAAACCCTAATGGCTGAATTTGATCGACTTAAGATGAAGGAAGCAGATACCATAGACACTTTCGTTGGGAAACTTTCAGAAATTTCCTCAAAATCTGCTTCTCTAGGGGAGACTATTGAGGAATCGAAGTTGGTGAAAAAATTCCTGAAAAGCTTGCCAAGAAAGAAGTACATACACATTGTCGCCTCTCTCGAGCAAGTCTTGGACCTAAATACAACAAGTTTCGAGGATATTGTGGGAAGGTTAAAAGCATACGAAGAAAGAATATGTGAAGAAGAAGAAGAACATCATGATGATCAAGAAAAACTTATGTACACAAATCTTGAATCACAACGAGATAACTATGGAGGAAATAGAGGTCGCGGACGTGGTGGACAGAATAATTGGAGAGGAAGAGGTCGAGGTCGTAACGGAGGATACTATGCACAGAGAGAAGCATATAAACATGGTCAAGAACGTGATACATCTCATATCACATGCTTCCGTTGCGACAAACTCGGACACTATGCAGCAGATTGTCCCGATAGATTGTTAAAGTTGCAGGAAAAGGTTGAGAAGAAAGAAGATAACACTCAAGAGGCTGATGAGTTGATGATGCACGAGATAGTATACTTAAACGGAGAAAAGGTAAAGCCAAGTGTGTTTGAAGCAGAACAAGTCATGGAGAACCTGTGGTATCTCGACAACGGAGCAAGCAATCACATGAGTGGAAATCGTTCATTCTTTTTTTCTCTTAATGAAGAAATCACTGGAAAGGTCCGGTTCGGTGATGACTCACGAATAGATATAAAGGGAAAAGGTTCAATAAGATTTATCTTAAAGGGAGGTGAAAAGAAGGTACTAAGCAATGTCTACTACATACCTGGTCTAAGGAGTAACATTGTGAGTTTAGGTCAAGCCACGGAAGCAGGGTGCGAAGTAAGAATGAAAGACGACAGGTTAATGCTGCTTGATCGGTTAGGTCATGTGATTGTTGACACGAAAAGATCAATGAACCGTTTATACAAGGTAATATTGCAAGCCGACACAATTAAGTGTTTATTAACATCCGTTCCTTGTGGTTCATCTAAGTGGCATGCACGGCTTGGACATGTCAACCTTGAGACGATGAAGATGATGATAAACCAAGAACTTGTCGTCGGCATACCTCAGCTGAACATCGAGAAAGAAACATGTGTATCGTGTTACCTTGGAAAGCAAACAAGGCAACCATTTCCACATTCAACCGAATACAGAGCAAGCCATTCACTTGAACCTATACATGGAGACTTATGCGGACCTATCACACCGACTACACCAGGAAACAAGCGATATGTTTTCGTATTAATAGATGATTATACTCGCTATATGTGGACAGTGTTACTTAGAGATAAAAGTGAAGCGCTTGAGAAATTTAAAACGTTCAAGAAGCTTGCAGAACAAGAAACGAGATCTGAAGTAAAAACGTTAAGGACAGATAGAGGTGGAGAATTCATGTCATTGGAGTTCATGACTTATTGTGACAAGAATGGTATCAATAGACACATGACTGCCCCTTACTCCCCACAACAAAATGGGGTTGTCGAACGTCGGAATCGTACATTACTAGAGATGACGAGAAGTATTTTGAAACATATGGGTGTACCAAATATCTTGTGGGGTGAGGCCGTTAGGCATGCTACTTACCTTATTAACCGGATTGCAACAAGGTCGCTGATCGGAAAGACACCATATGAGGCGTTACGAGGAAGAAAACCAAACGTTGAACATCTGAAAGTTTTTGGATGTGTATGTTACGCAAGAACAGAGGCGGCAGGAAGAAAGAAACTTGATGACCGTTCAAGGGTTCTAGTTCACTTAGGAACGGAACCGGGCACAAAAGCTTATCGCTTGCTGGATCCAACAAGAAAGAGAATCGTAGTAAGCCGAGATGTTCGTTTTGACGAAGAAAAACGATGGAACTGGAACCTAAACCAGAAAGACAATGCAGAGGTATTTGACGTGCTGATACAACCTTTAAAGGAAAGTGTTCAATGTGATGACCAGGCTATTGAAGAAAATGTAGACAGTGACGAAGAAGAAGTTGATGAGGAAGAAAAAGAAGATGAAAATGTCGTGGAGGAAGAGCAATCACAGACAAGACGATCAGATCGGATAAGAACCAAACCCTCGTACCTAGACGACTACGTCTTGTTAGCAGACATTGAATGTGAAAGATTACTCATGGTAATAAATAATGAGCCATGGGACTTCAACGAAGCAAAGAAGCTGAAGGTATGGATCGATGCTTGTGTAGACGAGATCACGTCAATAGAAAGTAACAACACATGGAGTCTTGTCGAGCTGCCAAGAGGATTCAAACCGATTGGTTTGAAGTGGATATTTAAAATTAAAAGGAACGCAGATGGGAGTATTAGCAAGTATAAAGCTCGACTTGTGGCTAAGGGATACGTTCAACGACACGGTATTGACTATGACGAAGTATTTGCGCCAGTAGCTCGAATCGAAACAATTCGATTGATCATAGGACTTGCAGCATCATACGGTTGGGAAATACATCATCTTGATGTGAAAACCGCATTCTTACATGGGGACCTAGAAGAGGAAGTATATGTCACACAACCTGAAGGTTTCGAAATAAAGGGAAAGGAAGACAAAGTTTATAGATTAAAGAAAGCTCTTTATGGTTTAAAACAGGCTCCGAGGGCTTGGAATATCAAGCTCAATCGAATACTACAAGAACTTGGTTTCACACGGTGTTCTAAAGAGCCATCGCTCTATAGAAAGAAGGAGTCGGGTCTTCTCGTGGTATGTGTCTATGTAGACGACCTACTCGTCACTGGCACGTCCCTGGAACTGATGATAAACTTTAAAAGGGAGATGGCGAGCAAATTTGAAATGAGTGATTTAGGTAAATTAACCTATTATCTAGGCATTGAAGTACGACAGTATGATGGAGGCATTGTTTTATCACAAGACCGGTACGCGAGGAAGATCCTTGAAGAAAGTGGTATGCTCACGTGTAACCTTACTCATATTCCCATGGAAGTAAACGTAAGGTTATCAAAATCTCCACAAGAAAGACATATTGATGAAAGGGAATATCGAAGAACTATAGGATGTCTTCGGTACCTATTACATACGCGACCTGATCTTTCGTTTTCAGTCGGAGTACTCAGTAGATACATGCAAGATCCAAAGGAGTCACATGGCGCAGCTTTAAAACAGGTTCTAAGATATCTACGCGGAACAACAACTCTTGGTCTACGTTTCACGCGGGCAACAGAGTTGGTACTGGTTGGTTATAGTGATTGCTCACATAACGTGGATACTGATGATGGGAAGTCGACAACAGGACATGTTTTCTACCTCGACGAGAGCCCTGTGACCTGGTGTTCGCAAAAGCAAGAAATAGTTGCATTATCGTCATGTGAAGCTGAATTTATGGCAGCTACAGAAGCTGCGAAACAGGCTATTTGGCTTCAAGAACTTTTGAAAGAAGTTATTGGAGAAACGAGCAAGAAAGTTACTATCAAGGTGGATAACAAATCTGCAATAGCACTCACAAAGAATCATGTATTTCACGGTCGAAGTAAGCACATTCATCGAAGGTTTCATTTCATACGGGAGTGTGTTGAAAATGAGCAAATTGAAGTCGAGCACGTTTCGGGTAATGAACAAAGAGCTGATATACTAACAAAATCGCTTGGACGTCTGAAGTTCAAAGAGATGAGGCGACTAATTGGAGTACACGAAGTATGCGAAGAAGGGTTCAAGCTTAAGGGGGAAAATGTTGGGATAAGCTTGAAGAAAACTTGAGGAGCAAGTAACCTATTCCTAATTAGTTTATGATCTTAAGAGATAAGGATCATAATATCTTTTGTGTTTATCATTAGGAATAGGATATATACGAATTGTCTCTATATAAAGCAATGTCGGGAATGACATTAAGCTATGAGTTGTGTGATTGAGAGCTTTAGTTTTTGAGTTATTTTTCTAAAGCAATAAGAAACGTGTTCTTATACTTAAATTCGAGTTCTTTACTCTACGTTATCATTGGGTTTGAAATTTTTCTTAAAGTCCATACACAGCGTAAAGCAAGAGCATCATAAAAGCCCAACAAATTTATAGAAATCAGATTTTTTTTAGATGACAGCTGTCACGTAAAGCTTTTGTGGCAGCCTAAAAAGAAGCCAAACTCTCTTTTATTTTAGATAGATATAGATATTTAAATTAAAATTAAAATATAGGCAAAATAAGAAAAAGGAAAACCTAGCACTTTTTTCTAATATGGTCCTAAACATATTTACAAATTCATAACACTTCTATCATATCCAAACATGACCCGTAATCCTATCAATTTTTATAAATCTTTCCCCCCGTTTTGTTTTCCCTTGATGTTTTTTTTTTCAGTAAGAAATTAAGAAAAATCTTCAAATATTCACCAACTTTTTCATCCAAAATCGTTAAACTCATAGTCATCTTATTTAATTAATTCTATGTTATTGGAAATCAAATTTCATATTCTACTTATGACATTTATGAAAAAGAAAAAATGCAAAGTACTACTAATATAACTACTATAACTCATACTAGTGTAACTAGTACAACTAAAACGAATATAACTAGTAGAAATAGATTGAACGTAACCAGTATAACTAGTATGAATAACTAGTACAACTTTGCAATTAGTTTGGTGATATTTGATTTTGTTTTCAGCATATAAATGATACTAGAGAAGAAAATGATGTATAAATAGATTCAATAATAGTCCAATTGGTATAATTGTAAGCACATATACAAGAATAACATGCATGAAGAAATTTGCATATTTCAATTTGAATAGATGACATACCAAAATATTGTTTTATATTTATTAAAATTTATATATTTAAATATAAAATATTTAAATAAATAATCATATATAAAATAAATATTTTTTTAAAAATGTATAAATTTAATTTTATTGAAATCTAAATAAATTACATCAAATAAAGAAAAATAAATAAAAAACTACAGATAACTACATATATGGTATTATTTTTTTCTAAATCGATGATGCTAAAATTTTAAAATTAATACTATCAAAATATATATTAAAACTTTATTTAAAATAAATAATATTATTTAAAACTTTATTTAAAATAAATAATATTATTTTAAAACTTATTACCAATGTTTTAGGATCTGGACCATATTAAAATGTGAAAAACCGAGTCAGAAAAATAAAAAAAAAACAATTTTGACAAGCAAACAAATGCATACATAGAAGAAGAAACTGAACATTCGTTTGTGACAAACAGCAAAAATAAAAAAAACAATTATTTAATTTTTAGGGAGAGTTTGCTGTCTAACCAATACTGAAGTGAAATTAAGTAACTAAAATTGATTTTGACATAATAAAAAAAATTAACATTTAACACTCATTTGGTCCGATTATACCTTTTCTAATAGCAAGTACCCGATTAGAAACGAACTGCATGGATGCCGTTGGTGTTTTGCTGTGGACATGAGTGAATCACTATTATTTACTATCAAATCATGAACTAAAGTCCAAGTCACATACTTATTTACCACACAAATTTATAATAAGTTCAATTGTCTTCAAAAATTTTGTTTTATTTTGAATATTATTCTATACTATTCTACTTATTAAGAATATTATTCTACATATTTAATTAATTAATAATAGTACTAATATTGTACTATTTATGTTCGGAGTAAAATGGTATGCCACTGCAAACTGAGCATAGTTCAACTTGTTATTCCATTTATAAACCCACCCACACCTTTACTCCTAAATACTAAATATTAAACGTAATTCTTAAATACTAAACCCTAAATTCTAACCACTAAATTCTAAATTCTAATCACTAAACCCAAACTCATAAACCATAATATATATATATATATATATATATATATATATATATATAATATTTGAATAAAACTAAAATATGAAAATAAGTATTTTGTAATATAAAACTATACTATATACAAATGAAAATAAAATAGAATAAACTTATGAAGTAAAAAGTGTTAAGCATATATTTATCAAATAACCAAATTTCTAATAAAGAGCATATCAAGATATAATATTTTTATTATTTGTAATAATCTATTTTTAAATTAAAAATATAACCTTTCTAAATAGAATAAGAAAATTTGTGTGAAGTCTACATTTGTGAGTGTGATTAACGAAATGATAAATCAACTTTGTAAATGCTTAGTTTTCATCAACATACATAAATCAAGATTAATATCAATGATACAACAACAAAACACAACTCATGCTTATTCACTGTAAAATCGCAGTTCTATTTTGGGGAATTTACCAAATATAACTCAAAACTTGATTTTAAATGCAAAAGTATATCCAAACATCAATCAAATGCAAAATTAACTCAAAAACCTTTTCAAATTACAACCATCTCTTTATGAACAAACAAAAATAACCAAAATTTATATTTACGATTATAACTCTGGTAAGTCTTCAGAGTTTGTGTAAGTCGTCTGGACGACTTCCTGTAAGTCGTCTCATATAACTGAGCTTTAAAAATAATTTAGAAATTTTATAAAGAACAAATTCCTACAAGAAAAATTGAAGTCATGTAATTATAAATATTTGTAAATGATATATATATTAAGATATAGTAAAATTGAATTATTTTCAACATAGATTAGTGAATGTAGTAAGTCATGTATTCTTTGGTTTAGGGTTTGGTAACATATGTTGTTGTATTGTTTGTATTCTTAGGGTTAGTTTTTGGAAGCTTAATTTTTTTTTGAAAAATTAAATTTTGACTTATATGTGTTTAGTTTTATTTATATTAAAAAAATAAAAGTTAACTTAAGTTTTATGAACTGTTTGTTTCTAATTAGTTAGTTATTTTGAGTTATGTGACTTAAGTCTTCCAACAAATAATGCACTAGAAGACTTCCACGGAAGTCTTCTGGGCGAACATTAAATTTATGGTCTAGAAGACTTTCAAGTAAGTCTTCTATGATGTATTCTATTAGAAAACTTATCTGAAAGTCTTCTGAATCGAAAATATTTCATTTATTGAAATATTTTGTCTCCTTATGAATTCTTTTTTACACATTCTTTTTATTCCTCTCAAATTGCTGCAACAAAAATATATTTTTTCATTCTAAAACACCCCAACCTCTCTCTAATCTCTTTGAATTTAAAATTACATGGTTCTCATATTTCACTCTTTAAAGGTCGGTCTATAAATCATACTTTTTCATTTGGTAACCTCTTGTTGCTTAGGGCTCTTAATTTTTGAAAACTTTTTTTTTAAGTTCTTACCTTATTTTGCAGCTTTTCAATGTTTTGAAGCCAATTGAATGATTTTGGATATGCAAATTTTTCAGATCTGAGACGACTTCCAAGGAAGTCTTCTTGGAAGTCTTCTAACATTTAATGCACTACAAAACTTCCTAGAAGTCTTTTACCGGAGTTTTCTCCCATATCTCCTCTTTCATAACAAATATGAGCATTTTGGTAAGTCTTCATGGCAGAGCTTTGTTAAGTCCCTATTTGCTTAAAGTTCTTACCTTTTTCCCAAACTAAAATTCTCCAACCTCTCTCTAATATCTTTGAACTTAAAAACACCAAACTTTATATCAATTTCTCATTTTTATCTCATGTCTTTCTCACTGATTTATTTTGTTTTTGCAAGTTTTCAGATCTGAGACAACTTGGAAGACTTCTAACATATAATGTGCTAGAAGACTTCCAGCCAAGTGGAGTCCAAGCTTGTTTTTGTAGAAGAATGATCTATAATAATTTTTTATGTTATTTTTTTTTGTGATTTGCAAGTGTACTATTTTAATTATGAATTCTTTTGTAAATTTAACGAGATATTAATGAACACAATTTGGTCAATATATTCATGTCTACAATATTATCTTACCAAAAGTACTTGAAATTGTTGAAGTTATTGATACACATTCAATGGGAAAATTGCCAAAAATGACTCAAAACTTGATTTGAAATGCAAAAGTAAACCCAAACTTGAATCAAATGCAAAAGTAACCTAAAAGGCTATTGAAATTACAACTAGCCCCTTGTGAACAAACAAGAAAAACAAATTTTGTTTTACGTTTCTAACCCTCGCAAGTCTTCTGTCCAGACGACTTTCAAGTAAGTCTTCTGGAAGACTTACTTGAAAGTTGTCTAGTATAGTTCTTCTTAAAAATATATTAATTTAAAAAAAAATATTTTGATAAGTGAAAAATTGAAATCATGTAATTAACATATGTTTTAAGATATATAAATTAATATAAACAAAAGTTAAATTTTTTTCAGAATAAATGAGTGAAAATAGTGAGTTTAAATATTCCCGCTTAAATATTTTAGTTTCCCGCTAAAAATATTTTGGTTTCCCTCTAAGTATATTAAGTCTTCTGGACGACTTACTTGTAAGTCGTCTATCTTCTGGACGACTTACATGTAAGTCATCCTAATATTCCCGTTTAAATATTTTAGTTTCCCGCTAAAAATATTTTCGTTTCCCTTTAAGTATATTAAGTCTTCTGGACGACTTACTTGTAAGTCGTCTATCTTCTGGACGACTTACATGTAAGTCGTCTATCTTCTGGACGACTTACAAGTAAGTCTTCTATCTGGACGACTTACTGGTAAGTTGTCTGGACGACTTACAAGTAAGTCGTCTATATTCTGGACGACTTACAAGTAAGTCTTCTATCTGGACGACTTACTTGTAAGTCGTCCAGATAGAAGACTTATTTGTAAGTCGTCTAGAAGATAGACGACTTACATGTAAGTCGTCCAGATAGAAGACTTACCAGTAAGTCGTCCAGATAGAAGACTTACCAGTAAGTCGTCCAGATAGAAGACTTACCAGTAAGTCGTCCAGATAGAAGACTTATCAGTAAGTTGTCTGAGTCTTCCAGACAACTTATTTGTAAGTCGTCTTGACCAGAAGACTTACAAGTAAGTCTTCTACAGCCAAACAACTTACATGTAAGTCTTCTACGCGAACAGATCTGGAAAATTTTCAATTTAATACCATAAACTAGTGAGATGACTTCCTTAGCACACACAGTTTTCTACAACCACCTAGAACCTGAAACGAAGGTAACCCACCAAGAATAGTATGCTTGAATAGCTCTATTAACCATAAAATTTTTGCAATCAAAAGCTTGAGTTTTTTGGATGAATTTGGAGACAAAGTGAAAGAGATGTTGTTTTTAGTTCATAACAACTGAGAAAGAGAGTGTGTAAATCGATTTTAGATGCATTAAGAGCTTCAAATTGGTTGTTCATGGTGGTTGGGATATTGATGGCAATGGCAATCTTGTAAATACTTAAAGATGACAAGGTTGACAGAGTAAAAAAAGCTATTTTCGAAAAAAAAAAAAATTAATGGCATTTTTGTAAATAATGTGAACATGTGGGATGAATATGACAAAAGAAAAATAAAAGAGAAGGAGAGGTTAGTTTTGCATTTAACTTTGAGTTTTGAGTCAAATTTGCAAAAAGCCCCACATTCAATAGCAAACACAATAATAAAAAAGAGTCAAATTTAGTACAACTAAGGGAGAATACTCTCAATAGCAAACAAAATATCAAATATTACATAAATTCAAACATATAACAGTTTCACTAGAAGACTTCTGGAACTCTTCCGAAAGACTTAAATTTAAAGCAGGAAAATTAAAGTGGGAAACTGAAATATAAGAGAGATATTAAAATTTAAGCGGAAAACTCAAATTTTAAGTGAAAATTGAAATTTTAAATTTCATGAAAGTTAAAAAGTATATCTTATGAAATAAGAAGACATATTAAACCATATAACTTGATATTTTGAAGTTACTTAACACTTTTAAAAGTTAAAAATATATCTTAAAGTTACTTAAAAAGTTTACAAAAACTAACGTAGAAGACTTTCGTAGAAGTCTTCTCAGGTTAGATATAAACATTTTGATAAAGATTTTTTAATCCTCAGAGCAAATCAATGTAGTATAGAAAGGATGTCAATCCAATCCTAAGTGAGTGTGAGACAGAGAGAGTACAAGTTGTGCTTAATCTAAATGCAATCCAATAAGGTTTGTTGTGGCAAGAACAATGTGAAATAATCAAGTTTTAATACAAATATGACAAAGAAGAACCAATGGGTATTTAGGCAATCGATTTCAGGGTGGTAGTTCTAAATCAAGGTGTCTAGCTTCAAATAAACATAACTTTCTATAGGCCTAGATCTCATTCAATATAGGTTAATCCACTTTCGATGGTAGAAACCCTTATGCAATTATGAACTAAACATCAACTTCCGTTCGTTTTGTTCACTCAAACATACATTAAGATTTAGTCTACTAGCCATCTAGCAATCTAAACATCAACTTCCGTTCGTTTTGTTCACTAGAGCAATACTAAGTTATTTCAAGCATTATGCAAACACTTTCGATGTCCTACAAACACTTAGAATCTAGATTAAAATGGCCAAAATCAATCTAGCATTAAGAACACTTAGTAAGCATAGAAATTTAAGCATTTTACCATTAGAACATCTTAACTCTTTTCTAACCACCCATTAATCTACCTAACCCATTGATCCTAAGGATGACTACTCACTAATCATCTTGTTTACACTTAATCCCATGATGGACAGAAGCATAATCAAGATGATATAATATATGAAAATAAGAAACAGAATGTAGATGAAGAGAATAGCTAAAGAAAACAAGACTTTATAACATAAACTTCAAGAACACTTAAGAATAAGAACAATTGTTTTCAAACAAGAACTTAAAATAGAATGCAAAACAAGACTTAAAATGAAAGTGATAAACTCTATTAGACAGAAGAAGACTCAGAAGGAGATGGTGTCCTTTGCCATGGGGTTTGGGGTTCTATTTATAGGTGAAGAACAACCCACCCCCATGTTACAAAGTTAAGATCTAGATCTAAAATAAAACACACTCATTGATGTTTCTTCCACTTTATCCCATTTGCACACACCTTTTGACCCTTCACAAGGCAAATGTAAACTTGGCTCTTCAGAAAAGGTAGAGAAAGTTAGGCCACTTGATCCACCAAACTCGTCCAGCACATGAAAAGTGACACAGGCTGTCTGGATCGATCGATCTGTTTTTTGTCCAAAAACGGATCGATCGATCCGTGTGTATTTCTTCGAGCAAAAGTTATATTTAATGGCCCGATCGATCGATCCATTTTTTTGTATAAATGGATCGATCGATCCATGTCCAAATCGATCGATCTGGATTTCGGATCGATCGATCACTTTACCATTTTGCTCTCGGCTTTCTTGGATCGATCGATCTTGATTTCCCATGCATTGGAATCGATCGATTGATGCTTATTTTTGCTTCTTTTGTGTTCTAATCACCTCCAAAGCTCCAAATAGCTCATCCAACACCTACAAGATGCAAATGTACATGTAATAGACTCTAAATGCACCTAAATTTAAGATTAATGCATGAATATATATGAAATAACAAAGCTAAGACTATGCAAAATCACAACACATCACATTTATAAACATGAATATTGGTAAACTCATAATTTAAACCAATTAAGTTATAGATTTCATTCAGGAACTCAAATATCAACTAATATACATAAATTAACAATAAAATGTTAAAAAGTCCTTATAGTTTTGGAGAAAGTGAAAGTTTATTAAACATTGATGTAGACGACTTTCACGGAAGTCTTCCAGAAGACTTCGAGGAAGTCGTTTGTAAGGTCATTTTTGCAGTTGGAATTTTGAAAAGGAAACTTCTAGAGAAATCTACTCTACAACAAACTTCTTTGGAAGTTTTTCTTTGTAAATATTGGTTTATTTTTGTTAAAAAAATCTCAAAAATACAAGGGAAGACCTCCAAGTAAGACGTCTAGGATAAACATGTTAGTTTTGCATTATACCAAATTGTGTCAGAAATTTGACTTTTTCTAGACAACTTACAAGTAAGTCGTTTAGCTGAAAAATAAAACTTAAATGTTTTATATTTATTAGACGACTTATATGTAAGTCGTCTCAGGTTATTTTTGCAATTAGAAAAATAAAACTTAAATATTATTTTAACTAAACGATCTACATGTATGTCTTCTGCTAGAAGACTTACTTGGAAGTCGTCTATGATATCCAAAGTTTGACCAGAATATCGAAAATATTTTTTTGGAAGATTTATGTGTAAGTCGCCAGGAAGACATACTTGTAGGTCGTCTAGTTAAAATTAATTATTTAAGTTTTATTTTTAAATTGTAAAAGTGAACTGAGACGACATACATATAAGTTGTTTAGTAAAAATAAAATATTTAAGTTTTATTTTCCAGCTAGACGACTTATAGGTAAGTCGTCTAGAAAAATTAAACATCTGTTACAATTTGGTCGAAGAAAAGTAGAAGACTTCCAGATAAGTCATCTCTTAAAACACATATAAGAGCCAATTGCAAAACTAACCTCTGCATCGACTAGAAGACTTCCGTGTAAGTCTTCCACAGCCAGAAGACTTACACGGAAGTCTTCTGGGCGAACAAATCTGCAAAAAAATTTTGATACCTTATTTTAGTGAGATAACTTCCTAGCACACATAAGTCTTTTCCAAGTGTAAGTCTTCCACAGCCAGAAGACTTACACGGAAGTCTTCTGGGCGAACAAATCTGGAAAAATTATTTGATACCTTATTTTAGTGAGATAACTTCCTAGCACACATAAGTCTTTTCCAAGCACACAGAAGCCCACACGATAAAAACCCACTAATCGTTAGCTTGAATGGCTCTATGAACCATAAAAAGTTTTGAGTAAAAATGTTGAGTTTTTCTAGATGAATTTAGAGAGAAAGTGAAAGAGATGTTGTTTTAGTTCATAAGAAATATGATAGGAGTGTAAATCGATTTTAGGTGCATTAAGAGCTTCATATTGGTTGTTCATGGTGGTTGGTGTATTGAAAGTAATGCTATTATTGTAAATACTCGATGAAGATGAGGATGATAGAGTAAAATACCCATTTTTCAAAAAACAAACTAATGGCATTTTCGTAAATAATCCGGACTTTTAGGGTAAATAGAGCAAATGAAAATTCTTAAAAAATCATGGGTTAATTTTGTGTTAGAATTTGAATTTTGAGTTATATTTACAAAAGAATCTTCTATTTTGGGTACATTCAAATAGAATAGGTCAAAACAAATAGTGGGTTAGTAGCGATACAATTGTAGTAGTGGTGTTACATGTGGAATAATAACAAACATAATACATGTTTATTCTATATGTGTATTCTTCAGTGCCAACACCCCAAAAGATGTATGTGACCCAATCTGCACAGAATAAACTTGAGACACAGAATGACATAAAGAAAAATTAAAAGTGTTAGGATTCATATATAAATGTTTATGTAAAATAGAACATATAATAGTACAAAAATATTGAAGGAAATCAAGTAAGCCATAATGAAATGCATGTAAACAGACGAATGCATTATATTTACAAAATACATAGTCTATTCTATTTTTTAAGTAGTATACTATGTACATCACAGAGCACACAATGTGCATATTCTATTGGATACAAACAAGTACTATTCTCTGCAACTAACAAGCTCATACGCAGAGTACAACCATATCATCATGCAGATTTATCAACAATTCCATTTACCAGTGTAACAAAGTCGATTTCAAAAATAGAATAGAATTCAAACAATAGTCCAAACGAAAAGCAACAAACCTTCGGTTTAATGCATTTATAGATAATGAATCCTACATGCAACAAAAGAAAAATTTCAGTTTCACATTTCTCAAATATATTTAACTTATCTATTTAGTAGCACAAACGAATCAAATGTATATTAGAATAAACACACAAATATTTTATATTCTGAGATAATATGAGAATAACCAGAATTTACAATTTTTAACTTAGCTATATAATACGCTTATATGAAGTTGAATCGAAAACCGTTAATTCACCTGGCCGCCGATCCTACGTCCCTTTCCGTCATTGCCACATCTTCAAAATCGGTCTTCTCTTCCATGAAACTTTACCAAAAATGATCTTAGTGACTTTAGACTCGTGAAATTCTGAAAAAAACCTATTTATCTTTACAACTTTACCAAATAAAAGTTATTGGTGTAGAAGAAAGACTAACGACGTTTTACTTTTTACTTTTACTAATTATAATTTAAATTTTGTTTTTGTTTTCAAATTTCACAAGTTAAAATAAGAGTATAAGTGTAGTATTACATAAAATATATGTTATATGTGAACAACATTGGTTAATTTATCATCTAGTGAATTATAATATTTTTCTACATTATATGGGTGCAATTTCCCATTCTTTTACCTTTGTCGACCACATAGACTCGAATTTGTAAATTCAACTTGGATGACAACGACGACAAATGAGAAAAAATAAGTTTCATGGAGTAGAAGAAACTGAGAAACGAAAAGAACAGGGAGCTTTAAGGGCCACGAGCTGGAGCAAAGCAGAAGCAGCCGCCAGGACTCTGATCTTCCGGTATCATTCCACCGCCTTTAGTGGTATCAATTACTTCAAGCATCTTTACGACTTCCTCCATCTCCGGACGTCTCTGCGGATTCCCATCCCAACATTTCTTCATTATACTAGCCAAGGCGGTCGGGCAGCATCTCGGTATCTCCGGTCTAAGATTCTGTTAGAAAAAGGTAATAGAACCCTTACATAAATAACAAGGAAGGTAGCAATGGTTGTCCTAGGTCAAAGCTTACATGTAAGACAACCGCGGAAGAAACATCAACAAAGCTAAGATCAGGATAAGGCATATCACAGCAGTAGATTTCCCATAAGCATATCCCAAAGCTGTAAACGTCGCACCTTCTGTTGTATGGCTTACCATCGATGACCTTATGAAGAAGAAACACGAGTATTAGTGTTTTTAGAAACAGGTAAAAGAAAGGTTCATGTCCTTACCTCAGGAGCCATATATCCAAGAGTACCGGTTTCTCCAGTCATGTCCTTTGGATTAAGAGCTTCCACTCGAGCTACTCCAAAATCCGCTATTTTCAAATTCCTTTCAACATCCAAAAGCATATTTTCTGTTTTCACATCACGGTGCACAATCTTTTCTGAATGCAAATAGCTTAGCCTGCAACAAGAAACGCGTCCTTAGCTGGAAAAAAAACTCAAAAGAGTTGTAGTGTAAGAAGATTGATGGATTACCCTCGAGAGAGATCGAGAGCGAGTTTGATAACGACTTTAAACGCGAGTTTCTTGCGTCTATTACGTATCAAGTACTGTTTCAATGTTCCACCAGGATCATATTCCACAACCACACAACAAGCTCGATGAGGCAAAGAGTTTTCAGAATCAGTTGATGGTATTGTAAGATTTGTTGTTCCCATCGACGCTCCAACAAACTGTTTTAATCCACATATATGAACAGTAGATTCATACACTTTCCTCAATCGTGTGACCTACCAAACTTATTTTTGACTAACCTTTGTGACATTTGGGTGGTCGAGTTTGTTCCAAACAGTGACCTCTTGACGAAATAAGGCCCGATTTGTTGTGCTTTCTTTCCCATCATCTTCCCAATCAAGCACCTTCACTGCCATTACTCAAACAAGCACCCAAAAAAAAGTCATAATGTAGCATAAGACAAAGTTGATGTTTTTGAATTTACCTGCAACATCTTCACCATCATAGATGCCTTTATAGACTGTACCGAAAGTGCCACGAGCAATAACATTCCTTGTTTCCAACTTTGCCATATTGATCTCCCACTCTTCCTCCTTGCCTTTATTATTGATCTCAAGGTTCCTTGACCAAACCCTACTTAGATGTTTCTCAAGCTGTTTATCTAAACTCTTCAAATCGATCTTATCTGCTCTAAAGATCCTGTCTTTCTCCCCAACACTTCCTTCTCCTGATCTCTTCTCCATGTCTTGAATTCAAATCAAATATTTGACCACATACCACACAACTTTCAGAAAATCAAAGGTTCTGACTCTAAACTTTAATCTTTCATCATCATCAATATAAAACAATGTTTCTTCAGATTACTAGTCAAGTGAATGAAACCACGCTGGTGTTATTGAAAACAATCTTTTGATTAGCAGCTTAAACACGGCTTAACTAATGAAAAGTCTATATTTTTATATGAATATTTTTCCACCAAATCAAAGATCATGCATATGCTATCAAATTCATATTTTATGAACCAATTTTTTTTTCTTACTTGAGGTGAAATTTCGAACCCTACAATAGGAAAAAGTAAGCCTTAAGAAAACGTCTGGTTACTATATGTATGATTATGATCTATCAAATCTAGCACAAGCATGATCAGGGGAAATTAATACTAAAACTCAATCAATAAAGAAAGAAAATCCAGAAGTCAACAGTATCATCCAGTAGGACATGCAGAAAACAAAGAACCAGAGACACGCAATATGATTATTGAAAAATTCTCAAAATCGAATTTTGATGGTGGGTTTCTGATTGTTTCTCTAAAATCTCTTCTTTTTTTTGGTGTTTGGTGTGTGTGGATGAAAGAAAACAGAGAAGATCTCAAAGGGAGAATCTGAGAAGAAAACAAACAAAAAAGCTTACGAAACGTTGGAGGAGAGATGGAGAGTAAAAGAAGGAATGAGAAGCTGTTTCTCTCATGCCGATTTTAAGGAGACGGTTTTATTTGTTTCTATCTCAAACTTATCAACATACAAAGCAGATATTTCATCAAATCTATGTATCCATCGTTTTTTTTAACAACAAAAGTTTACCCTAAAAGGACTTATTGGATTGATAATTTCATAGTATCAATCAATATTATTAAAAGAGTATCATTGACATCTTTTGTCTCTACGTGGCATATTATTTATTTGTCAGTAGATCTATTTTTAAATTAACTAATTTTCTACTTTTCTTTACCTATTTATAATTTGAATTTTTAAGCATCTTTACGACTTCCTCCATCTCCGGACGTCTCTGCGGATTCCCATCCCAACATTTCTTCATTATACTAGCCAAGGCGGTCGGGCAGCATCTCGGTATCTCCGGTCTAAGATTCTGTTAGAAAAAGGTAATAGAACCCTTACATAAATAACAAGGAAGGTAGCAATGGTTGTCCTAGGTCAAAGCTTACATGTAAGACAACCGCGGAAGAAACATCAACAAAGCTAAGATCAGGATAAGGCATATCACAGCAGTAGATTTCCCATAAGCATATCCCAAAGCTGTAAACGTCGCACCTTCTGTTGTATGGCTTACCATCGATGACCTTATGAAGAAGAAACACGAGTATTAGTGTTTTTAGAAACAGGTAAAAAGGTTCATGTCCTTACCTCAGGAGCCATATATCCAAGAGTACCGGTTTCTCCAGTCATGTCCTTTGGATTAAGAGCTTCCACTCGAGCTACTCCAAAATCCGCTATTTTCAAATTCCTTTCAACATCCAAAAGCATATTTTCTGTTTTCACATCACGGTGCACAATCTTTTCTGAATGCAAATAGCTTAGCCTGCAACAAGAAACGCGTCCTTAGCTGGAAAAAAAACTCAAAAGAGTTGTAGTGTAAGAAGATTGATGGATTACCCTCGAGAGAGATCGAGAGCGAGTTTGATAACGACTTTAAACGCGAGTTTCTTGCGTCTATTACGTATCAAGTACTGTTTCAATGTTCCACCAGGATCATATTCCACAACCACACAACAAGCTCGATGAGGCAAAGAGTTTTCAGAATCAGTTGATGGTATTGTAAGATTTGTTGTTCCCATCGACGCTCCAACAAACTGTTTTAATCCACATATATGAACAGTAGATTCATACACTTTCCTCAATCGTGTGACCTACCAAACTTATTTTTGACTAACCTTTGTGACATTTGGGTGGTCGAGTTTGTTCCAAACAGTGACCTCTTGACGAAATAAGGCCCGATTTGTTGTGCTTTCTTTCCCATCATCTTCCCAATCAAGCACCTTCACTGCCATTACTCAAACAAGCACCCAAAAAAAAGTCATAATGTAGCATAAGACAAAGTTGATGTTTTTGAATTTACCTGCAACATCTTCACCATCATAGATGCCTTTATAGACTGTACCGAAAGTGCCACGAGCAATAACATTCCTTGTTTCCAACTTTGCCATATTGATCTCCCACTCTTCCTCCTTGCCTTTATTATTGATCTCAAGGTTCCTTGACCAAACCCTACTTAGATGTTTCTCAAGCTGTTTATCTAAACTCTTCAAATCGATCTTATCTGCTCTAAAGATCCTGTCTTTCTCCCCAACACTTCCTTCTCCTGATCTCTTCTCCATGTCTTGAATTCAAATCAAATATTTGACCACATACCACACAACTTTCAGAAAATCAAAGGTTCTGACTCTAAACTTTAATCTTTCATCATCATCAATATAAAACAATGTTTCTTCAGATTACTAGTCAAGTGAATGAAACCACGCTGGTGTTATTGAAAACAATCTTTTGATTAGCAGCTTAAACACGGCTTAACTAATGAAAAGTCTATATTTTTATATGAATATTTTTCCACCAAATCAAAGATCATGCATATGCTATCAAATTCATATTTTATGAACCAATTTTTTTTTCTTACTTGAGGTGAAATTTCGAACCCTACAATAGGAAAAAGTAAGCCTTAAGAAAACGTCTGGTTACTATATGTATGATTATGATCTATCAAATCTAGCACAAGCATGATCAGGGGAAATTAATACTAAAACTCAATCAATAAAGAAAGAAAATCCAGAAGTCAACAGTATCATCCAGTAGGACATGCAGAAAACAAAGAACCAGAGACACGCAATATGATTATTGAAAAATTCTCAAAATCGAATTTTGATGGTGGGTTTCTGATTGTTTCTCTAAAATCTCTTCTTTTTTTTGGTGTTTGGTGTGTGTGGATGAAAGAAAACAGAGAAGATCTCAAAGGGAGAATCTGAGAAGAAAACAAACAAAAAAGCTTACGAAACGTTGGAGGAGAGATGGAGAGTAAAAGAAGGAATGAGAAGCTGTTTCTCTCATGCCGATTTTAAGGAGACGGTTTTATTTGTTTCTATCTCAAACTTATCAACATACAAAGCAGATATTTCATCAAATCTATGTATCCATCGTTTTTTTTAACAACAAAAGTTTACCCTAAAAGGACTTATTGGATTGATAATTTCATAGTATCAATCAATATTATTAAAAGAGTATCATTGACATCTTTTGTCTCTACGTGGCATATTATTTATTTGTCAGTAGATCTATTTTTAAATTAACTAATTTTCTACTTTTCTTTACCTATTTATAATTTGAATTTTTAAATTAACTATTCTTTTTACATCATAAAGTCCATACTTGCAGAGTTGGAGGACACATCTCAGACACTAATTGTTACATCTCATACTTCTACGAATCAAATTTCTTGTAACCGTCACATGCCCTGTTATCATCCGTCACATAAGATGACAAATCTTCTAAAATTTTTTTACTTTCCAAGCAAAAGCTTGTAGCTTGGTTATAATGGGTTTGCATATCTTCCTCTCCACCTATTTCCTCAATAGGTTTCGGACCACCCAATACCATGATTTAACCGTATACTGGCCATTCTTGGTATAGTCCCAGCAGAAAGTATCTCGGTGATTTGTTGAACTTATAACCAAACTACTTATGAGAGGAATGTCATTTGAATTTACATAATTGTCTAGTAATCCAGCATCCCATTCCTTTGATTCTTGATTAATAAAATCACTTACTCTCATATTCGGGTGCGAAACTAGTGCAAAAGGATATGCCGGTCTAACCAGTATTGTAGGGATCCAAGGGTCCTCCCACACCTTAACCTCATATCCGGAATGACTCTTTTGTCTGATACCCAGTAGCAATAGACTTTGTGATGCCGAAATGCTAGTCCACACATAAGATGAACTGTTTACCAAAATTGAAGGCAAAGACGAACTTATTCGGTAATATCTTTCCCTCAACACTCTAGCCACTAGTGAGTCCGGGTATTAAAAAAGTCTCCATAATTGTTTTGCTAATAACGCCAAATTAAACTCGTGTATCATACGGATTCCTATCCCTCCCTTCTCTCTTGGCATACATAGTTTTTCCCATTTCACACAGTGTATACCTCTCTTCGGTGAGTTTGAACTCCACCAGAGCTATCCAATGACACTTGCAAGATTTCCAAAAATATCTAACGGCATCAAGAAGCTAGACATTACGTATGTCGGCAATGCTAACATTATAGATTTAATCAAAACCTCTTTTCCTCCTTTTGAGAGCTATATACCTTTCCACATATTCATTCTATTCATTAATTTGTCCTTGAGAAAAGAAAAAAGTTTGCATTTGGAGCCACTAATATCTTCTGGTATCCTAAATATGATCATGTCCCTCCTTCATTTTGGATTCCAAGATTCTCTTTAATCTGCTGTCTACTATATACATTGATCCTCTGACCAAAGAGAAAGGAATATTTGTCAAAGTTGATACACTAGCATGACGCTTTTCCATATTTTCTAACAACTTTCATTACTTCTTCACATTCACGGGGCTCCACCTTACAGAAGAAAAGGCTATCATCAGCAAAGAGGAGGTGAGATACCGAGGGACATGCACGTGTGATACGAATCCCCGTTATTTTTCTTGATTCTCAGCATGATTAAGAAGGCTAACGAGCGCCTCCAGACATAGAATAAAGATGAAAGGAGACAAAGAATCTTCTTGACGTAGACCTCTTTCCGGGACAATATTTCTCCTTGGTTGACCATTCATGATCACCTTGTACTTTACCAAAGTTATGGATCGCATGATCCATTCAATCCATGTTTATGAGAACCTCATCTTTCGCATGACTGTCTGGATAAATGTCCACTTCATTCTATCATACGCTTTACTCATATCTGTCTTGATGGCCATCCTCTTATTTCGTCCATTTGGTTTAGTTCTTAAAGCATGAAACATCTCCTGTGCAATCATCATATTGTCTAAATTTTGTCTTCAAGCAACAAAAGCCGGCTGAGTTTCAGAAATTCGACCTCGCAGAATTTTTTTTAATCTCTTGCATATGACCTTAGAGATTATCTTATAACTAACATTGCACAAGCTAATGGGACGGAACTTAGACATCTCATTCGGTTTGGAAACCTTTGGGATAAGGCAGATATTTGTATCATTTAGTCCATTTGCCATCGATTCCTCAAAGAGAAATTGGTTAACAATAAGGGTTAAATCCTCCTTTACAATATCCCGAAATTTTTGATAGGACAACATTGTCATTCTGTCTGGCCCGAGGGCTTTTTCTGGATGCATTGCAAAAATATCTAATTTAACCTCCCATTCTGTAACTAGAGTTGTGAGATCATCATTAATTTCCCCGAAAATCATTGTGGATACCTCAGATAGCGCCTCATTTGTATCTTCAGGATTAGATGACTCAAATAACTCCCTAAAGTAGCTAGTAGCAATGACTACCAGCACTTCGTTATCTTCCACAGCATTTCCATTATCATCTAGAAGCTGTGTGATTTTATTTCTTGCTCTTCTTTGCTTTGTCAATGCATGGAAACAAAATTGTGTTTCAGTCGCGTTCTCTAAGACATAAGACTTTACTCTTTTGTTTCCAGAACATCTTGTCTGCCTTAAGAGCATCATATAATTTCTTCAATGCCTCCTCTACTTCCTCAGCTAAGGCGTCGTCATTCAAGTACATCTCCTCCACCTTTTCCTTGAGCTCCTCTACCAATTTTCCTGAATTTAAGTCGTGCTACCTCTTCCACTGGCCTAAGGCTTTTCAACAACTCAATATGTGCTCCATAATATTTGCATCAGGGGGAAGTTCTGGACATTTCCATCCTTCCAGGATGACTTGCCGTAATTCCTCATTATCAATCCACCTCTTGTCAAATTTGAAAGATTTTGATTCTCGCTTGTTTTGTATGAATGTTTGCTAGTACCAAACGATGATTTTATCCCCAAAGCAACATATATTTTACAACAGAATGAGGGACTTCTCATGCCAATCCTCATTACCAACAGCTCTGTCTAACCTACATCTGACAGTGGTTCATCCTGCCTGTTTTCCAACCCATAATAACATGTTTCCGGAAAATGGAACTCCAACATTCCACAATCGTTAAGCATATGTTTGGAAGGAAAATGGAACGCCAACTCCATGTCGTCCTAAACACCAATAGTTTGGTCATCCCCAATCGCAAGCTTATCATGTGAAGGTGAGAAATAAAGTTTTCGAGCAGCTCCCTTGTTGTGGACAGTTACAATAGCATCCATTGCGTGTTCCACCGCTGATGGGGTCACGATCGTGCTAGCTAGCATCCTCTTCTGTCGAGCATCTCCACTCCTCTGCTTCTCATCTACTAGAGAGACAAAAGAACCTGATATGTGTTTGTAAGGAACAATATCGTGTGAGGCATCGCAAGTGTCCTTACGGGATGCAACAAAGTGACCATTCCAATTATCACCATGAGTATCTAAGTGACTCTGATCCTCCTCATGATCAAAGTTACTCACTGGTTTTTCTCTCCATCTTTGCTCTGTTTTGCGTTCGTACGGGTCGTACCGACCACCTTCATATCTATTGCTTCTAGAATAGTCATTTGATTCTTGGAAACTCTATCAGAACGATCTTCTCGTCGATGATTATACCTCTCCCATGAGAGAGGTTGAAAGCATCTATTCTCATAACGTCTCTATCATATGTCATGCCGGTACGTTGCGTTAGGATCCCTACGAGATTCCTGATCTTTCCTCTGCTTCAAAGGCAGCCGAGATGCCTGCGAGTTACTTTGTACCTCATGGACCAGAGAGTGATGATTATGCTGCTTGTGTGGTATCTGGACTCTTGAGAAGACATCTGCCCGCTCTCTCGGAGCTTGAAGCCGAGTTTGGATATTGGTAGAAGGGCAATATCTTTTTTCATGAGAAAGTAGTCCACAAACAGAGAAATGTTTGAACAGCATGTTGTATTTAATTTCAATGGTTACCTCAGCCCCTTCTGACGACTGAAACTTCCTTTAGATTTTTAATGGCCAATGTGAATCTATCTCGATGAGCATACGAGCCTCTGACACCAAGGAGTGTATTTTTTAAACGCTTTGATATACAGATCGCTCTGGTACGCCGTCTGTAATGTATTAGAGAAAAGATAGAGTAGAAACTATTTCTCTTATTCAACCAAATAGAAGAAGGGCTTTATAAATAGCCATACTACAAAACGTTAGAGAAACGGATGCCTAAGAAGTAGGACAACCTTAAGACTTGTTCAACAAGAAACAGAACTAGTGTTCCTAAACAAACGGAACTTATTTGACTGAAACAAAGCTTATCCTAACACATCCTCCCTTAAACTAAAACATCGCATCTTGTCTTAGTTGACAACACATACTCCAAGCATCTCACGCAACCTTTCAAACGCTTCAAGCTTCAACGGCTTCGTCATTATGTCTGCAATCTGAACATGTGTATTGCAGTGTACCAACTCCACAATTCCATCATTAGCAAGATCTCTAAGAAAATGGAACCTCACGTCTATGTGCTTACTCCTCTTGTGCATAACTGGATTCTTTGAAAGTTTAATGGCTGACATGTTATCACAATGAATAATAGTACCTTCTTTCTGCAGTAGACCAATCTTTGCTAGAATTCTTCGCATCCAAATCACCTGACATGCGCATCCTGCTGCAGCCACAAACTCAGCTTCAGTTGTGGACAGTGTAACCACTGGTTGTTTCTTTGATGACCATGAAATGACTGCATCACTTAGAAATAATACATAACCCGAAGTGCTTCTCCTGCTGTCCAAGTCACCAGCGTAATCACTACCTGAATATGCCTCCAATACATTGCTTCCACCCTTTTTGTAGTGAACTCCCAAGCTCATCGTTCCCTTCACATACCTTAGAACTCTTTTCACTGCATTCATGTGAGTTTGCGTGGGACTCTCCATGAATCGACCGATCAGACCAAGAACAAACATCAGGTCCGGTCTTGTAGCTGCTAAGTACATCAAACATCCCACCATTTGCTTGTATAAGCTCGCATCAGCTCTTCCTGATCCATCTTCCTTCATCAACTTTGTTCCTGGAACAATAGGATTTCGCACAGAATTGCAATCTTCCATCTTGAACCTTTCCAAAATCTCACGTGCATACTTCTTCTAGCACATGTAGATTCCAGTTTCATCTTGGATAATCTCCACTCCCAAGAAGTATCGCATCTCACCTAAGTCTGACATATCGAACTCAGCCTTCATCGATGCTTTAAATTCTTCTACCATCTCTGCTTGGTTTCCTGTCACGATCATATCGTCGACGTAAAGAGATACAATGAGTAAGTTACCTTCTTTGTCAGCTTTCACAAACAAGGTGTGTTCGTGAGGGCATTTCTCGAAGCCTTCAGCTACAAAGTATGCTTCAATGTGGCTATACCATGCTCTTGGAGCTTGCTTGAGTCCATACAGGGCCTTCTTGAGCTTGTATACTTCTGATTCATGGCCTTTTACCTCATAACCTTGAGGCTGATCAACGTACACAGTCTCAGTGAGCTCGCCGTGGAGGAATGCACTCTTCACGTCTAACTGATACACTTTCAATCCTTGTTGTGCAGCCAAAGCAAGGATCGCTCTAATGTTGTCCCATCTTGCCACCGGGGCAAACACTTCAGTGTAATCAACGCCATACTTCTGTGCATAGCCCTTAGCAACAAGTCTCGCCTTGCACTTGTCGATTTCTCCATTTTCGTTTAGCTTGGTTTTAAAGATCCATTTGACTCCAATGGTGTTAGCTCCAGTAGGTAAGTTGCACAGCTCCCATGTCTCATTCCTCTCTATTGATTCAATCTCCTGATCCATTGCCTCCCTCCACCTGTTTTCCACTATCGCTTCTTCAAAACAGGATGGATCATTGATTGATGTGAACATGACAAAGTTTTCCAGTCCTTCTTCTTCTGATAAGTTCTCTCCACTGACATATTCTTGCATCCATGTTGGAGGCTTTCTGCGTCTACCCTCACCACTGGTTAGATTTGTCACGTTTGAGCTGCTTCCTCCATTGTCATCTTCTCTGTTTTCTTGTTCTGTCACAGGTTCTGCTGCTTCTTCAGTTTCGGTTTCCTCCTCCCATGTAAACTTGTTTGAATCATCTCCAGACTCATTCTTCCATTCCCATTCTGCATCTTCCTCAAACATCACGTCTCTACTGATGATGATTTTGCCTCTCACGGGATCATACAGCAGGTATGCTTTAGATTCTTCACTCAACCCAAACACCACACATTTGATGCTTTTATCATCTAGCTTCTTTCGATTTTCTTTAGGTATGTGTGCGTGTGCTATGCTCCCGAACAGTCTGAAGTGAGACACACGAGGAGTAGTCCCACTCCATGCTTCTTCTGGCGTCATCCCTTCTACTGCTGCGGCTGGACTTCGATTCAGAACATGAACACACCACATTGTTGCTTCTGGCCAAAAGATCTTTGGAACTTTCTTTCCACTTAACACACTCCTAACCATGTTTAGTATGGTTCTGTTCTTCCTCTCTGCTATCCCATTTTGTTGGGGTGTGTAGGCAGCGGTGAGTTGTCTCTGAATCCCATAGTTCTCACACAACTTCTTGAACTCACCCGAGTTGTATTCACCCCCTCTGTCTGATCTCAAGCACTTTATAAGGAGGCTTGTTTCTCTTTCCACCAGTGCCTTGAACTTCTTGAATGCATCGAGAGCTTGAGATTTTTCTGAAAGAAAATCAACCCAACATTTTCTTGAGAAGTCATCTATGAATGTGATGATATACCTCTTTTCGCTACTAGACGCTGGAGTTATTGGTCCACACAGGTCTGAGTGAACAAGCTGTAGGATTTCCGAAGCTCTCCAATTGCTTCTTTTTGGAATGATCTCCCTCTATTGCTTCCTAATTATGCAATCTTTGCACAGCTTGCTTGGTGTTGTTAGCTCTGGTAGCCCCATGACCATGTTCCCAGACTTCAATGTTTTTAATCCACTGTAACTCAAGTGTCCATATCGACAATGCCATAGGTGAGTTGTATCTTCTGTTGATGTCTTGAAACACGTGGGTTCTTGAGCCATCATCCTCGCACTGATCACAAACATTCTGTTGATTGTCATGACAGAGCACAAGATCAGTCCCTTCTCCTCATGGTATAGACGACATGCCTTATCCTGAATAAGTACTGCGATTCCCTTCTCCACTAGTTGACCCACACTGATTAGATTGTTCTTGAGTTCCGGGATGTAATACACATTCGTGATGATGTGTGAGGAGCCACCAATCTCCAGCCTAACGTTTCCTTTGCCCACTACCGCCATTTTTGAGTTGTCTCCCAACTTAACTGAATGCTTGTAGCTCTCATCAAGATCACTGAACCACTGTCTCTCTCCTGTCATGTGGTTGCTACACCCGGAATCCAGAAACCAAATCTGATCTGGATTTTTTATTTCTTCTTGTGCCATCAACACCATATCTTCTGAACTATCAAACTCAGCATATTTTGCGCCTTTCTCCCAATTAGGACACTCGTATTGATAGTGACCTAATTTGTGACACTTATAGCATTCCACCAGAGCTCTGTTGGAGCTGCTTCTGCCTCCTCCTCCTCCTCTTCTTCCTCTGGAACCTCGATAGCCTCCTCGTCCTCTTGACCATTGTTCTCCTCTCTCAGCTCCTTTGTCTTCTGTAACCTTGGGCACTTGATCTTCACTTTCCTTTTTTTTAAACTTCTGCTCATGTACCAGAAGTGAACTCTGAAGCTCATCAATCGAGAGATTCTTGATGTCTTTTGATTCCTCGATTGCACACACAATGTATGTGAACTTGTCAGACAAGGTTCTTAACACCTTCTCTACCACCTTGCCATCGGGCATTTCCTCTCCCAGGTTCCTCATGTCATTAGCAATGAGCATGATTCTCGCAAAATACTCGGTTACACTCTCGCCATTCTTCATCTCAAGCACCTCAAAGTCTCTCCTCATTCTCTGTAATTGAGAACTCTCTCATTTCCCTGGAATTTTGCTTTCATGGAATCCCAGAGATCTTTGGAACTGTTCTTCACCAAGATGTGCTTCAGTATGGTCTTGTCGATGGAGGCAAACAGGTAGTTCTTCACTTTCAGATCTTTGAGCTTCAGATCCGCCAACTCTGTTCGTTGCGGTCCGGTGAGCACAGTTCCCCTCGGCGGTTCTGTGATTCCTTCCTCAATAAGGTTCCACCATTGTTTTGATCGCAGCAGGTTTTCCATCAGCATGGCCCAGTGTTCGTAATCGCCGTCGAACTTCGGAATGCTCAGCATACTCTCCTTCTCAGACGCCATTGATTCACTCTCTCTTTTCTTTGTTAAGTTTCTATTCTTTGCAAGCTCTGATACCAAATGTAATGTATTAGAGAAAAGATAGAGTAGAAACTATTTCTCTTATTCAACCAAATAGAAGAAGGGCTTTATAAATAGCCATACTACAAAACGTTAGAGAAACGAATGCCTAAGAAGTAGGACAACCTTAAGACTTGTTCAACAAGAAACAGAACTAGTGTTCCTAAACAAACGGAACTTATTTGACTGAAACAAAGCTTATCCTAACACCGTCAATGGCCATTACACTAAAGAATGTATGAGACCAGACGGTTATCGACTTAAGGTTGAGCGTGGCTGAAAACCGGTGTGGATGTCTAGATTGGAACAAGAGACGGTCGCCGTGGCTGGAACAGAGACGATTTAGATCGTCAAGATCTTCCTAACTCTAGGAGTAAACAAGACGATCAGGTTCATCAAGAGATGTAATAAATCGCAGACGCCGTTCAATACACCAAAGAGTGTATGGGAACGTACAAACTTCGACAAACACGGGGCTGTCGTGGCTGAATGTTGCAACTGGAAGAGCTACCGACCGTTATGGCTGGAGCAGATGTCGACTGTCATGACCGTCGTGGCTGGAGCAGAGATCTATCCTTCAAATCGCCATGAGAGTTGCCGGATGCCTTCAGCCTATTTATAATTTGACTTATTGTAACCCTCCCTTTAATTCCAATATTCTAAGAACCCATAACTACCACGTTACAAAATGTTTATGAGTGTGCAAATAAATGATTGGTACATGTTTGACTGAAATCTATATAATACTCCTAAATATTTATTACAGAATATATGTTATTAATCGACAGATAATACTTTTGTTATACATTATACATTATTTAATCCACCGAATTATTATTTACCTCTATTCCTTACTATTACGTCTGCTAATTTTTTAAATCTACTTTTAAGTTTTACTAGATTTTGACCCGCACATCCGTGCGGGTAATTTTTCATTTTATAAATATATAATTTTTATATTATATTTTGGATATAATCATTTTTAGATAATATATTGCTATCATTTTCAAAAATAAACAGATAATATATAGTTCTAAATATAAAAGTTTAACATATGTTAACAATTTTACTTTTTGTATAAAATTATTACATAATTTACAAAATTTAATCTTTTTAAAAGGTGAATGATATTTTAATCACTTTAAACGGTGAGTAATATTTTATTTATTTATTTAAATAAAAGTATTTTTTAAATATTAGTTTATCAATTTAATATAATATAGATTATAATTATAAAATTAGCATAGAATTTTTTTAAAGAAAAAAATAAAAAAATTAATTAAAAATTAATTTATAATAATATTATAATACTAATTACGAAATTAATCACTGCTTTAATTAAAAATATTAGATTTTTTTTGAAAAGATTTTGTTAGATTTTTCTCAACAGATTTTATTATTACTAAAACTAAAATTTACATTTATAGTTAAAATATATTTGTTACTAATATTATTTTAATTATTTAGATTCGTTTAGAAAAGTTATATATTAGTTAACATATAAATAATAAAAATGTAACTGAATTTATGGACCTAGTGTGACTATTTGATAGTAGATAAAATGGTACTTCTCTTTTAATAGAGAAGATATTTACTCAACTCATTGCTATTGTGTTCGTATTTGCACAACGACCTCACACCAGCCTATTATATTGAGAATATACTTCACAAGAATAATGAAGTTAAAGTATTAAATATATATAAAATTAATAACATATTAACCATTTGAAAATACATCTCTATATGAAATTTTACATTCGTTCAATATCAAAAAAGGAACCAGTTTTCAACTATCGAATTTGTAAATAATTAGTTATTCCAAATTTTAATACCTTTAATCATTTACTATGAATATTTGCACCATTGAACCCTGAACAAAAAACAATGTAAATTGAATACATATCATCTTAATTACTTAATATAATCCACTAAAATATATATGTAAGCATATTTTTAAATCAGACACAGAACCAGAATAAAATTTGGGTTATTTGATTATTGGATCGATGGATATAGGGTTTTCCTACTATCACATGCTATTCATAAGGATCTCTCGTTCTTCCACTAAAAAAATAGTTTTTTTTCCTAGATACTCAGGTTCACATATGAATTGGCTGTGACTAAACTTCATATCAGTAGATTAATAAATTTTAATATATAACTAGATTTTGACCCGCACATTCGTGTAGATATTTAATTTAACTTTTAAAACATACCGTATATGTTTATTGTACATAAATTTTGTGATATTATTATTGAATTATTATTAGTATTCAATGTTATTTTACCTTTTATTATATGCTAATCATATATAGTATTGAATGTTGTTTTGTATCTTCGAACTTTTACTGCATAAAAAATTATCAGTATTACAATAAATAAGTAACTATTTGAATTGTTATTTATTTTATATCAATTTATATTATTCATGTACATTAATATTTTAAAAAATAAAATTTTAATTATATATAATATAACTTATTTTTGATAGGAAAAAATGCTATGTTTTAATATTTAAAAACTTGTATAAATGATTTGATGTTGTTCTTATATCATATTATTTGTATTGATATATATATATATATATATATACAAACAATTACGGATAAAATTAATTAATTGTTATTTTCAAAAATAATTATATTTTCATTTGAAACAATCATTAATGTTGTATATAAATAAAAAAATAATTTTAATAATATTTTATGAAAAATAGAATATGCTAAAATTTGGATTAATTCAGTTTTAGTGGCATTTAATTAAAATTATTTTAAAGGTTAGTTCATATTGGTAATTCAACTTTAATAAGATAAATGTACAAATATTTTTGTGTTTATCGAAACTTAAAAATTTGAGTATATAATATATTAAAACAAAGTCCTGTTTAAAAATTACTTTGACATATTTTTTTGGAACTATTAAACATGTTGTGACCAAATGTAAAGACATACTATTTATCTAATATATTAATGTGATGTTTCATTCTTATTTACTGATAAATATTATTATTTAAGTTCATTCCTTTTAAATATTCTCCTAAAATTTACTAACATTAAATGACAATAACAAATTGATTAATCTATTAAGATATTGACTATACGTAACTTACTCGATTAAAATGAAATCGACACTATCACTTACTTTTTTTTCCTAACCAATACTAATTTACACATAATTATCGCTATTATTTTTGTACTAACGTAAACATTAATTTTCATGTAATATTCGGTCATATGTTAACAATGGAAACATACCAATATATTCTATCGTACTAAGTAACTAACCAATAAAACCGATTATTTTCAATAAATTAAGCACTTTCACAAAATTTAAGATATTCACATTCGATTTATCATGCGAACGGATTCACAATTAAATGTATTTATTATGTTTTTTAAGTCGAATGCACTCTATATAATGCATATTTTTATGGTGAATATATGCTATAAAATATTATAGCTTTATCGTAGTAAGAGCTTAAAATGTTCATATATTCAACCGGGTTATTATAAAACCCGGTTTACTATACATTATATGTTAGTCTTATATTGACTAATAATTTCAAAATGACTAATAATTTTAGAAATTCATGTAAATAGTATTTATTTGGAAATTAATGTTCAAATTCGAAAACAAATCAACCATATAATCAGTTTTGAAAAGATATTATCAGAGTGGTTCAAAAGAAAAGAAAGATATTATCAGTTTTGTTTTGTAAATGTAGATACTATCAGTTGTTGAAAGCAAACATAACTTTTAAATAAACATAACCATAAAAATTATAATTTTTAAATTAGTGCATCACACCTTTCGAATATGTGTCATATATATAATTTTTTTTATATTTTTTCCTATTTCTGTAATGTTTTGTTTTTATATTTATTATAGAACAATTTATGGTATCGAGTTTTAACATTTTAACAATTTATGTTTATAATAACCCGGTTGAATATATGAATATTTTAAGTTCTTACTACGATAAAGCTATAATATTTTATAGCATATATTCACCATAAAAATATGCATTAAATAGAGTGCATTCGACTTAACAAACATAATAAATATATTTTATTGTGAACCCGTTCGCATGATAAATCGAATGTGAATATCTTAAATTTTTTGAAAGTGCTTCATTTATTGAAAATAATCGGTTTTATTGGTTAGTAATTTAGTACGATAGAATATATTGATATGCTGCCATTGTTTACATATGACCGAATATTACATGAAAATTAATGTTTACGTTAGTACAAAAATAATAGAGATAATTATGTGTAAATTAGTATTGGTTAGAATAAAAAGTAAGTGATAGTGTCGATTTCATTTTAATCGAGTAAGTTACCTATAGTCAATATCTTAATAGTTTAATCAATTTGTTATTATCATTTAATGTTAGTAAATTTTAGGAGAATATTTAAAAGGAATGAACTTAAATAAAAATATTTATCAGTAAAAAAGAATGAAACATCACATTAATATATTAGATAAATAGTATGTCTTTACATTTGGTTACAACATGTTTAATAGGTCCAAAAAACATGTCAAGGTAATTTTTAAACATGACTCTGTTTTAATATATTAGAAAATATATTAATATAATATAATTTCCCATTGAAATAGTAATATAAAATATATTTTATTTACAAAATATAATTAAATTTTTATTTCAGTTTCATGAAATACAAATTATTTGACTAATTTATTTATCAAATTAGAGCTTTGCCAATAAATTAATAAATAATTATTATAATGAAATTCAATTTGAATAAAAATAAAAATATCATTAAATTTATTAGATTTTATTGGGTCAACCGTTGGCAGATCATAGATCAATGACAGATTTTTGGATTTTAACTGGATTTATGGAGTTTTTAACATGAAATTTTAATTTAATCCGAGTCGGTCATAAGTGGGTCACTAGATTTATCACTTTGATCGTGGATCCGGATGGAATATGAAAACATTGAAAAAGATATTAACATTATATTATAAATTAAATTTAGCAAAATCTAGATCAATACTATAAATTAATATTTTCGAGTATATAGGCTGGATTTAATCGAATTCGAGACCCAGAATTTTGGATAGGTTCCACATTGTTTTTTCGAGTGTGAATATTATTAACTAATTATTTTAATAATTTAAAATGTTAATAAATGCAAAAAAATATCCTTATTTTATTCCAACCGGATTACTTATTTCACAATCGAAAATATTTCTTTTAGAACATAAACATATAATATTTTCACAATTATAATATATTTTCTTGTAACATTTAAATGTAAATACACAACTAAAATTACAAGTTTATATTAGATTTATCTGATTTCTTTTGAAAATTAACCAACGCTTTGAAAGCACAGATCAAAATCTAGTTTCATTTTACTCCTAAATCTCATCTTGTTGGATTTAGTATTTATTAAAAATATCTTAAATTCTAGTTGATTGGACTTCTTTTTTATAAAAATTCTATCAAATCCTCCCTTATTAGAAAATAACCATTTCATCTAATAAAATATATCTGAAATTTTTGAGAATTATCTGAAATTGTATTTAAAATTTAACGAACATAATTCCATCTCGTGAGATGGTTATTTGAAAAAAAAAACTGATCAGTTTTTCTTTTTCTTCACAGAACCTTCTAACGGTTAAGTAAAAACCTTGCTTCGTTCTCAACCTTTCTGCTTCTTCCTGTAAAAAAACAACAACTGATTTTAGATTTATGTTTGAGGAATGGATACGAAAATGATAATAAAGAAAATTTGTTAGGAGTAATTTTGGTACAAGTGATCCGTACTCATCTCTATAATACGAGGAATGAGGCAATATGCCAGAATGCTTTTTCCTGCTTCAGTATTGATATACCAGTAGATCATGTCTTTAGTCTACTGCTATATAAATATGGACCAATAAACATCATTAATGTCTTGAGAACAATAGTGAAGATGGATCGTATGGCAGGAACTGCCTTTCTATAGTGATGACGGCATGATCTTCCTGCTTCAGTTGATGGTTCATGTTTCCAAAGGTGTTTTATGGGCACTGGGGCGTGTCCTCATGGAACATGTTTGGATTTAGAGTCGTATCCTTCATAGGGGATTGCCTGCCTTCAGTGAGGGATCAAACGCATCTTATTTCATATTATTGATGACGCGTAGCCTAGGTAGGAATATAGCATTGTAAGTATGTGGCCTTGTGAGCACATAGGTCTGTACTTGATAGGAGTCATCTAGTCTAGATGACACATGGCCAGACCAGAAGATACACTAGTAGATATGCTTCATGAATATGGAGCTTCCTACGTGAGAGCAGGAGATCATGGGAGCATGATATAATGGATTGAGCCACTAAGTAGATTTGTAGATGTGATACAATGAGCATAGACCTTGATTTCATTGGATTTGTTGGTAGTAACCACATAGAGATTTGCTTGTCATAGGCATGTCGAGAAGATGGTCTTCTAGATAAATCCTGCCTTGGCGACTGTCGAATGGAGCTCTTGTGGTGGATATATTGGCCTTATTTCGTTAGGGTTAGGAACCCCATAGTATAAATTCTGCCCCTCTCTTAGGATTAGAAAATATTGACTATATCCTTAGTTAATAGAATATTTTGTATTTTCTAGTAGATAACCATATACTTTAAAATACTTCTTTATTCTGGTACATTTAGGAAGATTCATTACTATCGAAACTAATTAACTTAGCCTAAGGAAGATTTCCATTTATCCTTGGGCATTAGGAATCGTTTGATCTAGAACCGGAATCCAGAACCCGGAAGCCGGAACCAAGAGTTCGGTGTCCTGCTCTAACCCGTAGGTTCTTGCTCTTGGATTAATTATCCCCAACACCCCTTATTTTCTAGTTTCATGGCTAAAGGCAAGAAATAACATGATTTTCTTCATATGATTTCTTGAGTTGCACCATGGCATCAAGTTACTTGTCGTATTGGGAGTAGGATGATGGCCCGTCTTCCAATCAGGATGTTAAAATTTGGGACATCAAACTGAAAATGAACAAGAATCCCTGGTCCGACATAAACGCACGGCCTGGATCAAGTAGTATATTCATCATCTGCCTTGTGGGCATGTTGTCGTGGCTTGGACCAATGTAGATAGACTCACAAACATACTTCAATGGACATTTGTTTGTTCTGACTGACGATGATCACGTGGATCCGGTTGTAATCATGTTAATGATATAAGTCCTTATGTTTATGGTTGTATCTTGGATTCTGATGGCCTGCACATGGGCATCCTAGTCTTTGAATAGGAGAGATACTTTCCTAGAAGGAGAGATACATGGCCTGAAGGCTTGTGGTGCATTCTTTCCTGATGAGGATAACTTCATTAATTGCGGGTGGATCCATTGCCATTGCTCGTTGAGGGATCACACATAAGTTGATTAAAAAACAAACCACCATGTAGAAGCCAATATATGCCAGAAAGCATGACTACTCTATTGCGTGGGACCAAACTGAGGCTATACAACTTTTTTCTTCTGCTTTTTAAGGATGAGACGTTTCCCATATGAAGAGGATTAGTCAGAGTCGACCACAAGTTTGATGGAGAGGTGGGGGCATATACATTGAGGATGATGCTCCTACTTTAGCCCCAATTGTTCATGTTGCTCCTGCTTTTCCCCATGCTGCTCCTGCTTCTAATTGATTGTGCCGGCCTCTACCTCTTTCTCCTATGAATTTTCGTGTTCAAGACTTTCAATATCGGTGTTGGACTTGGTGTGATATAGCTACAATCGACCTTACTTTAAACCATGACTTCAGCCTGGATTTCTGTGGATCCTCTGGCTATATGAATCGAGTGAGGAGTTGTGATATACTATGGATTTTACCAGTTTTCACCAATAATATATGTGCTTTTTAGATACTATTATATATGTGTGGAGTCTATTTTAGAGTGTTTTCATGTCTAGGTATGTTTTGGAGCAATGTGGAGATTATGTAGCATTCTGGAGCTTAATGATGAGGAAACTCGTAGCTGTTGAAGAAAATAGAAGTCAGAGTCAAGATCTACGAGAAGTGTTGATCAACACTACCTTCTTGGTATCAATCGACACCGATGCGAGTAGACAGGCCAATTTGTTTGTGGGTGACTTAAAGCCCATAATTTCCACATATTTACAAGAATATCCCTAGCCGACCTAACACCTACTACATCCCTTTCATATTAAGTGTCGTTGTAGAGAAAAATTTCCATTACAAAATAAGTGTCGTTTTATAATTTTAATGCACAATTTATAACTTAATTCTCATGTTTATTTTTCTATTGGTTGAAATATGGTTAGATGAATGGGAATGATGTTTTTATGGAGAAAATATGCGAAATTATATGTTTACTTTATTTGTGTACACATATCCAAAACGACACTTAAAATGAAACGAATGGAGTATTATTATGTGTTTTGCCATTGTTTAGTCAACACACAACCCAAAATCCACCAAAAACAACAGCCACAATATTGAGAAGTTTTACTATTAGTTTTAGAGAGAAGATCAAGACTCCCTCAGAGATTTATATTAGAACCCCATTTTTCTTACTCTGTTAATTTATGGATTCTATATAGATATCTGTTATGCTTTACTTAATCATGTCCGAGTTTTTGCTAAAGCTAGATTTAGTTTTTTATACTAGGGTTTATATGAATTGCTAAGACATAGAATTGCTAGGGTGATCTTTAAGATCCTTCATCAGAATTGTGCATATTGCTTGTGTTTAATAGTAGCTAACTAGAACACTGAACCTAGGATACTGATAACTACGACATATCTATTAGGAAGTTAATGCTTGCTAAAGGAAGTATCGATCGACACTCATACCATAGTATCGATCGACACTCAGTCCTTGTTCACACGCAACAAATGGAACAAAAACTTAGTCATCTTATTACATTCGCAGCACAAGCTGGATATCTTACTATTGCATTTGAGTTCTAGGACAGTTTATCATACACCTTTAGCATCTGTATCATAATTATATTGCTTGAAACCGTAAGTCTAGCTATTTATCATTATTTCCTACAAACCAACTGCTTAATCAGTCACAATTTTTTATTGATTTATAGCTTATTGCCTAGCTTATTCATTTCACATGTAGTCGATTATGTGCCCATGCTCCATGTGGATTCGATCCCTAAGTACTACAATTGAACCTAAAGATGCTCATAGGATAACTTGAGTGATATCAAATTTGGCGCCATTGCTGGGGAGCATTGGATTCGCCACTACACTTGATTAATAGGTTTTGTCTAGGTTTACTTTTTGTTTAGTTACTCACAATTTTTTTTCCTTTATCTTTTAGGTGCATGCCCAACAGTACCAGAAGCAACAATGAAAAAAAGATAATATTATCAGATCCTACACTATTAGAACACACGATTCTAAAAGAGAGATGCACGACATCGATTGACACCAACACTCCTCCATCGATTGAAACTTGCCCGAAAGAAATGATCGACACCATCACGACTTCGTCAACCGACACTAACCTGTGAGTACACAAAATGGTTGCAATTCTTATAATAAAGAGGGATGAGAATGGAAACATGACCATGAGAGTCGTCTGCGTAATGCAGCAGGTCAGAGACTGACTGATCATGGGATTAAATCCATGAACCAGAAAAATCTGCTGAAGCTTTAGCTAAGGTTGCTCGACCTAGAACGTTGGCTGGCTACAACCGTCAATATCAATACTACGCCAACGGATCTGCCATTCTTCCTCCTAAATTTCAGAGGCATGATTTCAAGCTAAAGCCTCCATACTATAAACTTGTGGGACAAACACCTTATCATGATCACCCACATGAGTATCCGATGGACCATCTTGAGTGTTTCAAGGATCGAGTTACTGCTATCAAATCCAATGGAGTCCCCGAGGACTACCTTCTCTGTAAACTCCTCAAGTACTCACTTGCTGGAGATGCTTCATATTGGCTTAAACAGTTACCATCAGGATCTCTTACATCCTAGACTGACATCAAAACGCCTTCTTGCGTAATTTCTTTGATGATGCGCGATATGAAGACTTGGGGAACATGATTTCAACATTCACACTGAAGCCTTCAATATCTTTTAGAAGCTTCTGGACCAGATTCAAGTCATATCAGAGGGACTTTCCACACCATGGATCCAATGAGGTACAAATGCTTAGTTGCTTTTTCAGAGGCATCGCTTTGGCTTACTATATGGCTCTAAACACAACTAGTGTTCAACACCAGGAACTCAGAAGAGGCTGTGATACATATTGAGAGCTTGACATCTAGCAATAACACCAAGAACATTGATTTAGAGACGAAGAAATTGGCTGCTAGTTTGGGAAAGGAAATAGAAGAAGTTAAAAGCCAAGCTGGATAGTGTTCATAAGCTGCTTAAGAGGCAAGTGAGCTTTACAAAAGATGTAGAGGCTGTTGATACTGCCAGTGAGAAGTACGATGAAGAGGATGTGAACTCCATTAATGGCACTGGTTTTCAGAAGTATGGGAATCAGGGTGGAAACAAAAATTCCTATGACAATGGTCAGCGGAGTAATTACAACTAGAGTTCGTAGTACCAAATATCCTACAGCAACAACAAAAGCAGCAACATGAGCTATGGAGCGTCTTCTTACAAGAATCCTACACCAACTACTCAAGAAAGCAAGATAGAGAGCATGATTGATCAGGTTCTTGAGGTTCAGTAGAAGCTTACAGTGGGTTTCAATGGGAAGATAAATGCAATGGACACCAACCTGAACCACAAGTTTGAAGCTCTCAGCACCCAAGTGAAGAAGTTGGAGACTCAAGTGGTTCAGACTAGTAAAGCAGTTAAGACACATGAGAACTGATTAAAGAAAAGGAGAGGCTGGAAAGAAACACCACGTGAGTGCTATCATAGATGATGATTTCTGGCAAGTGGTGGAGAAAGAGAAACTCCAAGAAAGAGTCTTTCAAGTCGACAGTTCTATGTCCTTTGGCAGTTCTCATTGGTGTCGATCGATACCCAAAGCTGAGCAATGATCAAAACCCGAGGCTGAGCACCGTTTACACCCCATGCTGAGTCCAAAGGTTCTTGTGAAACGGCAAGAACCGATTGGCACCCAAACTCGTTCATCGATCAACACTCACCAGTGACTTACCGAGTTTGATTGCCGAGTAGTGATGTAGGGCGTTTAAATGCTTTAAGAAACTTGTCTCAGACATCAACGAGCCAGCAGTAGACATAAGTTAGTAAACTGGAGATGCATCAGAGCCTTTGATTGTTGAGCTGGATACAAAGGTGAAAAGTTCTAAGAGGAAGAAGAACAAGGTTCCTAAACATCTAAAGAGAGAAGCTAATTCAGAAATAGATGGATAGTTTCACCAAGAGGATGATCAGGTTCTCATTGGAGATGCCATTCGATGATGCTTATTGGATCCACAGACTGTGGATATTTTACAGAGAGAGAAGAGAGACAGAAGAGGACATTAAGCGTATGTTCCATCAAATTAAAGAGAAGATGAAGCAGGGATCACACTGAAGAAGAATAGTGACCCTGGGAAGTTCGTGGTTCCCTGCATGATTGGAGGTCACAACTACCATAATGCACTCTACGACATCGGTTCTTCAGTGAGTATTATGTCCAGAGTGATAACTGAGCAGTTGAATCTGGAGATTTAACCTTTTAGCAATTCATTCACCTTTGTGGATTGCTCCAAGGTGAATTCAGGGGGGATTTTCAGAAACCTTCTGGTACAAATCAACAATGCCCTAGTTCTAGTGGATTTTTATGTTATGGATATTCAGATAGACGAAGTTCTTCTTTATTACTTAGGAGAGACTTCATGGACACTGTAGAAGTTGAGACATGAAGACAAATAGGATATACCTCTCACTCATTAGTGAGAATGATTTCTATGACCCTGGTCAAGGGAAACACACCTACATTGAGATAAGTGATGATCCAGGATTTGTGCCAGTTTGCTACTCTGATTCTGGCGCATAATAAAATTATGATGGTGAGGCATCGATCGACACCCATCCACACCATCGATCAATAACCTTGCAACTCAAGACTATCGAGAGAATTTATTAATTGAAACAACCATTCCACCTAAGAGAAAGGTCAGTGTAGTAGCACCATAGGAGCATGGAGTTTAAGAGATGAAGAGAACAATACACGGTCTGAGGATGTAAGGATCATAAATGTTTCAAAGAGGATATGAAAGCAACATTTGAGATGGCAGATAATAAGGGAGGCTATTATTTGAGGTCTGCTTAAAAGATCAAGTTTAAGAGATGATAACTGACATTAATACAGCTCAGGAGAGGATGTTTCATGAGTTATACAAGAAGATTGATGCAATCTGCTATCATCTCAACAATATCATTGGATAGTTAAGTAAGTGTATGGAAGAGTTGCAGCTGAAAATGTGATTACACACATGAGATAATTCAGAGACAGCAAGAGCACATAACATAAGGAGAAGAAGCCATTAAAATCTTTGTAGCACCTGGTTCGAGATGAGTAGAGTAGTTGTGGATACTTGTTTTCCAACAAGTCTTCCATTACCTCCATACTAGCCAAAACATCCAAAACGTCAATCTAAAGACTATAAACAAGCACTTGATTGGAGGCAACCCATGTAGTAAGTTTTAAATTGTTTTAATTTTCATTGCTTACTAGTTTTTCGTGTTTATTATATTTCAGATAAAAAATACCCGAAGAAGACGAGTCTGCACCGAGCATCGAGCGACACTTGATAATTGTTGATTGACAAAGCATCATGAGCATTGATTGATCACCACTTAATTGTGTCGATGGACACTCACCATCAGCAAGCATGTATACTATTTCTTCATTGTTCAATTTCGTCCTTATGATTTATTTCCCACTAATCTGAGACTTTATAACACCTGGGACAATATTTTTAAGTCTTGGGGAGGTTTTATTGATATTGTGTTTTATTTTGAGTTTTATATGTTTTTAAAGAGTTTTATAGAGTCAAGAAGGGGGTGATGAACTTTTTTAATGTGTATTTATTATCTAAGCACTCTCTAGCACCATTCTTTGAGGTTATTGATTGCAGGGTGTATTGGATGGAAACACCTAAGTGGATCACTTGCTAATAACATCCATGCTAGCTAAGAAAGTCTGAAGGAACCAAAGATGACTTAAAACTTAATCAACTTAACTTGCTTGTTTTGGGGCTAGGTATACACTGGATTAGATTGCCCCTGCTAGTCTAGAAAGTAAAAGTCTGTGTGTTTCTAATTCCCTTCTCTCATCTCTCTTGGCATCTAGAAAAGAAAAAGATTGAGATGATTTCCTGAAAGATGTAGATGGATAGAAAATTTTCTTGTGACCTCATTATTTAATTCAGAAAGGAATGATCACACATTGTTGGAAGCGAGGGTCATGAAAATTTCCTGTGACCCCATAATTTGCCTAAATTTTGTCAAAAGAAAAAGGAAGATGAACAAGACGGAATGCATCAGCATCACTATTCATTGGAATAAGAGAAGGAAAAGAGAAAAATAAATAAATCCAGAGAAGAGGAGAGAGAGAGGAAAGGGATTGGAGAAGACTACATGGGGTTTACGATACTTGCTGGTGTAAGAGTCCATGTGTCCTTTGATTGATACTCCCAAGATTTAGCCTACAAATTTATTTGCAATAATGAGGTTAGTAGAGGGGTGAGTCAGGCGAATATCAGCTAAGCAGTGGGCTCGAAGGTTTGATTGCCAAGTTAAGGTCTAGTACATGGAAGTTCCCCTGAAGTTAGTACCACTGATGTGGCTTGAACCATTGCAGAGGTAAAGGTAGTAAAGTAAAATTTGTGTCAGTCCCTGTGTTTTCAAACCTCTTTACATGATTGTTCAATGTTTTGCTTGAGAACAAGTAAAAATAATTCTGGGAGACTTACTATGGTTTTTACAAATTTTCACTCATAATATATGTGCTTTTTAGATACTATTATATATGTTTGGAACCTATTTTAGAGTGTTTTCATGTTGATATACCTTGTTATTTACCAGTTTTAGACCATCATTTGGACCTGTTTGGAGTCTACTATGTGTGTATAGACTGTGTTTGTAGAGTCTTTACAGGTCCACGTACGTTTTGGAGCATTATCGAGATCATGAAGCTTGTTAGAGTCTCAGTGAGTTATCCAGTATATGTTCACATTCAGCTAATTAGGAGTCAAGCATGACCTTCGATCGACGGAGCATCTTTATTGCCGATCGACGGTCCACTCGCAGAGTATTGGCCGACTTTAAGCCTAAGTCAAGAAAAATTACAAGAATGCCCCTGGACCAGTTTTAACCTAGTTTATATGGGTTCCGCCACCGCACCATGCACGTTTCAGTTTTATAGTTTTTAGTTTCCTTGCATTAAGTTTTTAGTACTTTAGGGGAGAAGATCTTAACTTCTTCATAGATTTGTATTGGAACCCCGTTTATTGTTCTATGCATTATAATATTCAGTTCATCATGTTGTTTATGATCATGTTTGAGTAATTCACCTGTTAGTTGTAGGGTTTATAATGGTACTGATGAATTAGCCCCAAAATAAGAATGCTAGGATGAATTAATATCAATCTTGGGAATTATGTTTATTTCTTGCTTTCTATAGTAGCTAACTAAAAACCTGAACTTAGGACATGGAAAACTACAAGAGTAAGTTCTGTGTCATAATTGATTCCATTGAGCTAGGTTTTTAGATGCATTCAGGAGCTGGTCTAATTAGCGTAGTGGACGAACTTCCTGTCTGATTAATATTGATCAACACACGGCCTTAGCCGTCTATCGACGGTGTACTTCTCTATCCGCATACGAGAGTTGGGACAAAAGGGGTCATACTAGTTAACATTTATTGTCCTCGTATATTAATAATTCCGTGCCTTCTATCCATTATAATTCATTTACCTGAAATCCTAGATCTATCGTTTACCATATTTTCATTAATTTTAGTATTGTAGATAACTTCCTTTTTCTAATAAGCTTACCATCAAACCTCTATTTATAGCTTGCCTAGCTTATCTATTGGAATTATAGAAATATATTGTGTGCTCTCGCTCTCTATAGATTTGATCCCTAAGTACTGTAATTTGACCTCTCTTGGCAAGAGTCATTCATAGGGTTAATTTGATAGATTGCATAACATATACTTAACCCGCACGCTGTCAAATTTGGCACCGTTTTCGGGGAGCAAGGATCGCGAATATATTTATTTTCTAGGTTTAGTCTAGGCTTTTTCATTACTGCAAGTTACTAATAATTCTTTTTTTTTCTATTCTTCCAGTTGTAATTGAACGCTCAATCCACAAAAAAATTCGACAAGCATCGATCGACAGCAGCACTAAACCGCTGATCGATGCTTTTCACGACCAACATCAATTACAGCACCAACGCGGAATCCATCGACGGTAGTTCAGGAGTTCTGATGGTTGCAACTTTAGTTGTGGTCCAAGATGAGAGAGGACACCTATATGACCTTGAAGGTCATCTGCATAGTGCAACAGGTCAGAGAATTGATAATTAGGGGGTTGTAATCCCTGAACTAGAAGCAGACGTTGTAGTAGCTCGACCTGAAGCAAATGTCCAAGGTGCTCAACGGACACTGGCATACTACAATCATCCAAACCAGTTCTATGCTAACATATACGCTATTCGTCCTCCAGCTTTCCAGAGGAATGAATTTGAGATCAAACCGTCCTTCTTCGCACTTGTTGCGCAAACACCCTACCATGGATCGCGACATGAGCATCCGATGGATCATCTAGAGCGGTTTGAGGATCTTGTATCTTCTATTGAAGCCAATGTAGTCCCTGAGGACTATCTGTTTTGTAAGATCTTCAAGTACTCATTTGTTGGAGAGGCTTCACATTGGCTTAAGCAGCTACCACCGGGATCTCTGACATACTGAACAGACATCAAAACTGCGGTCATGCGCAATTTTATGATGATGCGCGAGCAGAGGACTTGAGAAGCAGAATCGCTACATCCACACATGAACCTAGAGAATCATTCAAAAGCTCTTGGTTCATATTCAAGTCTTACCAAAGAGACTGCCCACACCACGTTTTCAACGAGGTGCAACTACTTAGCACCTTCTTCAAAGAGATTAATCTGCAGTGGCTTTAGACACAACTAGTGAAGGGAATTTCAGCACTAAGAGTCTAGAAGAAGCAACAAGGCTTATTGAGAACTTGACTTCTAGCAATAGCACCAAGAACACTGATTATGAGAGGAAGAAATAAGCTCCATATTTGAGCAAGGAGTAAATAGATGAAGTCAAAGCAAAGCTGGACATTGTTCAGAAGTTTCTCAGGAGCATGAAGTGAAATCCATAGAAGAAGAAAATGTGAATTTTGTTGGTGGAAACGGTTTCCAGAGACAGGGAAACTAGAGCTACAACAGAAACTCCTATGGTCACAACATGAGCAACTACAACCAGAATTCACAGAAACAGAGGCCCATCAACAACAACATGACATGTGGATCTTCATATCAGAACCCACCTTCAGAGACTCCTAGAGCAAGTTAGAAGCTATGGTTGACGGAGAATTGGAGCAACAACAACAGATGACTGTGAATTTCAACGGAAAGATAGATGCTTTATACATCAACCTCAACACTCTCTCATCACTCATGTCAAGAAGTTGAAGAATCAAGTGGTCGAGACAAGTGAAGCCATTCAGAGACATGAGACCCTAATTAAGGAGAATGGAGAAGCTAGTCAGAAACACCACGTCAGTGCATTGATAGATGATAATTTTTGGCAAGAGTTGAAGAGAAAACATCTCAAGAGGGAGATTTCCGAGTAGAAAGTGCTATGTCTTTTGGTAGTTCGCACTGTGTCGATCGACACCCGTTTCTGAGTATCGATCGACTGAACCCTTAGAGTCTGTAGCTTCGTGTGAGTCTTCAAACATCGATCAATGTTGAGACATCAACATCGATCAACAGTCTTCAACAACAGAACCAGTTCGTCTACAAAGTCTGAAATGCAAACTTGTTTGTTAGACATACGAGCAAAGAGACTCCATAAAAAAACACGGATACACCTGAGCCAATGATATTTGATAAGGCAATAGAAAGACACCGCATAAGGAAGCAGAAGATTCCGAAACATCTGCACAGAGAATCAACTGACAAAGAGATGGATGGCTTTGCCAAAAGAGTTCTTAAAATTCCATTAGATACTCAATTTGATGAAGCATACTATACTTATAGATTGTGGATATTTTTCAGGGAAACCAAGTAGATAGATGAGGACATAAAGCACATGTCCAATGACCTCAGAGAGAAGCTGAAGCAGAGGACCACTCTCAAGAAGAAAAGTGACCCTGAGAAGTTTGTGATTCCATGTTTTGTCAAAGGCCACGAGTTTCCTAATGCCCTCTACGATACTGGATCAGCAGTCAAAATCATGCCTAGAGTTATGGCAGAGAAGGTGAGCCTAAAAGTGGAGCATGAAAGTGTTTCATTCACTTTTGTGGATTGCTCCAAGGTGAATTCAGGAGGGATAGCCAGAGACGTCCCAATGCAGATTTGCAAAGACCTAGTCCTAGTAGATTTCCATGTGATGGATATAAAGATTGACGGGAACTCTTCCTTATTCCTTGAAAGAGCATTCGTGGCCACAATGGGAGCTATCTGCAACATGAAGACAAACAGGTTGTATCTATCCTTATTTGATCCAAATAAATTTTATGAACATGTTAAAGTCAAGAACAAGGCTACTCTGATAGAATTGGGTGATGATCAAGTTTTAATTGCCACATGCTTCTGCAATTACGATCAAGAGGAGGAGTCTGCGAAGACAATATCGATTGATACCCAACCCTTGGTATCGGTCGACGACCCCTACATAGAGAAATTGCACGAAACTCACCCTTCAAAATCGATCAATACCCATCTTCAACCATTGATCCACACTCATCAGAATGTCGAAGACAGTCCAGAAGACATAGTCTATATTGGAGAACAATACCGTGAGATGGTTAACCCAGATTATGACACCTCTTATTTTGAAGAGGAAGCAAACGAGTATCGTGCTCTGCACTAGAGGAGGCTAGAAATTTCAGAGGATCCTATGGAACCTGGAATGCGACATCTATCAATGATGACCCAATATCATCGATCGACGACAATCTGGTAGGACACAATGAAGATTATGGTTATCTCAGACCAGATGAGTGTGGAATTATGAGGGACCCATATGGATATGCACGAGCAATGGAATCTCTTTAGACAACAACATTCGATTGAAGCAGTTAGTTCATCATCGACCAAAGACAACACTAGGCCATCGATCAATTGTCATCACACAGAATTTAGGCAGAAGCTGGTAACAGAGAATTTATTGTAAGACAATCTTGATGGAGTTTACATTTTTCAAGACTTGATGAGGGATAGTATCTACCAGAAATTGGATGATATTTCAGAGCCAACATATAAGTAACATGTTGATGGGATGCATTCAAACACTCCAGAAAAGGATGAGTACAATGGAGATTCCTTAGAGAAGGATGGACAACCAAAGAACCAAAGGAGAAGAAGCTGTGAGAAGCTTCATCAGTGTATGGTTTGAGACGAGCAGAGAGTATGTGGATACCTGCTTCCCACATTGGTTCTATGAACCACCTTACTAGTCCAAAAGTCCAAACGTCGAGCTTAAGACTATAACCAAGCGCTGAGTGGAAGGCAACTGACTGTGTAGTAAGTTTTAATTTATTTATTCAATATTTAGTTATTAATTACAGTTTTTATTTAATTACTTTAGGTTTTCAAGGAAGGAGTAGAAAAGTTCGAAACCACCATCGGTCGACACCAACATTTCACCATTGGTCGACGCAGTGGATGGTTTATCATCACTCGACACTCATCACTCACCATCGGTCAACACTCCTTAGGAAGTTTGGTAACCTCGACTTTATCACTCACCATCGGTCAACACTCCTTAGGACCAGTGTTGAAGAGAAACATGAAGAAAAGAAGTCCAATCGATCGATGGGTTTCTGCCACAAAACCCCATCGATCGATGGCAACTCTGCGAATGAAATGTGCTAAAGTAATCGATCGATGGAAATAAAACTCCAAATCTCATATTGCCTTGCATCGATCGATGCAGTTTTAGGGCAAAACTGCATCGATCGATTGGCGTTCTGCGACCACCAACTACACCAACCTCACCTACTTCACCTACTGCACCTACTTCACCAACTGCACCAACTCACCTTTCATCATCATGTCTGGAGCTTTTGAAGGACTTCACCTGTGTATAAATAGAGGGGTTGTAACACATACCAAGATACACAATACAAAAATAAAAACATGTTCTTCCCCATTCTCATTCTCTCTCTCAAATCACAAACTCCTTCTATGTTTGATCATCTGTCTAACTAGTATATTCTTCTTTGTATTACTTCCGCAAATTAAGCCATTCTCACATGGTATCAGAGCCTACCACTCTTGAGACCTGATTATATCTCTCATCATCCAACATACTTCCGCAAACCCCTTCATCTAAGCATCCGCAAGAATGGAAAACTCATCAAAAATCTCTATTCCGGTTACTCTCAAAGGAGTAAACTATCTCTTATGGTCTAGGCTGGTGAAAACAGCCTTAGGAGGAAGAGGTCTCTGGTCATACGTGACAGAAGACAAACCATCTACAGAAACCGTCCAAGGAGGGGATGGTAAGGAAGTGGTGGTGGCTAGCAAGGACAAATGGGATCAGGAGGATCTCTTGGTGTTGTCGATCATTCAAAGCAGCCTTGAAACATCAATCTTGGAAGGTTACTCATACTGTGAAACTTCCAAAGAGTTGTGGAACACTCTTCAAAAGGTGTATGGCAATATTTCAAACCTAAGTAGAGTATTTGAAGTCAAGAGGGCTATAAACTCACTCCACCAAGAAGACACGGATTTTAACCAACATTTCGGCAAGTTCCGAGCCTTGTGGGCTGAAATGGAGATGCTGAGGCCAAGCACCGTGGATCCAACTATCCTGAAAGAAAGGAGGGAGCAAGACAAGGTGTTCGCCCTACTCCTCACACTGAACCCCGGCTACAATGACCTCATTAAGCACTTACTAAGAGCCGAGAAGCTACCAACCTTGGAAGAGGTGTGCTCTCATATTCAAAAGGAGCAAGGATCCGTAGAACTCTTTGAAAAAAGAGGAGACCTTGTGTTGGCAAACACTGCTGAAGGAAGTGCAAACAAGAGTTACTACAAACCGGATGACAAGAAAAGTTGGGTATGTGATCACTGTAAGAAGAAAGGGCACGGGAAGGACAAATGTTGGATTCTTCACCCTCATCTCAAACCACAGAAGTTCAAAACCCCTTACTTTAATGCCAGAGCCAACTTCTCTGATAACAATCATGCCGAGAAAGGAAAAGCACTTGCATCCAGCAGCACCAGGAGTGTAATAACCAACCAGGATGAGTCCATCAGGCGTTCTGACATTGAGAACCTCATCAAAGCCCTCAAAGATAACTCTGGTAACATTCTTGGTACCTCTTTACATGCTTATCATACGGGTCACTCCTTGAACGCTAGCACAAAGTCAAAAATAACTAAACCCCTAGTAATTGATTCTGGAGCTAGCCACCACATGATTAGTGACAAAGGATTGATTAAAAATATTGTTCCATCACTAGGAAATGTCCTTATAGCTAATGGCGAGATGGTGCCAATTAAAGGGATTGGTGAACTTAGGATATTTGAAAAAGATTCCAAAGCTTTCTATATGCCTAATTTCACATCCAATTTGTTATCTGTAAAAAGAGTGACTACTGACTTAAATTGCAATGTTACCTTCACGCCTAATGATGTCTATTTTCAGGATATTGAAACTAGTAGGTTACTTGGCAAAGGTGTAACCAAAGGAGACTTGTACTTACTTGAAGACACTATGCCAACAACCGATTTATCTATTGCTTTAAGTTCTTGTTTTAACCTCCCTAAAGATATCATGTGGCATGCTAGATTAGGACATCCTCATTCTCGTGCCTTGAACATCATGCTACCTAGTATTTCCTTTCAAAAAGTGTGTGAAGCTTGTATTCTAGGAAAACATTGCAGAACTGTGTTTCCTAAGTCTAGTACTATCTATGAATGTGCATTTGATTTAATCCACTCTGATGTATGGACTGCACCTTGCACATCTAGAGAACTCCATAAGTATTTTGTGACATTTATAGATGAGAAAACTAAATACACATGGATCACTCTACTTAAATCAAAGGATAGGGTATTAGATGCATTCATAAACTTCCAAAATCATGTCTCTAACCATTACAATGCAAAGATAAAGATTTTGAGATCAGATAATGGTGGGGAATATACAAGCAATGCATTTAAGCATCACCTATCCAAGCACGGAATAATTCATCAAACAAGCTGCCCATATACTCCTCAACAAAATGGTGTGGCCGAAAGGAAGAACCGGCACCTTATGGAAGTAGCCAGAAGCATGATGTTCCACATGAACGTACCAAAAATGTTTTGGGGAGATGCCGTGATGACTGCCTGCTATCTGATCAACAAAATACCAACCAAGGTATTGCAGGATCAGTCGCCACATGAGGTATTAAACAAGAGAAACCCATCTATAGATCACCTTCGGGTATTTGGTTGCGTGTGCTTTGTGTTGATACCAGGAGAGCAAAGGAACAAGCTGGAACCAAAGAGCACCAGAGCCATGTTTATTGGCTATTCACCTCAACAAAAAGGATACAAATGCTATGTACCGGAGACCAGGAGGGTCTTAGTATCCAGAGATGTGAAGTTTGTTGAGTCAAAAGGTTACTATGAAGAAAAAATCTGGGATGAAGTGAAAGACTTGTCGCAATCTGCCTCAGACAGAGCTGAGAATTTAAGAAGAGTCATGGAAAATATTGGCATTACAATACCGAGAAGAGAAGCTGCAGTTCAACCTCCATCAACCCGCCAAGACCCAACAGGAGAAATGGACCAGGAGGGAACTTTTAATGAAGGTACAGAGGACGCTCCTCTTGATCCTGAGGGGGGGAATCAAACTGAGTCGCAGCCGGACAACACAGCTACTCATGATCAAGAAGAGCAACCAGAAGAATCAAGAGACAATGAAGATCAACCAGCGGATGATGGAGCTACAACAACTGAGGAAACTATCCAACCACTAAGAAGAAGCACTAGGATCCGACATACAAGAGTGTACTTCAACTCACAAGCCGTGGCACACCATTCACAAACTCCATGTTCCTTAGTAGAGTTTCCTGCCAGCCACCAAGCCTTCATGACTAGTGTGGATCAAGAATTTATTCCAAGAAACTATGAAGAAGCTATGAAGATAGATGAGTGGAGGAAATCAGTGGAAGATGAAATTGGCGCCATGATCAAAAATGAAACCTGGTTTGAGTGTGAACTTCCCAATGACAAGAAAGCCGTGACAAGCATGTTGCTGTTCACCATCAAATACTTAGCAAATGGGAAGCCAGAGAGGAAGAAGACACGGCTTGTGGCAAGAGGCTATACACAAGTATATGGAGAAGACTACCTTGAGACATTTGCACCAGTAGCAAAACTTCATACCATCAGGATTCTCTTGTCCATTGCCGTAAACCTAGAATGGGATCTTTGGCAAATGGATGTCAAGAATGCGTTTCTACAAGGAGAGCTTGAAGATGAAGTGTATATGAGACCACCACCTGGTATGGAAGGCATGGTAAAACCTGGAAATGTTCTAAGACTAAGGAAAGCTATCTACGGGTTGAAGCAATCTCCAAGAGCTTGGTACCATAAGCTAAGTACAACCTTGAATGGAAAAGGATTTACAAAGTCTGAAGCTGATCATACTCTTTTCACCCTCACCAGCAATCAAGGAATCATTGCCATACTGATCTATGTAGACGACCTCATCATCACCGGCAATGATAAGAAAGGGATTGCATCAACCAAAGAGTTCCTCAAGGCAAGCTTTGACATCAAAGATTTAGGAGAGCTAAAGTATTTCTTGGGCATTGAGATGTGTAGATCCAATGAGGGTCTGTTCATGTCCCAAAGAAAGTACACGCTTGACATACTTAAAGAAGCTGGTAATCTAGGAGGAAGAACAGCCAAAACACCATTAGAAGAAGGCTACAAAGTAATGCGTGAGGGGGAGATAGAAGATAAGCCATATGAAGACCCAAAACACTATAGAAGAATGGTGGGGAAGCTAATCTATCTAACCATCACAAGGCCGGATGTGTGTTTTGCTGTGAACCAAGTCAGTCAGCATATGCAAGCACCAAAAATGTATCACTGGAACATGGTGGAAAGGATTCTAAGATATCTTAGAGAGGCACCAGGGCAAGGAGTTTGGCTAGGCTGCAACAATAGCACTGAGATCGTGGGGTATTGTGATGCAGACTGGGCTGGAGATAGAAAGGACAGGAGGTCTACTACAGGATACTGCACATTCATTGGAGGTAATCTAGTCACTTGGAAGAGCAAGAAGCAGAAGATAGTCGCGTGTTCCAGTGCTGAAGCGGAATATAGGGCAATGAGGAAGCTCACTAGCGAACTGATTTGGATAAAGAACCTACTAATGGATGTGGGAATTGAGCAAACCACTCCCATAACCATGCATTGTGATAATCAGGCGGCTATCCACATAGCTTCCAACAATGTGTTCCATGAGCGGACTAAACATATTGAAGTGGATTGTCACAAAGTTAGACAAGCCGTGGACCAACAGATCATCTTGCCATGTTATACACGAAGTGAGGAACAACTAGCAGATATCTTCACCAAAGCTGCAAACCAAAAAGTCTGTGAGTTCATTCATTCAAAGCTTGGACTCATGGAACTCCCATCTCATTAAGTCTCCCCTTCATGAAGTATTCTACTCTTTTTCCTTGGCTGGGGTTTTATCCCATGAGGTTTTACCTGGCTAAGTTTTTAATGAGGGAATGCTTCATGACTTCCAAGCTTGACTTGTTTCATATGGTCAAGCTTGAGGGGGAGTGTTGAAGAGAAACATGAAGAAAAGAAGCCCAATCGATCGATGGGTTTCTGCCACAAAACCCCATCGATCGATGGCAACTCTGCGAATGAAATGTGCTAAAGTAATCGATCGATGGAAATAAAACTCCAAATCTCATATTGCCTTGCATCGATCGATGCAGTTTTAGGGCAAAACTGCATCGATCGATTGGCGTTCTGCGACCACCAACTACACCAACCTCACCTACTTCACCTACTGCACCTACTTCACCAACTGCACCAACTCACCTTTCATCATCATGTCTGGAGCTTTTGAAGGACTTCACCTGTGTATAAATAGAGGGGTTGTAACACATACCAAGATACACAATACAAAAATAAAAACATGTTCTTCCCCATTCTCATTCTCTCTCTCAAATCACAAACTCCTTCTATGTTTGATCATCTGTCTAACTAGTATATTCTTCTTTGTATTACTTCCGCAAATTAAGCCATTCTCACAGGTTTATCATCACTCGACACTCATCACTCACCATCGGTCAACACTCCTTAGGAAGTTTGGTAACCTCGACTTTATCTCTACCTTTTACATATGATTTAGTTGTCCTTAACCGAACCGGAAGGGATACAACTGGAGACAATGTATTTAAGTCTGGGGGAGGTTTGCTGATGTTTTTATTTATTTTGAGATTTTATTTTCAAAAATTTTTTATTGAGTCAAGAAGGAGATTATTATCAGAACTTATTTATCGACTAACCACACTATAGCACCGTTCTTAGACATGTTGATTGCAGAAATTACTAGAGGTGACAAAGTGGATCATCCTGCCATTAGATTGCACTTACTAAGAAAGTTTGAAGGAACCAAAGTTGATATCCAACCTAATACTGAATATTTTTCTTGCTTTGGGGCTTGGTATACATCGGATCGGATTCTTTCTGCAAGTTCGTAAGGTACTAGTCTGTGTATTTATGATTCCCTTCTCTCTCTCTCTCTTGAGGATCTATAAAAGAAAAGGTTGAGATGATTTCTTGAGATACCGAAGGGTGGGTACATTACCGATGACTCCACTATTCTAATTCAAAGGAATGATCACACATTGTTGGATGCGTGGGGTAGGTATATGACCGATGACCCCGCTATTCGCCTACAATTTTTTTCAAAAAAATTGAAAATAAGATGGCAAGATGGACAGTATCAACATCATTGTTCATTGACTTTGAGATCTAAAAAGTTTCAGAGAGAGAAGAGGGAATAAAGGGATCACGAAATTTTTTATACCTGTGTATGCAGATTTGTAGGAGTTGAGTCCATTTGTCATTTGATCCAAATGGACAGCACTTTATTTTTATGCAAATAACTGAGATCTGTAGAGGGGTGAGTCAAATTAGTATTTGTTGAGTTCCTGGTAGAATGAATTTAGTTGCTATACTAGAATATGACATATAGAGTTTCTCTTTCTTTAGCATTATTTGATGTGGTTGCAATACAATAGGGGTGATAGTTATACTTATACATTATGTGAGTCCCCGCTTTTCAAACCTCTTTCACAGGCTACCTTTGTATTGCTTAAGGACAAGCAAAAGGTTAAGTCTGGGGAAGTTGATATACCTTGTTATTTACCATCTTTAGACCATCATGGGACCCTATATGGAGTCTACTATGTGTGTCTGGACTGTGTTTTAGAGTCTACAGGGGTCCAAGTACATTTTGGAGCATTATAGATATCATGGAGCTTGTTAGATTATTTAGAGAGTTATCCAGTAGTTGTTCACATTCAGCTAAGTATGATTCGAATTCAAGCATGACCATCGATCGATGGAGCATCCTTGCTGTCGATCGACGGCCCACTCGCAGAGTATTGGCGACATCAAGCCCAAATCAAGAAAAAAGTACGAGAATTCCCCTGGACGAGTTTTGACCTAGTTTATATTGGTTTTGCCATTGTTTAGGCAAAAACACTGGACACCACCGCACCATGCATGTTTCAGTTTTACAGCTTTTAGTTTTCTTGCATTAAATATTTAGTAGTTTAGGGGAGAATACCTGAACTCATTCAGAGATTTGTATTGGAACCCCATTTATTATTCTATGCATTATATTATTTAGTTCATAATGTTTTCTATGATCATGTCTTAGTAATACACCTGTTAGGTTTAGGGTTCATAATGATACTGATGAATTAGCCCCAAAATAGGATTGCTAGGATGAAGTAATATTAATATTTGGATGCTTGCGTTCTAGAGTAGCTAATTAGAAACCTGAACTTAGGACATGGACAACTACGAGAATCGATTTTGTGCCAGAATTGATTCCATTGAGCGAGGTTGTTATATTCATTTGAGAGCTAGTCTTATTAGCGTAATGGACGAACTTCCAGTCTGATTAGCGTCGATCGACACTCGGCCTTAGCCGTCGATCAACAGTGTACTTCTCTATCCGCAAACGAGAGTTGGTACAAGAGGGGGTCAGATTTGTTAACATTGATTGTCCTCACATTTTAATAATTACTTACATCCTATTCATTATAATTCACTTACCTTAAATCATATATATATCGTTTTCTATATTTGAATTAACTTTAGTATTCTAGATAATTTCCTTTTTCTAATAAACTTACCATAAAACCTTTATTTATAGATTGCCAAGCTTAACCATTAGAATTATAGAAATCTATTTTGTGTCTTCGCTCTCTGTGGATTCGATCCCTAAATACTGCAATTTGACCTCTCTTGGCAAGACTAGTTTGTAGGGTTAATTTGATAGTCTGCAGTAACATAAATTAACCCGCACACTTTCACGGGTCCATGTATATTTTGAAACAATGTGGAGATTATGGAGCATTGTGGAGCTTAATAATGAGGAAATTCGTAGTTGTTGAAGAAATCAAAAGTCAGAGTCGAGATCCAGGAGAAGTGTCGATCGACACCACCTTCTCGGTATCAATTGACACCGAAGCGAGTAGACGAGCCGACTTGTTCGTGGCCGACTTAAAGCCTGGAAGTTTCAAATAATTACAAGACTACCCCTGGCCGGCCTAATACCTATTATTTATGTGTTTTGCCATTGTTTGGGCGACACACAACCTAGAAACCACCAAAAATAACAGCCACAGTATTGAGTAGTTTTAGTTATTAGTTTTGGAGAGAAGGTCAAGACTCCTTCAAATATTTGTATTGGAAGTCCAATTTTCTTACTATATCTATTTATGCATTCTATTTAGATATCTGCTATGCTTTGCTTAATCATGTCAGAGTAGTTTTTATTGTTAGATTTACGGTTTTTGTTAGGGATTATATGAGTTTCTGAGACATAGATTGCTAGGGTGATCTTTAGGATCCTTCATCGGAATTTTGTTTATTGCTTGTGTTCTAGAGTAGCAAACTTGAACTGGAATTGTGTTTATTGCTTGTGTTTTAGAGTAGCAAACTAGACCATAAACCTAGGATACTGGTAACTACGACAATAGGTTCATTCCTGAATTAAATCTGCTGAGCTATGTTGTTAGATACATGCGATGACTGGTCTAGTTAACCTAGTGAACATATCGATTAGAACGTTAATTCTTGCTTAAGGAAGTATTGATCGACACTCATACCATAGTATCGATCGAAACTTACTCCTTGTGTACACACAAAATAGCTGGAACATAGACTTAGTCATCTGATTAGACTCGCAGCGAGAGCTAGATATCTTACTATTGCATTTGACTTCTAAGATGGTTTATCAAACACCCTTAGCATCTACATATCAAATTTCTATCGCCCGAAACTCTTAGTCTAGCTATTTATCATTATTGCCTTCAAACCATCTACTAAGCAATCACTATTGTTTACCGCTTTGTAATTTACTGCCTAGCTTAATCATAAGTATATTGTGTGCCCATGCTCTCTGTAGATTTGATCCATAAGTACTACAACTGAACCTCTTATCTGAGAGATAAATTTTCTCATAGGGTAAGTTGAGTGATAATAAGTAGATAGGTCAAGACCGATGATTTATGAGAAGGATCATCCTGGCCAGCTTAAGGATCAAGGGGACGAGGAGGTTTATTAAGCCTCAGAGGCCAAAACCGAGGATCATCGTACTTAATTCCACTGGCCTTGCTTGCACCTCTTTATCTCTTATTATTAAGATTGTGGTCTTTATTGAACTCGTAAAATGCAGTAGTGGCCTTTCATTTAAGTCTTCATGCCGGTTCCCCTTATTGTGTTTCTCATGTTTTCTGCTCCTTGATATTTTAATACTGTAGCTTCTTGCATTGTCTTAGGTTGTTACCTTGACGTTTGGCAGGGGAACCTTGAGCATGTGTCATCATGGTATTAAGAGATAACCTAATCGATTCTTGGTACATGATTCGATCTCTTGAAGATGTTTTGATGTTGTCTTTAGCGAACAGTAGTGTTTAACTACTGCCATAATTTTTTGTCCCTGCTGGATAAATCAAGTGGAATATTTAGTTGAACTCTGCCGTCGATTCTTGTACACTCTCAACTATTTATGACATTGCATTCTGCCCCAAAGGTAGGCCACTATCAATGATTGGATAACCTTTTATACTGTTACCCAGAGGTATCATAAAGTTTCAAAATATTTCATCTTGGATACATTCTCTTGAACTAGCAGGTTTAAGGACACATTTTCGTGGAAACCAGAAGACATTTGGCATTTTATCCCAAAACCCGAAGTTTTGGAGATACATCCTCTTGGAATTTGTAGGTTTCGGAAACATGTTTTTTTTTTGTAATCCAGAGGTTGTATGATTTTTTTCCAGGAACGCAGAGGTTGTATGGACTTTGATCCAGGAACCCAGAGGTTGTATAGAATGTTGGGGTCAAAATCGGTCACGACAGAATCAACGTCAGAAAATTCCTGATAAATGTACTCTTTGAAAAGAGAGAGATAATATTTTGAAAAAAGAAGAGCGAACAAATTCAAATCGAGTTTCGTATGAATACCCAAGGTGGGTTCACATAGTAAGTCCTCGAGAAAGGTTACTTTAGACCTCAGACAAACGGATCCCCGAGCATCGAAACAACAAAACGACTATAAGGCTCGATTGTCCAACTCACCAAACAGAAGAGTTGGCCAAGCAAGCCGTCCAACTCGCCGAACGGGCGAGTAGGACTGCACGAGCCAACCAAGTCGCCCGTTTGGCGAGTTGGACCAGTTCAACTCACCAAACGGGTAAGTTGGGCGACTTGGGCCGACCAAATCGCCCGTTCGGTGAGTTGGAACAATCCAACTCGCTGAACGGGCGAGTTGGATCGAACAAGATGACCAACTCGCCCGTTCGGCAAGTTGGGTTGGACATGCAATCCAACTCGCCTATTCGGCGAGTTGAATGCATCAATCCATTTTCATCCCGTCCTCGTAACTCCTTTCTTCAAAACCGGATCAAACTAATTCTTGTTTTGTCTCGATCGGAATTTACGTTGGAACTTTACTGCAAGAACTTGTTTCCTTGTATAAAGTTTGAATTGATCGTGTAAAATGGCAACGATCAACTAAACACCTAAGGTTGCCTGAACTATATGAAAATTCGAACTCTCTCGTCGAAATCGGCGTCATTTCAGAAGTGCTCTTTCGACAAAATCGTGAAAACGCTTAAGTCGAAAAATAGCCCGAGAAGGTCTAAAACTTGGCTAAAAGCCCACTCACGGTTTTACATGTAAATAGCCCAATTGAAATGATGATCTATCTTATATCTTGTAGAAAGAGATAAATTTTAAGTTCGGAAGATAAATGTTAAGTTTCAAAGATAATGATGAAGATCGAGATGAAAAGGAGTATTTTCACGAAACGATAAACTCGACCTAGGGGCAAAAAGGAAAGGGGAACCGAACCAGAAGGCATATATAAGGGGAGCTAAAGTAAAAGGCAGCGGACCCAAATAACACATGCAATACATACGTTTGAAAGAATATGTTAATACGAAAAACGAATTTAAGAAAAGAGTCTTTATTTCGATTTTGCGTATGAGAATCTAGAGACAGAATCATCCAATACATACGTTTGGAAGAGATTTATAATGTAAACCCAAATAACACATGCAATCTATCTCTTGTCCCAGGCTTGTTTATATACTCCTCCCAGGTCAGCCATTTTGCTATTTTCCTGCAGATATATATCTTCCATTTTCTCTCATCTTTCCTTATTTGTCAAGATTAGAGATTATTCCCTTCAAAAATCTCCCATTATCCTGTTTTTTCCTATTCCTCTCTAAGGAAAGTAAACCGTCATTGAAATTTTGCTACATTACATTTTAAGCCGTACGGCCAATTCGTCTTTTAGGCTGTTTTGGACTGTTTTACGACTTACGCATTTTAAGTATTTTCTAAGAAAATTACCATTTTTATCTAAATTTTGTTTTTGTGTTGTTGGTCTGCAAAATGATAAAAAGTGATTGTGTTTCGTCGAAAACATATTGGTGTTTAAGTTAACAATTTCGGATTTGCCATTTGGCAAAATTCTACGGAAAGCAAAGTATCCTTGTTTTCTCTGTAAAATCTCAACGGCAACTCCGATTGCAACAAAACGAAGAATGTTTCAGCAAGATTCAAGGAAGAAAATGATGGGCATAGGAGTGAGCGGTGATGAGTTATAATGGGCGATGTTGAGTAGTGAGTGAGGAGCTATGGGCGATGATGGACTTTTCAATGGGGGATGTGGAGAGCCAATAGGCGATGTGAAATGAGAGAGAGCCAAGGGGAGAAGTGGTGTAAGAGGGAGAAGTTAATGACGTTGAGAGAGAGAGATAGAGAGAGAGAGAGAGAGGGGGGGGAATGTGACCATTCCTTTGCGTTGTTTTGTCTTTTCTGTTCTCCGCTGACTGTTTTGTATGCTTTCAGAAATGTTTTGCTTATTTATGAAAGTTTTTCCGTATAAACTTTCTAACGTTTGTGTTATGGAAGATTATTTTGTAAAATTGTTTTCTGGTTTTATGAGAGTTTTTTCGTATAAGATTTTCGAAGTTTATTTTATAGAATATTGTTTCATAAAAAATTTGTTCGTTGTTTTATGAAAGTGTTTCATTAGAAACTTCCCATAGTTTATTTTACAGAAAATTGTTTCGCAAAACAATGATATTTCTCTTAAAAACTTCTGAAATTTTTTTGTCCGGATAATTCTTGTTTGGACATAAATCTCTTTATTTCCTTTTTGGAAAGAAATATCTGGGGTTTGTTCTATGTATCTTTGTTTAAGTAGGCACGGTATATGCAGTATGTTATCTTGACATATCCGCCTTATTCTTCTAAATGATACAATTTTCAGAGGATTTTAGCCAATGATTTTGCTAGGACTGATTTTGACCCCAACAGTTACCCCCCCCCCCCCCCGCCCCCGAGCACGTGAGAATTTTTGCAATTCTGATGAGGTAAAGATAAAAATTTGAGTGAAACAATTGCTAAGTATCGCCTTTTCGATCTTAAGCGTTTCCAAAAATGAAGTGAATGTTAAGTGGCTACACTTTTTACCTCTGTATAAGAAGTGGGTGTGCTCTTCATTATCATTCGCTTGCTCATCTCTCAATAAGTTTTATAAGGTATAGAAAAAAATCATTTCTCTCTCTTTGCTTTGCAAAAACTCGGGCCTCAATCTCTCTAAACAGTTTCGGTAGAAGAGTGACAAGAGCTTTTTGCGTTCAAATCGTTAAAAAATCGACAAAAGATGTCCGGCCTATCTTCGGTGGTCAACCCTAAATGACCAAGATATCTGGTAATCTCTGGCCACTTTAGGTTACATGTAAATGTAATACATATTTCAGGAAATCCATAATACCTACATATGATCAAGGATGTGTCGATGCATATATTGTGCTCCTGTAAAACTTGATGGAATATAAACTATTATACCTTGATCATTTAGAGTTTTGACACCAGCCTCAGAGGCTTTTTTATATTTTCGTAGTTATTACAACGAAGCTTCTACAATCTACATGTTAAAACAAACGTAAAAATGATTTATTCAATCATTGTGTATTCATCGACAAGAAACTGCTGAAATAAGCTCCATGATCTGGAGATTCACATACCTCTCAAGAATTCACACAAAAAAACTCTCACATTATGATAGATTTTTGTTTCCTACCAGTTTTGTCTTAAAAACCAATCGGTATGTCAAGAAAAAAAAACATCTTGACAATAAGGGAAAAATATAGGATATTGAAGAGGCAAATATGATGGATGAATTTTGATAATTCTCTGAAATCTACATGTGTTAGTCTTGAGAATAATATCTCGTTTCTCTGAAATGTATCAGTTACAAAATTATTTAAATGTAAACAACCAGCTAAGTTGGTTATATTTAGAAAAGGGTTAATTCAAGCAACATTTGATCCCAAATTAAACAATTTTCTTCCACCTGAGTAAGACATATCCAGAATTTAAAAATCACTCATTAAACATTATTTTTAATTTATATATAAGCAGTGAAAGTAAAATCACATGTTTACTAAGTGGTGGAGAATCATCGTAACAATAGAAGGAGGCGAATTCAAAATTGTTTTTGACAGACCAGACTTTCGTGCAATACCAAAAAATATGAATAAGAAACCCAAACAACATTAAAAATAATATATTCAATGGTACAATAAACTTTACTTTTCTGATAAGAAGATTTGTCATTGACTTTACCACTTATTGATGGTCTTCTTCCACTTTCAATTTATAATTACTTATAAAAAATGTTAATGACGTGTATATTGGGATCTTTATATATAATTATGTTTATACAATGATCCCAATATACACGTCATTAACAGTTTTATAAGTAATTATAAATTGATAGTGGAAGAAGACCATCAATAAGTAGTGATGTCAATGAAAAATCTTCTTATCAAAAAAGTAAAGTTTGTTGTACCACTGAATATATTATTCTAATGTTGTTTGGGATTCTTATTATATACATACATATATATATATATACACACACTTAAGTGGTCGCCTTGAAAGTGAAATCAACTTAATTTAAATTGCAATTGTTTTAAGACTCACTACATAAGAACAAAATCAAAATCTTTGTATCCATTCAAAAGATAAGGACCTCTCCAATGATTACCCTCTCAGATTATAAAACATCATTAGATTATTTTCTATTATGTGTGTTTGATGGATAGAGATGCAAATCTTACCTTTGGAATTTGGTAAATAGTTGGAGAGTTTTCATTGGTAGATGAGTTTTTACTATCGTCCATGTTCAGTGGAGCAACTCTCTGAAAATCATAAACGAAATAGTGAATAAATAAAGTGTAGATTGTGTTATGGAGATGTGCAGTGTATGTGTTTGGTGTATTGATAAGATTTTTCGAAGATTTTATGGTACGATTTTGTACTTATAATTGTAAACAATAATAGTATATGGAAATTAAATTTTTACCCGAAAGTGTTTTGATTGTAAAAGAGCTACAAAACATGAATAGTTAAAGCTTAACGTGTGAATATCTATAATGTATATATATATATATATACATATATATTAAGTTTATTTTCTCTTTTTTATAAATGATGTTTTATAAAACAGTTATTATATATTTATTTGTTCCAATGCTTTGTATAATATATTATTGCGGGTCAATTGTGTTCAATAGTTGAATCTAACAAATATTGGGTATTGTTGTGAATTCTAAAATTGTACAAATAGTTTTAATTCATTCTTTACAAAGAAAAAAACTTCAAACATCATAAGACATGAAGGTAGCAAAACATCATCATTATAGAATTTTAAAAGTACGAAATAACAAATGTTAAAACCATGAAAATTAAAATAAAAGTAGCAAAATCATTAAAATAAACAACATAAAAATATAAAAAAATTATTTGTTTCTTTTTGTATTAATCTGTTTTGCAACTGATCGTTCATCTTCAATATCAATTTTCTTGATGTCATTCTTTACCTTTGGTGTATGTGTGTCCGCCAGAAATGATTCAGAAAAAATTTCAGTACTTGTAAGCATTAAATAATGCATAAAGAAATTATCTAAGTCAGAAAGAATCAAGTATAATTTGAAAGGGCTATTTGATGTATGAAAAAGGTATCAAGAGTGTAATACCGGGGAGGAATTTTCAAGCCACTCATCAATAATATCTTGATCATCAAAATAACAGTCCAAAACATAAGGTAAGTTTCCAAACTTATTATTGTCTCCTTTGACAGAAACCTAAAAAGAATTTTCTTCCCAACAACGGAATTAAACAACTTATGATAGACTGTTATGTGATCAAGAAGAAAAGGATACAAAATAACATTATATAATCTTACCTCGTCGTATTTCTGCATCAGTAGATGGACCGACCTTTCGAAGAAATTTTCGGCGATTTGATCGAATATCAAAAACCTTGTCTCATCCTAATCATCATGGGCACGCAACACCAAATAGTATCTAGATACAGAAATTTTTTATTTTGGAAATCTCACCTACTTAAATTATAATTTTATAAAATAAATACACATACTTAATAGAATATACCTTTGTAAAATCAGATTAACATCACCACAGGTCTTAGAGTTTTAATTCGGTTGAGTTCCATCATCGTCCGGTAATTCACCATATTTCTCAACTTTAATATTACATGTTTGCATGCCCAATAATAGTAGTTTTTGGAAGTATCAATCCCTTTAGTGGTCAACACACATCTTTTCCTAACTACATGTAATTAAAACTTGGTTAATATGTTTATATACAAAAAATTCATAAATTGGTTATAAACAAAAACCCATTGAGTTAATACTTACCAACGTTGGTTTCAGAGACGATTTCATAGAAGATTTCTGGATTTCAAGATTTTTCCACATACCAAGAGAGCAAAATCGGACAACATATGGATTAGCTAGATAACTCGTACTTTTCTTCGTATTTTATTTTTTGTTGGTTGTTCAATTACAGTCTTGATTCCCAGACCACCTTTAGTTTGAGTAATATTCATAAAATAACATACATATTGTCATGGATTTACTACACACCAAAAAAAAATCAAATGACTACAAACGCATTGTTGGGGCAGAAAACTAATAAGCATTTTATATGGATAATATGATACTCCATTTTTTTCAAAATGATATATATTAGATTTTTCACACATATTAATAAAATATATTAAATTTAAGTACTAAATGCATAGTCTTTTGTGATTATCTATTTACATAATTCTAAACCAATCAAAGCTAAATGATTTTTTTTGAAGTTTACAAGTAATAATTATTAGTTAATAAAGTATATTAAAAATATATAAAAATATATCATTTTGAAACAAACAAATAGGTGAACAAAAAAAGATAATAAATAAAATAAACGGGAGAGCAGTGTGATAAAATAGCTTCCTTGTCACTCTATAAATCAATCTACATTGAAAACCTTTTTCTTCCATCAATAATCTCCCTGATACAGCCACACACACTTTCTCTCTCCGTTTAAAATGGAAGACCCATAGTTCCGACATGGAAACCCGACCCGGTTTACTGTCTGCCGGAGACACCACTCGAGCCGATGGAATTCCTCGCTCGCTCCAGGAGCGTATCAGCTCTCAAAGTCTCTAAAGCCTTAATTGTTGGATTAAGCTTGAAAGAAAACGAAACTTAAGTTCAAATTTATTTACCTAATCCTACCGAGTTATGGTTATGGAAAAAGATTAGGCCAAAAGAAAATATGTTAAGTCCATTAGGTTGAGGAGTTATCTATTCCTATATAAGGAGATGCCAAGGTGTGACATAACTAAGGATTTTGACATTGAGAGATTTGAGAGCTTTAGTTTTTGAGTTAGTTTTCTAAAGAAATAAAGAAGTGAGTTCATTAATTTTTTTTCAATCTTTGAATTCTATATTTGGTATCAGAGCTTAGGAAGAGATGAGTGATGGGATAATAACAACGGCTGCGAAATAAAAAGACGAAGGAGGATCATCGTCTATACAATGTCCAATGCTAGACCCTACGAATTTTACGGTGTGAGCTATTAGGATGAAAATCACACTTAAAGTGCATAAAGTGTGGGAGGCAGTAGAAGAAGAATGATATTGCTATAGCCTTATTGTTCCAATCTATACCAGAAATTCTCATCCTACAAGTTGGAGAGCTTAACACCGCAAAGAAGGTATGGGATGCGAAAAAGGCTAGACATGTTGGAGCTGAAAGAGTAAAAGAGGCGAGGTTGCGAATATTGGTGAATGAATTCGACTGACTAAAGATGAAAGATACATAAATCATCGACGACTTTGGAGAAAAACTAGCTGAGATATCTTCTAAATCTGCAGCCTTAGCAGTCAGTATAGAAGAACCAAAGCTAGTTCAGAAGTTCCTTGGAAGTCTTTTGTGGAAAAAATACATTCACATTGTAGCATCACTCGAACAAGTATTGGAACACAACACTATTCTTAAAGACATTATTGGTCACTTGAAAGCATACGAAGAGCGTATACATGAAGAAGATAGCAACAAGAAGACCAGACCCAATTGATGTACAAAAATACGGAGAATCAAACAACACAGTCAAACTAAGACTACAACCGTGATTATAACATGGATTTTAGAGGTCGAGGACGCGGAGGTCGATCCTACTACAGAGGAAGAGGTAGATGATGCTTTAATGGTGCTAGAGATGCCTCAAGAGTCATCTGCTATCGCTGCGACAAGCTAGGCCATTATGCCACAGACTGTCCCAACCGTTTATAAAGCTTCAAGAGGCTCAAGAGAATGAAAGCAAAGATACACAGGACGCGGCTGAGCTCATGATGCAAAAGGTGGTCTATCTGAATGAAAATAACTATGTACTAGAAATATACGAAAAAAAATTGTGATCAAGAAGATATCTAGTACCTCAACAACAGAGCAAGTAATCACATGACAGGTGATCAACGTTACTTCTTGAAGCTAGACAGATCAATTATGGGGAAGATAAGGTGTGGAGATGAATCAAGAATTCAAATCAAAGGAAAGGGTACTATATTTTTCACAGACATGAATGGAGAACCGGGAAAAACGACTGATGTCTACTATATCCCCGATTTAAGAAGAAACATCATCAGCATAGTCCAGGCAACAGAGTCAGTCTGTAACATAAGGTTAAGAGAAGAGCACCTTACAATGCATGATCACAATGGAAAACTCTTGGTCAAAGCAAATAGATTGAAGAATAGACTTTACAAAGTACGAATGGGAATTAGAGATACTATGCAGATGTATCTAACGAAGACTAGTGAGTCAACAGATGGCACGCTCGGTTGGGGCATGTCGACCTTGCAACAATGAGTATGATGATGCAAAATGAGCTGGTGAGCAGAATCCCTAGCGTTAATGTCATCAAGGAAATCTGTTCATCATGTTTGCTTGGGAAAGAGCAAGACAAGTGTTTCCACAAGCTATACCGTATAGAGCCACTAAGATTCTTCAACTCATACATGGAGATATTTGTGGTCCTATTACGCCAAGCACATTGTCTGGAAACAAGTATGTCTTCATTGTTATTGATGATCATTCATGCTACATGTGGACAATACTATTAAATGATAAGAGTGAGGCATTACACAAATTTAAAACTGAAAGGAGTGGTCGATCAAGAAACAGGAGAAAGAATCATAACCTTCCGGACTGATAGAGGTGGATAATTCGTGTTACATGAATTCAACTCGTAATGTGAAGACTCAGGAATAACAAGACATCTCACCGCTCCGTACACTCCTCAAAAAAAATGGAGTGGTAGAGAGACAGAACAGAACATTGATGGAGATGGCGAGAAGCATGTTAAAACACATGCACATACCGAGTTATCGTGGGGCGAAGTCATACGACACGCGAATTATCTGATAAATTGTATAACTACAAGAGCGCTGAAAGATATGACACCGTATGAGGTGCTTCATGGGCAGAAACGAAACATTAGCCACCTTTGAGTTTTTGGCTGTATTGGTTTTGCAAAGGTTGACAAAGTGAACTTGAAGAAGCTAGACGACAGATCCCGCATGCTTGTACACTTAGGGACCAAACCAGGCTCAAAAGTGTACCGTTTGTTGGATCCAAAGACTCGGAAAAAAGTGGTATGTCGTGATGTTGTGCGCGATGAGACTAAAGGATGGAATTGGAGAAAATATGTCACATAACAAGAGAGTTGTGAAGATTTCATGGTAGACCTTAGTGAGTTTGGGAATCATTGGATTCAACATGTACGAGATACTGTTGCAAGTGGCTCAAGACAAGAAGAGAATGATCAAACTGGTGAGATAGAGGCTATTGATGACTCTGAAACAGAGAACTACAAAGAAGAAAGAGAAGATGAAAGTTAAACCGAAACAAAAACATTGAGGAGAAGTGAAAGATAAAGCGTGAAGCCTAAGTATCTTGAAGATTATGTTTTAATTGCGAAGGAAGAAGGAGAATTGTTGCTGCTTTGCTTAAATAACGAGCCAAGGAACTTTGTTGAGGCAAGTGAACTTATAGAATGGGTGTTAGCGTGTGAAGACGAGATAAGGTCTATAGAGAAGAATGAAGTTTGGGATCTAGTTGACCTACCAATGGGTATAAAACCTATTGGACTACAATGGATCTTCAAGATCAAATGCAATTCTGATGGAACGATCAACAAATACAAAGCACGCCTAGTTGCCAAAAAAATATATACAACAATACGGAATCAACTTTGAGAAAGTATTCACTCTTGTGGCTCGACTAGAGACTATCAGATTGCTTGTCAGTTTTGCATCAGCCAATGGATGGGAAGTACACCACCTTGATGTCAAGACAGCAATCTTACATGGAGAGCTGAGGAAACCGTTTATGTGATGCAACCTGAAGGATTTGAAGTAAATGGAAGTGAGGAAAAGCTTACAAGCTCAATAGGGCCTTATACAGATTAAGACAGGCACCAAGGGCGTGGAACCATAAGCTAAATTGTATACTCCTCGAACTTGGCTTCAAGAAGTCGTAATTCGAATTTTGGTTCCACGTGTTACCCATTATCCGGCCTCGCTCAGATCCGGAGTTAATAGGGTAGTTGTTCGCTCTGTGGGTTTCTTCTTCCCCGCGGTGGATACTTTAATTGTTGTGAAGGTTTTTCTATTTTAACTTCTGATCCGACCCTAGATCCTTCGACGAATTCTTCACCAGCTTCCACTTCTGACACAAGACCTTTGTCTCTTCTTCGATGATGATGTAATCCATTGCTTTGTGTACAGCGTCCTAGATCGTACACGGCTTCTCCAAATTTATCCACTTACTGAACTTCAATTTGTACCAGAGTGTTTTCCAAAGCACGTCTATTGCGACTTTGTCGCTTATCCCGCTGAATCAAGCCTTGACAGTTTTGAACCGTTTTGTGAAGTCGTGGAGAGTCTCGTCCTATCCCTGGGATAAGCTCCAAAGCTCGACATCAGAGGTTTCTTGATCTATGAACATCGAGTATTACTTGAGAAATTCCGAGACTAGCTGGCGGAAGCCTCTGATGGAGTTTCGACTAAGGCGAGAGAACCACTCGCTACTGCTCGGAGGTTTTCCACCAACATGCGGCATTCTCCGGCGTCTCTTTCGCTTTCTCTGAACCTGGCTGTTCCCATCGCGACCTGAAAAGCATGTTAGTGTCCCTTGGGATCGGTTGTACCATCGTATGGAATCACTTTGATCTTTCCAGGATGCGAAACCCTAGTTTCGGTGATGCGAGTGGTGAAAGGCGTTCTACGAGCCTCCTCGAGGAGCATATCGATCTCCGGTGCGGTGCTAGTGGCATGATGGATTTGAAACTTCACAGCTCTAAATTCGGCTACCGTTTTCATGAGATGATCACAGAGATCATGAATCTAAGAGTTTTTGCAGATTTTCGACTTTGTCGACGTTTACTGCGAGCGTTTTGAGTTTGCTCCTCGGCCAGTTCTTCTTGTTCTTTCCAGAAGATAGCTTCTTCTTCTTCGGTCATAGGGTTGTCGAAATGGGACTCATCCCGAGTCGCTCGGCTCCTTGTGCAGCGTGGATGGATGTCTATGTCTTATCCTTAGGCTCAGACTGGCTGCTAGACTCCACGTCAACGCGTTCAATTTCTCCTTTTTCTCTATCTTCCTTGATAAGAGGGAGATCTCCCAGGTTTTATCGTGTTGGGGTTACTTCGTCGAGATTTTGTCCAGACGATTTCCCTTGTGCATTGCTGGACCATTCCAAAGGAGTCGCGAAATCGAGTCTTCTTCCGCGGATTTGGGTTCCTCCATGCGGAAAACGGCCATGTTCCTCGCTGTTAGGGTTTTAGCCTGTTTTATGAGAGAACTCATGACCTAGTCTTTTTATGTGTCTTCTTTTCGACGATCGAGAACACCTTCTTTACCTCCTCGAACGCTATGGTGTTTGCATCAGCGTTAACTATAGTGTTTTCAACGTTGTCCTCGCGAGGTTGTTGGTTGTTGAGATCGTGAGCTGACATGCTTGATCGAGCGTTGGTGGCTGAGAGTTAGATTGATCCGTACACCCCCCCCCCTCCTTCTAGCGGAAAACTGTGGGAACCAAAATTTCAATTGTCGATTTCCGTTGATCTAGGAAGGCATGGAAAACCTAGCTTTCCAAGAGGTCTCAGATTTCTGCTAAGCCCAAAACGTCAAGCGACCAAACAGTAAGAACAAACGATATGACAATGAATTAATAAAAACGAAAAAGAGAGCAAAGAAGATCTTATTCTGAATCTTCGATTTGAGCGTTACAACAGGTAAAGACTTGGCATAAAGAGCCATCGGCGAGTTCCTAGTTCTAACCTTGTAAGACTTGAATAACCTAGTTGAGTCGCAGCTCGATAACATAAAACATAAATATGCCTAATTGCCCTAAATGTTATGCTTGCTCTGAGTAAGATTTTTCGTGTGTCCCTGCATCTTCAGCCTTGAAGCTCTTATGTACTCCTCCCATAGGCGGTTTTCTCTTTCCCCTTCCGCCCTCGGTCGAGTTTATCGCTTCGCAGAAATCTTCGATTTTTGATCTTCGTGGTTAGCTTCGGAAACTCAACATTTTTCTTCTGAACTTAACATTTATATCTTCTTGCATAGTAAAAGATAGACCACCATAACGATTGGGCTCAAGTTTGTGTAAAATCGCGAATGGGCTTTTAGCCGAGTTTTAGACCTTCTCTGGCCGTTTTTTTTACTTAAGCGTTTTTACGATTTTATCGAAAGAGCATTTTTGAAACGCGTCGATCCCAAAGAGAGTTCAAATCTCTCGTATAGTGCAGGCAACTTTAGATGTTTTGTCAACCGTTGCCGTTTTACACGTGTAATTTGAACTTTATATGAGGAAACAAGTTCTTACAGTAAAGTTCCAACGCCAATCTCGATCGAGACGAAAAAATAATGAGTTCAATCCGATTTTGAATGACGGAGTTACGACGACGAGATTAAAATTGATTGGTTGATCCAACTCGCCGAATGGGCTATTTGGTTGTCTTGTTTGATCTAACTCGCCCGTTTGGCGAGTTGGTCATCTTGTTCGATCCAACTCGCCCGTTCGGCGAGTTGGTCGGCTTGTGCGGTCCAACTTGCCCGTTTGGCGAGCTGGACGACTTTCTTGGCCAACTCTTCCGTTTTGTGAGTTGGACAATCGAACCTTACAGTCAGTTTGTTTTTTCGATGCTCTGGGATCCGTTTGTCTGAGGCCTAGAGTAACCTTTCTCGAAGACTTATCGTGCGAACACTCCTTCGGAATCCATACAAAAATCGATTTTTTATTTTCCCAGTCTTTTTAAAAAAAAAAATATTATCTCTCTTTTTTCAAAGAGGACATCTCTCAGGAAGTTTCTCACTTTTATTCCGTCGTAACTCATTTTGACCCCAACAAAAGTTCTTAACAAACTTTTGATAACAGCCCACAAGTCCAAGAAAACTCCTCACTTTCTCTCAGTGGTAGGTCGAAGCCATTCTCGTATGGCTTGGAGCTTTTCTTTATCAGCAGCCTCTCCCTCTCCTGATACTATGTGACCTAGAAATCCTATCTCTCTCTTCCAAAATGAGCATTTTCTGAACTTCGCAAATAGCTTCTGATTTCGTAACCCCTCCATAACCAGTCTCAGATGCTCCTTCTGCTCCTCCTTACTTCTCGAGTACACCAGGATGTCATCAATGAAAATGATCACTAACTTGTCGAGGTATTCGTGAAAAACTTCATTCAACAAACATATGAAAGCTGCGTGGACGTTTGTGAGACCAAAGGGCATAACTAAAAAGTCGTATTGCCCATACCTTCTCCGAAATGGTGTCATATTTTCTGACTTGGTAATAGGAATTTGGTATATCCTGATGCCAAAGAAATCTTCGAAAATCAATAAGCTCCTTTGAGTTGGTCCAACAACTCGTCTATCCCCGAAAGAGGATACTTGTCTTTTGTTGTGATGTTGTTGATACCATGATAATCGATACACAACCTCATTCTTCCGTCTTTCTTTGTCACAAATAGCACAGGAGCTCGCCAAGGTGAAGAGCTTGATCGGATGAATCTCTTTTCCAATAGATCTTCCAATCGTTTCTTTAGCTCAGCTAACTCTGGTGATTTCTGAGACCGCGTTAATCAATACACAAACTCATGCTTCCGTCTTTCTTCTTCACAAATAGCAAAAGAGCTCCCTAAGGTGAAGAGCTTGATCGGATGAATCCCTTTTCCAATAGATCTTCCAATTGTTTCTTTAGCTCAGCTAAATTTGCAGGTTCCATCCGATATGGTGCCTCAGCTATAGGTTTTGCTTCAGGCTCCAAAGTAATAGTAAATGGATTACTCCGCGGTGGAGTTAATTCCTTTGGTGGCGAAAATATATCCTTAAACTCCTGGACCCCTTCAATGTCTTCAACCTTAAGATCATCATTAGTGGGTCCTCAACTAACCGATAAAGTTACCAAATACACTTCTCCGTCTTTAAGCAAATCATGTACTCCCATTGCTGCTACCAGAGTAATGGTCATACTAGGACTGATTCCATAGTATACCATCTCCTGTCGTTTACCTTTGCCAAACAATAACCTTCCCTTTCCACAGTCAATCTGAACTATGTATCTTGACAACCAATCCATTCCAAGGATTACCTCGTACCTTTCCAAAGGTACGACCAACAAGTCTGCCACATATTTTTTCCCATGGATGACCAATGGAATATTCTTGATACACTGATCTGCTTGAAGGGTTCGGTCTGCAGGGGTGAAGACTGCCATGTTTTCAAGTTGACTCAATTTGACTCACGTCTGGTCTTCAGTTGACTCACTTCTGGTCTAATCTTCAGTCGATCAGGACCTTCTTTAGATGTTGACCCAAAACTGGCTGAGTAAATATTCTCGAAAACTTCTAAAAACTGCCGAAAACGATCGAAACGCTAACTTTCTTTCTTTGCTTTTTCTCTCACATTTTATAAGTAGGTGTGAAATTATCTTGATGTGTTGAAATGAGAGGGTGTGCCTATTTATAGGAATCAGCAGCCAATCAGATTCAAGTCGTGTGGCATCCCGTGTCTCTGTCCGTGTGGCTCTAGTCGCGTGTGCGGCTGCACCTCTTGCTCCACATTTCAGCTCACATGAACAGGGAGACCTGAAAGGTGACACCACGTCATCAAAATGAATGGATGCATGTCCTGGCTGCATGGAAGGAGACACCACGTCCTCCTCATGTCTGGCCGCTTGGCCTGATCGCATGCAACGTGACACCCAACTGCTTTCTCGATCAACGTCGTGCTCCACATGTCAGCTCGCATGACCAAGGTGGCCTGCAAGGTTAAACCACGTCCTCCACATGTATGGATGCATGGTATGGCTACATGCGAGAAGACAACACATCCTCCACATGTCTGGCGGCATGGCCTGGTCGCATGCAATACGACACCCATCTTCTTGGTCGATCCACCTCGTGCTTTAGAGGTTAACTTCCATGTACCGACTGTGTGCTACGACACCTTATGATTCCATTGCCACATAAACTTCCAAAAAGTTGCCATCACGTCCTGAACATAACCATCAAGCCACCTCATGCTTCTCGGTCCATTCGTCTGATTTCGACCCTTCGAGTAAATTTTCGACCCGTCGAGTAAATTTTCAACCCACGATCAACCCCAAATATTTGTTCTACGCCCATTATGATGCATGTAATATTTTAATAAAATTCAATTGAATTCTGACCTTGATGAAAAATATTTATCGAGCCTCCGGCTTCCCCAAAAAATTCCACAATATCAAAATTAGGTTTTTAGCCCAACTTCAGGTTTTCCCGTCATGCTTTAACCCCGCCGTGCTTACTTTGTGTCCTGCATAATTCATGTCCTGCATAATTCATGTCCTGCATAATTCATGTCCTGCATAATTCATGTCCTGCATAATTCATGCCCTGCTTCAAACATATTATGTCTCCAAAATAATATTTTACTGATATGAATTTTTTTCCGAAAACGTCGTGCTTCGGAAACTTCATGCTTCTAAAGCATTGTGCTTCCAAAAATTTTATGCTTTCAAAACAACCTTCTGATCAATCTATCGCATTGTCTAACCATGGTCGAGTGGCATTTCGACTCATGTTTCATATACTATCAATTTTTTGATTTTACTGACCACCTCGAACTTTAAAACTTCTCGATCAATCTGATCAACCACGACTCGACCACCAAATAGATGCTTCACCATTCTTCCATTTTCTTCAAATCATGTCAAGTTTTATGTGATCAAAACTTAACATTCCTCCACATGCTTTGATTCCCAAAACTTTGGCTCCGAATTCTAACGATCAATTTTTAAGGTTTTCTACAGTATGTGGGGAAGGAACTCAAGGAGAAGGCAGTACATGTGAGTAGGTTCTTCTGAGGCCTATGGGTTGAACTCCGCACCCACTGCTCTGTTCGTACCTTCAGTAGTCTCGGAGGTTGTTGAAAGAGTTGCTTTGCTCGAAGCCACTCTTGCTGAAGTGAACCGTGTCAGGTCTCACTCACATCCCTCTTTGATTACCAAGACAAACGATCAAAAGAGGAATAGGGATCAGGTTGACCAGACTTCGGGAAGTCAATCTGAATTCCCCAAGTGTGGTACGAGGCACATGAGTGAATGCTGGAGGGCGATGGGCGCTTGCACCAGATGTGGCACCAACGACCATGGGACCCATAATTGTCCAAAAATGGACCAAGGGCAAGGAAAAATGATGAGTGATGAAGCTAAGTCCTGCTACCACTGCGTAAAGACTGGCATTTTAAGAGAGAATGCCCGAAGTTGCAAGTGGAGAAGAAGAGGAAACGTGTGGATGTTGACAGGTTGGTCCAAGGCAAGGGGCAGACCATGGCACCATGGGTGTATGAGTTTTCGGAGGAGTCTGGCGAGACTAGCACCTTCCAAGCGATCACGAGTACGTCACTAAGCCCTGGCCTATTTCTATTTTTTCATTGCATTGCACGAAACATAGAATGGGTAGATACATAATCTATAGAATGATTGTAGGGACCCTCAGTATTGGTTGTGTGGATAAACACACACTTTTTGATTCAGAGGGGCAACACAGAGTCTTGTAAGCCCGGAAATGATAGGAACGGGAATGTTCCAGAAGGAACATAACGAATGTTTTGGCATAGTGAATGCAGCCGGTGGGTAGGTCATGCATTCATCAGGGCTAATTAAAAATATTCCGGTTATGATCTAAAGCAAGAGTATGCATGTGGATTTAGTAATAGTATGCCTTAAGAATCATGAAGTGATCTTAGGAATGGACTTGTTGGGAAAATATCATGCCATTCTGGACTGTCACCGAGGGCGACTTCGGGTAGTTTAGTGGTCTCAGCGATCCAAGCAGAACATATGCATGAGAAGGGTTGTGAAGTCTATTTGGCTACAATCACCATGACCAAATTCAGGGAATGTGTAGACCTTGGAAATATTCTTATGGTCAAAGAGTTCGAGGATATGTTCCAAACCTTGTCGGGTTTACATCCTGATCGGCCGGATCCATTAAAAATCGAACTTGAACAACGAACTACTCCATCCAAGGCACCATATCAGATGGCTCTGGCCGAAATGTCTGAGTTAAAGAAGCAACTTGAAGTGTTGATGAAAAGGATTTATAAGGCCAAGTAGCTCGCCGTGGGGTGCACCAGTCCTGTTCTTAAAGAAGACGGACATAAGTTTTCATCTATGCATTGATTATCGGGGATTGAATCTGGTACTGTGATGAACAAGTACCCATTTCTTCTAATAGATGAGTTGCTAGACCAACTAAGATGGGTGACTTGGTTTTACAAGATTGACTTGGCATCGGGTTATCATCAAATCCGGATTGAGCCAAGTGATGTGCGGAAGATATCATTCAGGATGAGGTATGGACACTACGAATCCGTTGTCATGCCATTCAGACTGACCAACGCTCCAGGCCCCTTCATGAAAATGATGAATTAAGAGCGTTCGTCGAGATTGATAAGCCAAGTATACCAGAGTTTTCCATGTTAAGATGGCCAATGGTTGTAGAAAATGATTTTCCACTTGGGGCTTCCGTTATACGATGAATGTTTCATATTATGTTTCCTTTAGTCGTAAGAAAATTATTTCGTTTTTGTGTGAGGAAGCCGAAGCCGAAAAGGCTTGCTAAAAACCCGTGTGGAGTTTATTGATGGATGATTCCCTGCTTGGATGTAACCGAGGGAATGAAAGGCAGAAGCCAGCGAGCCTCCAGGCTAAAGTAAGAGATCTGTTAGATCGCAGTGCGAAAAGATAAAGTTTAGATTGATTGTCAAAAGTTGGATCATAAAACTTTGTTTTTTCTATACGAAAACTAATTACAACACTTCTTCGTAAAACCTGTTATTTTATTTTCGAAAGTTCTTTCTTATTACTTGATCTAACTATATGAAGGATTTTTCGTGTAAGTTTTAAAGTAGGGTTTCTCATAAAAGTAAATGGAGAGTGTTTCTTACAGATTACTCCTGATGTTTGTGAGCGAGGATTAGGTTTTCGTCATTCGCGTTTTTATATTACGAAATCATTCTGCATGATATCGATCTTGTTTTCCCTCGACTGTTTTGAATAAAATGTTTTAGTTGTCCAAAATTAATGGGTGACCGGTTTTATTAAGATATTAAATTTGTAATATGTATGGAGATGTCAAAGTAGCAATGTTTCTGCAAATTTTACGAGAAAAGTTTCTGCTATGATTCCGATCTTTGGTGAAAGTTGCTTGGACTCACTCATGGAGTTTTACCAAAGGTTATTTCGTTACGATCTAGTTGGGAAACGTTATCCTAGGATTTTGAGAAGAATTCTCACGACATTTTCATTTCTTGAGCAAAACAAAACGGTCCACCAGCGGTAAATCTAGTCGATGAGAGGGAAGAAAGCGTTACCTTTGTTATGCTCGCTGCTACTTAAATTCTCGATTTTTCTTTGTCGAAAATATTTTTTGATGTTTTCGGTGACTCACTTGGTTCATCAAAAACTGGGAGCAATGCTTTGATGTTTGAAGATTTCGGTGAGTCATTTCATTTCCTTATGTCGCAAGAGTTGGCTTTGTCAAAACGTTTTCATGATGCCGAGGCAAAAATATTTTGAAGTATGGGAGTATAAGAGTATAGTATACGTACCTACTCCCTCCTTTTTTTAACAAAAGGTAACGTCTGAACCAATCTCTTGAAGGGTTATGTACGTTTTTCTTTCAAGGATTAATGATCGGCAGTCTGGGTTGATTTAAAGATAACGTTTGGATTGTGATCTTCGATTGTTTTTAGGTTGACGACTTGGAATATGTCTGTTTTAAGAATATTTCTAGGACCGAGTTGGTCTTAGGAAAGCCGTTCGTGTCTCTAGTTCTTTTGTTCTTTAGGAAGAGAGGTGAGTATGCTTGAATGTGTTGCGATCACTTCTCAGTTTTGCGAGGATTTAGATTGGTTTGCAAGATCTGTCTGAATAGTTAAAGAAAAATAGATCGAAATAAGGAAAATCGCCTAAGACTTAGTTCACTAGACTCTCTACCTAGATTCTAAGTTCCCTAAAATATATATGGAAATCTCCAAAGCATTTTTAGTTCTTAGTACTTTCCTACGAAAATTCCAATTCCGATTTCATAAATTTCCTAGTCGAACATACCTCCATTTTGCTTTCTCGTTTACCCTTCTTCTCGTCGTGTCTGTCCACCATTTACAAATAGTAAGAATATTCATTTTTCTTTGATATATCTACTATCCTGACCGCATTTAGGCTGAAGACTGTCTTAGCATTTTGGATCGTCGATTCATATTTTCCGATATGGGTTTCAATCTCCGTATCATTGGTGTTACGAAAAAATAAGTATCTTGTCGAAAGACTTTTGGATTTTAGGAATAGCCAAGGGCGATCAGTAGATGCCAATGGCGATCAGAAAGACTCGTAGAACGATGAGGCTTTGGTTAGAGGTCATGGGCGATGAGGCCGGAGAGAGAGGACGGTGAGACCATGGATAGAGGCTGAAGGTTGACGTTCATTTATCATCTCTCGCTCCATCTCTTTCCTTATCCGAGAGTATTTTTGTACGATTTTGTTTTGTTGATCCATCCAATGCCGTTGTTGAGAGGATAGTAGATTGCACCAATCTTCTTGTCAAGTATCCTCTCTACAGCTTAGTTGATGTCAGCTGTCTTCTCTTCAATTTGTTCTCTTCTGTGGATCTCAGGTGCTTGCCGACATGGAGGGGTATGGTGGGCTCCAAGCAGCTGGAAACATCCATCATACTCTGGTAGACTTAAATAACAGCCTCCCTTACTATCTGCCATCTCAGGTTCTGGCTCTCATATCCTCTTTTGAAACAGCCCGTGTATTTTCCTCTTCATCTCTGTAGACTCTATGCTCATCTTTGTGATACTACACTTACTGTTATTTTTAGATTAAATCGTGGCCTCAACTGAAAAAATCTCTCTGTATACTGGCATTGCATGACTGTCGATCAATGCCCCTGGTTGGGTGTTGATGGAGGCTTCTCCATCTTATTCATAGTTAGTGCCAGAATTGGAATAACAAACTGCCACAACCCTGGATCATCTGCTATCTCAATAAATGGGCGTCATTCCCTTGACCCCTTGGACATGGCCACAGAATGAGTCTCGCTGATGAGTGACAAATATAACTTGTTTGTCTTCATGTAGTAAGCAGCTCCTACAGTAGCCATTAATACTTTCCCAAGTAAGAGAGAAGAATTCAAGTATATCTGAATATCCATGACATGAAAGTCTAGTAGAACTAAAGCATTTCAGATTTGTACCTGAAGGTTTCTAACAATTCGTCCTGAATTTACCTCGGAACAATCCACAAAGGTGTATGAATCGCTGGAAGTCTCTATCTCCAGATTCAGTTGCTAAGCCATAGAACTTGCCATAATCCCTGACTGGAGAACCTATGTCGTAGAGGGCATAAGGGTGACTGTGACCTCCAATCATACGAGGTACCACGAACTTCCCAAGATCACTCTACTTCTTCAATGTAATCCTCAGCTTGAGCTTCTCTTTGAATTGGTGGAACATACGCTAAATGTCCTCTTTTGTCTCTTTTCTTTCTCTAAAAAACATCAATAACCGGTGGGCCCAATAAGCTTCATCAAATGGTATGTTCACAAGGATCATCATCATCATATTGGTAAAACTATCCAGCTCTTTTTCATTAGCTTCTCTTATATGTTTGGAACCATATTCTTTTTTTCTATAGAAACTTGTCCCTTTGTAGCCTTGTCCATGATCATATGCTCTTGTGCATCTTCATGTTGCTGATCAGTGGATCATATGCTCTAGTGCATTCAAACGTTCTACATTAATATTTGGTAATCGCACTAGGTAGGTAACTGGTGGTTGTCGATCGATGACCATGTGTGGGTATCAATTGACGATTGCCGTTTCAAAAGATCATACGGACTCAACATGGGATGTCGATTGGTGTTCAGCCTCTGATGTCGATCGGTGTTCAGCCTCGGATGTCGATCGTTGGTGTCTGGGATGTCAATCTATAATCTGTGTTGGGTGTCGATCGACATCAGTGAGAACTTCCAAAGAACATATAACTTTCAAGTTGAACGACTCCTTCTTGGAGTTTCCCCTCCTTCACTACTTGCCAGAAATTGTCATCTATCAATGAATTCATGTGGTGTCTCTATCCAGTCTCTCCTTTTCCTGTAATTAGTGCTTCATGTCTTCTACAACTTCACTAGTCTGAACCCCTTAAGTCTCCAACTTCTTCACATGAGTGCTGAGAGCTTCAAACTTTTCATTCAGGTTTGTGTACACAACATCTATCTTCCCATTGAAATCCACTGTCAACTTCAGCTGACCCTCAAGGACTCGATCTAACATTTTCTCTATCTTGCTTTCTTGAGTTGCGTGTGAGAAGCTCCATAGTTCATGTTGTTGATGTTGATGTTGTTGTTGTTGTAAGATCTCTTATAATCTGAACTCTGATTGTAATTACCCCTCTGACCATTGCCATAAAAGTTTTTGTTTCCACTCTAATTCCCATACTTCTGAAAACCAGTACCTCTGATGCAGTTCACATCCCCTTCATTTACCTTGTCATTACTTGTATCAACATCCTCTGCAAAGCTCACCTGTTTCTTGAGAAGCTTGTGAACAGTTTCTAGCTTGACTTGAACTTCATTCATCTGCTCGTTGCCGTGTATGGTAGCCGATATTCTTCTCTCCAAATCAGTGTTATTGGTGTTGTGTCTAGAGGCCAAGTTCTTAATAAGTCTCACAGCCTCTTCTGAATTTCAAGTTGTGAAATTCCTATCACTATCATTGTCTAGAGCCATCTGATAAACCACAGTGATGCCTTTGAAGAAGGCACTTAGCAGCTCTACCAAGTTGAATCCATGTTGTGGACAATCTTTATTATGATTTGAATCTCGATCCAGGAGCTCTTGAGTGATTCTGTGTTCTCCACTGTGAATGTAGCAATTATGTTCCCAAAGTCTTTAGATCGCGAGTCATCAAAGAAATAACACAGGAAGGCACTCTTGATGTCATCCCACGAAGTAAGAGATATTTGTGGTAACTGCTTAAGATGGTCCATCAAATGCTGATGTGAGTACTTGAAGAGCTTACATAGCATATAGTCCTTAGGGACTCCACTGGCTTTGATAACATAAACTAGATCAATGAACCTCTCAAGATGGTAAAAACCCATATACATATCATGAATAAAATCAGGTAGAAACCATGACATATCAACTCCTCCAGACTTATCCTTTGCTTGCCCTCAAGCAAAACATAAAATGAGTCAGTGAAAGGTTTGAAAACACAAAGACTTGCCAGCTCCTTAGAACACTGTTTCACCCTAGTTTTTATTGCAACAAAATCTAGAGTATTTCCATGTACTTTGCTTAGCTAATCAATCTTCCCTACCACAACCTACTAGAAGCTATCAACATACGCTTTAAGATCCTCAATTAAATACATAATATAGGGTGAATGATTTATCCTAGGGATGTCGATCAGAGGACACGCGGATTCTTACCCAAGCAAATGTCTGACCCACATGTAATCTTTCTAATCCTTTTCATCTCTCTTCTTTATTCTTTAAATCTTTTTATATCTCAAATTCAATGGACAATGATGTTGATACAGTCCATCTTGCCATCTTATTTTTGATTTTTTTTTTGACAAAGTTGTAGGCGAATAGTGGGTTCATCGGTAACACACCTACCCCTCGCTTCCAACAATGTGTGATAATTCCCTTGAATTAGAATAATGGGGTCATCGGCAATGTACCTACCCCTCTGCATCTCAGGAAATCATCTCAATCGTTTCTTTTTATTGATGTTGAAGAAAGGTGAGAGGGGGATCAGAAAGTAAAGTACTGTTACCTGTCAGATTTGCAAGAGGATTCCGATCCTTTGTAAACCAATCCCCAGAACAAGAAAATATAGCTACTTAGGTTGGAGGTTAGCGTTGGTTCCTTCAGAAGTTTTTGGCAAGTGTAAGTGTTACAAGGTAATCAATCTACTTAGCTTTTCCATTCAATCTTAGAATGGTGCTATAAAATGGAGCAACAAGCTCTTCCAGAGAAAAGTTATAGTCTATACCTAACTTCTAATTTTGACTCAATAAAACAGTTTCTTTTTAATCGTTAGTAAGAAATAAAACATCAAAACTAAAATATGGTGTTAGTAATTACCTGCCCCAGACTTGAATAACATTGTCTCATTGTGAAAATAGTCTGACATTGGCGGAATTAAATATATTGGAATGTAAGTAAGTTAGTTGTTAGGATTTAAGAACTCGTACCTCTCTTTCATAGTCGTCATCGAACGGCGGTGCCTAAGGACTATCGATCGATAATCGACGTACATCATGAACCCGTTAAAAAGTAACCGTAAAAAGTGTCTAAATTATCCACATTCTAATCATCTCTCTTTGTGTTAGCACTGTTAGACACTCAAAAATCATGTTAAAATAGCAAACAGTGATAATAAACATAAGTTCTAAAATCCAACAAAGTAAACAAAATAAAGTAAGTCATGCATAAGTCTGAAAATAAGATAAAAGGAGGGAGAGCAAAATGTAAGCTACTCCTCATCGGTGTTGTCCATATCTGGCTGGCGTGGTGGTTCTGGGGCTTATGTGGTGACCTGGCTTGGGTACGCGGACAGCTGAAGCACTAGCACCTGGTCATCGCCTCTAACCTACCCCATATGGCCAGAACTGTACCCACCACGACTCTCTAGAAGTCTACGTGATCGTGGATGGGGATCTTTGGGATCTGTGGGAATTCTAGCGGAGAGGGTGGTGCTTCTGCTGCCTGGTCCTCTGCCAGTGTGTGTGCTGCTCTGATTCCTCCTCTGTGGTGTATACGGACAGGTGCATTGCACAAGAGGCGCTCGTACGGTCTGAACTCAAGGTGTGCTGGGGTGTCGGTGAAGTCTGTCACATCGTGCTCTAGAAGCCCTATCATGTTAGGCCCTGCATGATCCACAAAGGACCAGAATAGTCCTTCCTTCAGTCATCCCGCTCTCGTCAAGTGAGCCTCATTCATGTACTCAATCTTAGACTCCACATAGGCTTCTTGAAGGCTGATCCCAAGATGTAAAAACATGGGTGTCAGAAGGCTCCCCACCCTCTCCTTCGTCGTGCCGGATCCCTTGAAAGGTTTCCCCTTCAGGGACACCAAGTGCTCAGAAAAATGGTCCCCAGGTTCACCTTCTGGTTGCTCACAGGTGGTGAAACAACCTCCTCATCGAGCTCAACCAACCCTCTAACTGACTCGTAAAGCAATGTAAGCGCCTAGACCCTCAGCTTGTTAGGCTTCATCTTCGGCAACATGGTGTTGTCCAGGATCTTCAGGAAGTAGCGCAGGGACGGGTGGCCGACGTTGGTCTGTGTGGCTGAGCTGGAGTCAAAGTGGCATGTGGCTATGATTGCCTAGAAAGGAGTCTGTCCAGGGAAGGAAAGGACGGTGCAGACGAGGTTCTCGGGGTTGTTAAACCCGTAGATATGGAAGAGGTCAGGAATTGTGATGTTGTATCTGATGCTTCTGATTATGAAAGTCAAATAGGCCTCAGTCCCCTAGAGTTCTGATAAATCAACAGCTCTGTGGCCATAATATGTCTGACCAGGTCTGGATAGAGTGCATACATCCTAGTATATATGGTTCCCATCCCCAGCTCTCTCACATATTGCATATATCAGAACACAGCCCCATCTTCGTCACGATGTCTCTATCGACAAAATTGGTGGGCTCGAGTGAAACGCCTTGCCAGGCGTTGTAATAGAGGCTGTCATAGTTGTCCCAGTCCTGAGACACAACTCTGTGGGTGCATCCCCTCGAGGCTACAGCTGCCCTAGTGATGCGTCCCTAGGATGCTCTTTGGTTGATGGGAATGGATAGATCCTTCCAAGAACGAATCAGAGACTCAAGTTCTTCAAGGTTGTGGATCGATTGGTGACACAAGAGGGATGGTAAGATCTCTTGATACTCCTAGATGAATAACTCGGATATAACACACCAAGCAAACACCCTTAGGTTCCTGGATACTACACACCAGAAGAAACTCGACAACTTGTCTTAGAGAGAGAGCCGTCAAGGAGAAAGATAACTCGTTGATTAAAAGATGGATGAGCACAATAGGGTTTAGAGACCCGTTTAAATAAGGAGAAACCAGAGAACATGCTCTCTAGGGTTTCGGAAATAAGAAAAAAGTAAACTATAGTTTAAGTTTAACATAAGCTTTTAAATGAAATAAAATGTAAACTTCTTTAGCCTTGGACCGAGATAGGGCCTAAGTGATGTGAAGACAGGTTGTGGCCTCGTTAAAAACCTTCCTCCGGAAAACCTCGTGGGACAAAACCAAAAGCAAGGAAAAGAGCACGCACCCCATGTCTTGCCTAGACACTAACTCAGTTTGATGTAGAGATGGCTTGAATGGTGATCAAGACATCTCGGATCAGACCTTGTCCAAGACTTTCTTGTTGTGGATGTGAAGTGAGTAATCCAACAACATTCTCTTTAAGCTTCTTGACTCTGGAACGAGTCATGGGACCTTCAAGGATGGCTAGAGCATCATCACCAAGCTGTTGGTGCAATGTGGCTTCATGTGGCTCATCTAGGCTCTCCTTGTTCTCCTTAGTGATCCGGTCCATGATCACATCACTTAGGATCAGGTTAATGCTTGAACGTGTCAATCAACTCCCTCTCCTACTTAGGCCAAGGGTCACTCCATGGAGGTTCTGATGATGCAGAACTGGAGCCACCGACGTCCAAACGTGCTTTGGTTCTTATCTCGCTCATCTGCAATCGCAAAACAAACAAGAATCAGCCAATACGCTCAATTTGTAACGACCGTCGATCGACGGTCCCTCACAGGTGTCGGTCGACGGTCTGTAGTGATTATCATGAGATCTTTATCACTCAAATCAAACCAAAAATTGTGCAAACTACAGTTACAATCAGTTGATAACTCCTAATCTAGTAATCCATCACCCTAAACCATTAATATCAGTATATTTATTATATATGTTTAGATTTATTTTTTCTTTTTATTATTATAATTTATTATTCACAAGTGGATTGCCTCCCACTCAACGCTTTTTTAAGGTCGTAAGATTGACAAAAAAAATTGGGCTTATCAATCGGGATTTGGCATTTCTAGACGTGTGGTCTGAGAATGCGGAATTTCAGGTCTAGCCCAGCAATGCTTTACTCTTTGCCCATTCATTGTGAAGTCCTCCCCTTTTGGGTTAATGAGAAAAATTTCTCCATAAGGTGTGAATTTTCTCATGATGAAGGGTCATGACTAACGAGAACGCAATTTCTTGAGAAATAGAGTCAACCGAGAGTTGTACAAGAGTACTTGGTCGTTAGGTACGAAATGCCTAGAATTTTTTTCTTCTTGTAATGATAGGCATTATTTCCCCCTTTTTACAATTTCAAGTTCTAGTAGGTGTGATACCTGATCTCGTACAGTTCATTCAATTGGATTAATCTCTTTTCTGCATCGGGTTTAGCATCTCCTTTGTTGTTTTGATGTCCCATTCTGCTTTGTGCGCTAGCTCAATTAGGAGATAGCATGCTTTCTATAGAGTAAGTGGAATGGGGTGGTTCCTAATGGTGTTTTAAACGCGGTTAGGTAAGCCCAAAGTGCATCATCCAAATTTAAAGACCAATCTTTGCTGGTTTGATCCTACCGTTTTTTCTAAGTTTCTTTGATTGGACGGTTGGATACTTCTACTTGTGCGCTAGTCTGAGGATGATAGGTTGTTGCTACTCAATGGTGAACTCCATGTTGAGTAGTTTTTAGAACACTTTGTTAATGAAGTAGGTACCTCCGTCGCTTATTACGATTCGTGGAACTCAAAATTAGGAAGAGATCATACTTTTGAAATGTTTGACGACTACAGAAGCGTCATTTTCGGAGTGAATATCAGTTCAACCCATTTGGATACGTAGTCTAAACCGACTAATATGTATATGCTCCTGTGCAAAGAAGGAAAAAGGTCCATAAAGTTGATACCCCAACAATCAAACACTACAACTTCAAGTATGAAATTGGGTTTGATTTTGTGTCTCTTGCTGATTTTTCCTCTCCTTTGACAGGGATCACTCTTTGCTACGTACGCTTGAGCATCTCGAAACATGGTTGGCCACCAAAATCCTGCTTGTAGGATTTTTGACAGTGTCTTAAAACTGGAGAAATGCCCAGCGTAACCGGATCTATGACAATGATAAAAGACATCTGCGGTTTCGCTTTCAGCAACGCATCGTCTATATATGCCGTCAGAATAATGTCTGTAAAGGTAGGGTTCATCCTAGTGATATCTCCAGATTTCTCTTAGAATTTTTTTATGGTATCATTTAAAGAGTTCTGGTTCTATGTCAGCTGCAAGATAGTTCACTATATATGCGTACCAGGGTCTATCAGAGGTGTTCAAAGCACATACCCCGACTTAAACGTCTACCTCAGGAGAATAACTGTTTGAAATCGAAGGATTGCATCCGACAATTATATCGAGTGGAATAATCATCTTGTCTCGCTCTCCGTAGATGTCATTGATCGATTGTTCTTCGCAGGCGTAGATCGATTCTCCCCCATCTGGATGAACTTCATGTTCGTTTCTTTTTTTCTATCTCCATCCAGATGGGTGTAATGAACAAATTACAAATATACCCTTATTTTAATTTAATCGTATGTTTTATATTAATTTTAACTGTATTAATTTTTATTATTTAGTATAAAATATATACATTGCAATTATTTTAAAATTAGCTTTTGACATTTTCACATTTTCTTTTTTGTGATTTTGGCGAAAAACGTGTTTTGCGGGTTAGGCAGTAAAAGATATTTTTGGCGGAAAACACATTTTTGGTTTTGGCATGAAAACAACATCTTTCGATTTTGGCGGGAAAAACACATTTTCGGCTTTGACAGAAAACGTGTTTTTTGGCTTTGGCAAAAAAGCGTTTTTCGGCTTTGGCGGAAAAATGTGTTTTTGACTTTTGGCGGGAAAAACACATTTTCGGTTTTGGTGGAAAAACCTGATTCTATCTAGATGAATTTAGTATACAAATTATTAATATACCCTTGTTTAGATTTAATAATTTATATATTTGTTTCACTATATTAACTTTTATTTATTACTTAAATATAATTATTTGAAAATATGATTTTAGATGGAAATATAATTTGTAATTTAGCGGAAAAACGCGTTTTTTCAGTTTTGGCAGGAAAATACATTTTTGCAGTTTTGGCGGAAAAATTTTTTTTTGCGGTTTGGCGGGAAAACGTGTTTTGCGATTTTGGCGGGAAAACGTGTTTTACGATTTTGGTGGAAAAAACATTTTTCATGTTTTGGCGAGAAAACGCGTTTTTAGGTTTTGGCGAGAAAACGCTTTTTTAGGTTTTGGCGGGAAAATGCGTTTTTGGTTTTGGCGGAAAAACACGTTTTGCGATTTTTGCGAGAACACACGTTTTTGCGGTTTTGGAAAAATGCGTTTTTTGCGGTTTTGGCAAGAAAACGCTTTTTTGCGGTTTTGATGGGAAAACGCGTTTTTTGCGGTTTTGACGGGAAAACACGTTGTTGCGGTTTTGGCGAGAAAACGCGTTAAGCCTAAAATTTAAAAGTCATCCAGATGAACCATCTAGATGAGTTGTACTTTTAGTGTCTAAACAAACAAAACTGTCATCTTCATCTAGATGGATCATCTGGATGGTGAAACGAACAAGCCCTTAGTGAATATAAACATCATGCATCTCTGGAAAGTTGCAGAAGCGTTACATAGTCCGAAAGGCGTTATGCGGTAGGCAAATTGATGCGCCTCAATACATGGACCCGGACCAGAATGGAGTTCAGTACGTTCCGAACAATCAAACTGAGGTTCAGCAATCCGACCGCACCAATCAGACTGCTCGTGCCGGGTACCGTCTGGATCCGTCCGGAATGGAGCTAAGATTGGATCCACGACCAGACAGCCAAACTGCCCATACCACAAATGATCTTTCTCGTCCAAAGTCGCCAAGCTAAGGCCAATGGTCGTGCCAGAATGAACTTAACTCGAGAGGAATCCGACTCAGACCGTAGCTACTCTCTTTTGGCTCGATTGGCCCATACTACTTGTTCCGAAGAACGTATTGGTGAACTATCCAGCTTGTTCGATCAGTACTTGAGTTTTGATCATCTCAATTTCTCTAAGGCAAGGATTCTTCAACTATCCAAAGACTTAGGGAACATTTGGATCAAATCAGCACATGGAAATCACCCAACGGACCGTCTGGACCAACCCGCGTGCATTCTTCTCCTTACCGCAGCTCAAGTTTCTGGATACGATGAATCTGGACACACCAGCTAGTCCATGGGCCAAATCTATCATAAAGGCCCAACAAGAATCAACATTCTATGGTCGAATAATATATCAATCTGACGGTAATTTCGAGACCATCGACCATGCGAAAGGACCAGACCAACCGAAGAGACATTCAACACAAAATTGCCAAGTCTTGGTCAAGTCAAGAAGATTTATTTCTATTCAAAAGTCCTAGTCCACATTTCTATTCCCTAAGTGTTTTTATTTGTGTCCCTTTCCATTCCACAAGTAGTATAAATATGTAAACACTTCTCATTATCAAATCATTCCATTTTCTTTCAAGTTTTTGAGTTTTTACTCTTTGTTCTTTGCTTAGAACATTTCTGGTTTCTTGGTGTGGTTAGCTTCAAGATATCTCTCTAATCTGTTGGACCGGTGCGTCACATCCGGCAACGTTTAGAAATCCTTCGTGTTGGTGGACTTGTGCGTCATATCAAGCATCAAACGAAGTCGAGAATATCAAAGGCCTTCCGCAACCTTTGTGCGACCCTTCAATCCATCAGTTCTCCTTCCGGAGTTCATATCCATCCTTACCGATCGAGTGATCCTTATTGAGGACGTATCAAGTGGTATCAGAGCCACTCTATCGGTATTGTCTGTTCATCTTCTCATCTTTCATTTTCTATTTTCTTCTTCTTCTATCTATCTTAAATCCGGGCCCCTCATTACCATCCATAAAAAAAAATCGTATTTAAAAAAAGAAAAAAAAAGAGATTGATTTGTGGATTGGTGGTGGAAGAGTAATCCTGCTGGCTGAAGAGAAATCCAGCCTTTGAGGTGGTTAAAGCGGATTTCAAAACCAAAGTACTCTTTTCTATCTCTCTTAAGAAAAAGTTCCCTTGAGTTGCTTGGAATTGCCAATTGGGATTCCTTGATTTGTTCTCTTAGAACATTGAGTTAAAGACTTGTGGGTGTTCACCAAAAATCTGAGAGAAACACGTGTGTGGGTGAGATCAAACACTTGAGAGAGTGAGGTGTTTTATCTAACTTTTCAATGTTTTAAAATTTTCAGGAAACCATGGGTAGTGAAGAAGAAAGAAACCGACCCAAAAATTCTGTTGCTGGTTTATCTAACTTACAAATGCGTGCTTTGAATAATTCTATGACCAATATGATGAATGCAGGTCTAGAACAGATCCATCAAAGGCTAGACGAGCTTCAGGCTGGCCGAACGCAATCCCGAACCAGAACAAGGCGAGATCGCCAAAGGAGGCCCAACCGGTCCGACCAGGAAAGTCAAGAAGATGATTCAAGTAAGGACTATGTCAGCTCCATTAACCGACCAAGGAGACCTCCTAGAAACCGAGGTGATGTCAATCCATTTGCTAATGATCGAACTAATGAGCACCTAGGTGGAATTAAACTGAAAATTCCAACTTTTGATGGTAAAAACGATCCTGATGCTTTCCTTGAATGGGAAAGAAAGATTGAACTTGTTTTTGATTGTCAAAATTTCTCTGATATTAAGAAAGTTCGATTGGCTTCTGCTGAGTTCACTGACTATGCTATTAATTGGTATGATCAAGTTGTGACTCACAGGAGGAGAGCAGGTGAAAGACCCATCGAGACGTGGGAAGAGCTATCCATGCTCATGAGGAGACGATTTGTACCAGCTCACTATCACCGTGATCTCCACCAGAAACTTAGACGTCTACTTCAAGGAACTAAGTCCGTGGAAAATTACCACCAAGAGATGGAGATCTTGATGATCAAGGCTGATGTGGACGAACCGATGGACGCAACCATGGCCAGATTCCTATCCGGTCTCAACCGAGATATTCAAGACCGAATGGAGCTTCAAGAGTATGCCAATATCAATCAGATGTTACACAAGGCAATATTGATCGAACAACAAATCAAGAGGAAGGGCTACTCCAAGCCGGCTTTTGCTCCCAAACCATCATCCTACACTAAACCAAGCTATCAAGACAAAGGTAAGTCTTCTTCCACAATAAATACAGCTATGAAAACTAATGTTCCTGCTCGTGTTGACAAAGGAAAGGCTGTTGAGAATCCTAGCCGTGCAAGAGACATCAGATGCTTCAAGTGTCAAGGTCTAGGACACTATGCCAACAAACGTCCAAACCAAAGAGTGATGATTCTCATGGAGAATGGGGAAGTTGAGTCTGAGGACGAGAAGGAGGAAGAGGAGGATTCTGGTCCTATCTTTGATGAGAAAGAGGAGTTCTTTGACTACCCACACCACAGACCTTTGCTTGTTACTAGAAAGGTCAGGGACGAACCCATCTTCGATGAGGAGGACGACCGGCTGGTCGATGCTTTTGGTCCGACCTTTGACGCTGATTCTGGTCCGATCTTTGATGAGGAAGATTGCTTCGACCATCCAGCTCACGGTCCACTACTTGTCACAAGGCGATCTTTGAGTGTTCAGCCCAAAACCAATGAAAAAGAACAAAGTGAGAATCTCTTTCATTCTCGTTGTCTTGTTTCTGAAAAAGTTTGTTCTTTGATCATTGATGGTGGGAGTTGTACTAATGTTGCTAGTGATACTCTTGTCAGGAAACTTGGACTTGTGACTAAGCCGCTCTCTCGACCTTTCCGGCTTGAGTGGCTAAATGAAGCTGGTGAGCAAATGGTGAAAGAACAAGTCACCGTCCCTCTTACCATCGGACGATACGAAGAAGAGGTTGTGTGTAACGTCCTTCCCATGGACGCATGCTATATTCTCTTGGGCCGGCCATGGCAGTTTGATAAGAAGGCCGTGCATCATGGCTACACAAACCGACACTCATTTGATCATAAAGGCAAGAAGATCACGTTGGTCCCATTGACTCCTTTGGAAGTTCACCAAGATCAGATCCAGCTCAAGAGGAGTCGAGACAAAGAACCCAAGAAGGACGAACCTGAAACATCCACTTGAAATTCCAACTTCTTTATCAAACAAAGTCAGGTAAATAAATCTTTCTACTCTTATAAGCCATTTCTTTTACTTGTGTATGAAGAATCTCTCATGGCTACTTCTTCTGACTTTGCACCGGAGATTCCGAGTGATTTGCAAGACGTTTTGCGGGAATTTTATGATATTTTTCCAGATGAGAATCCAAAGGGATTGCCAACAATAAGAGGAATTGAACATCAGATTGACTTCGTCCCGGGTGCGTCTCTACCGAACCGACCAGCGTACCGCACCAACCCGGTGGAAACTAAGGAACTTCAAAAGCAGATTGGAGACCTTCTTGAGAAAGGCTACATCAGGGAAAGCCTTAGTCCTTGTGCTGTGCCCGTTCTCCTTGTGCCCAAAAAGGATGGTTCTTGGCGCATGTGTGTGGACTGTCGTGCCATCAACAACATTACGGTAAACTATAGGCATCCAATCCCTAGGCTTGATGATATGCTTGATGAGTTGCATGGTTCCTCTGTTTTCTCTAAAATTGATTTGAAAAGTGGCTATCACCAGATTAGAATGAAAGAAGGTGATGAATGGAAAACTGCATTTAAGACAAAGCTAGGATTGTATGAGTGGCTTGTCATGCCTTTTGGCCTTACTAATGCACCTAGCACTTTCATGCGTTTGATGAATCATGTCTTGAGATCTTTCATTGGTAACTTTGTTGTTGTTTACTTTGATGACATTCTCATTTACAGCAAGAACCTTGCTGATCATAAGAAACACATGAAATCTGTTCTAGAAATTCTTCGGAAAGAAAGGATTTTTGCGAATCTTGGTAAATGCTCTTTTGGAACAGATCACGTGGTGTTCTTAGGCTTTGTTGTAGGTGCTGATGGACTTAGAGTGGACGAGGAAAATATCAAAGCAATCCAAGATTGGCCTACTCCATCGACCGTGGGCGAGGTGAGAAGCTTTCATGGCCTTGCGGGTTTCTATCGACGATTTGTTCCAAACTTCAGTACCATCGCAGCCCCATTGACTGAAGTGATCAAGAAGAACGTGGGATTCAAATGGGAACAAGCTCAAGATGAGGCATTTCAGATTCTTAAAGGGAAGTTGACTCAAGCTCCTTTACTTGTACTTCCTGATTTCTCTAAAACATTCGAGATTGAATGTGATGCCTCTGGTGTTGGTATTGGTGCTGTTTTGATGCAGGAACAAAAGCCCATTGCTTACTTTAGTGAGAAGCTTGGAGGAGCCACACTCAACTACCCCACTTACGACCAGGAGTTGTATGCTTTGGTGAGGGCTCTTCAAACATGGCAGCACTACCTTTGGCCGAAGGAGTTTGTGATTCACACGGACCATCAGTCCTTGAAACATCTTAAGGGCCAGCAAAAGTTGAACAAAAGACATGCGCGATGGGTCGAGTTCATTGAGACCTTTCCTTATGTGATCAAGTACAAACAAGGTAAGGAAAATGTGGTGGCCGATGCCTTGTCAAGGAGGTATGTTCTTCTCTCAGCTCTTGACACCAAGTTGCTCGGATTTGAATTTATCAAAGACTTATATGCAACTGATCCAGATTTCAAAGAGATTTTCAGAAAATGTCCAAAAGCAGCCTATGAAAAGTACTATCAAATTTCTGGATTTTTATTCTATGATAACCGTTTGTGTGTGCCCCAATGTTCTTTGAGGGAGTTGTTTCTCAGGGAAGCACATGGAGGAGGCCTTATGGGACATTTTGGAGTCAAAAAAACACACAAGGTTGTTCATGAACATTTCTATTGGCCAAGTTTGATGAAGGACGTGGAACGGATCTGTGGCCGATGTGAGGTTTGTAAGAAAGCCAAGTCTAAAGCACTAAACCAAGGTTTGTACTCAGCTTTACCCATTCCATCTCATCCTTGGGTCGATATATCGATGGATTTTGTGCTTGGATTACCTAGGTCTAAGGCTGGTAGAGATTCTATCTTTGTGGTGGTCGATAGGTTCTCTAAGATGGCTCATTTCATTCCTTGTCATAAAACTGATGATGCTGTGCATGTTGCTGATTTGTTCTTTAGAGATGTTGTTAGGTTGCACGGGATGCCTAGGACAATCGTTTCTGATAGAGATGCTAAATTCCTTAGTTATTTTTGGAAGACTTTATGGTCTAAGTTAGGAACGAGATTGTTGTTTTCCACCACTTGTCATCCACAGACCGATGGTCAAACTGAGGTTGTAAACCGGACCTTATCTGCTTTGCTTAGGTCATTGATTAAAAAGAACCTAAGATTTTGGGAAGAATGTTTGCCTCATGTAGAATTTGCTTGTAACCATTCTGTGCATTCTTCTACTAAGTTTTCTCCTTTTGAGGTTGTTTATGGTTTCAATCCCTTATCTCCACTTGATCTTTTGCCTTTGCCTTTGAGTGAAAGAGTTAGTACAGATGGCAAGAGGAAGGCGGACACTATCCAGAAGTTTCATGAACAGTTTCGTGCCAACATTAACGCCAAGACAAAGATCTATGAGAGAAAAGCAAACAAGAAAAGGACAAAGGTCGTTTTTGAGGAAGATGATCTTGTTTGGGTTCACTTGAGAAAGGAACGTTTCCCGGAATGAAGGAAGTCCAAACTCATGCCTCGGGTCGATGGACCATTTCCTATCCTTAGGAAAATCAATGATAATGCTTATCAGCTTGATTTGCAAGGTAAGTATGATATCTCTTCAAGCTTTAATGTTTTTGATCTATCTCCTTTTCTTGCAGATGATCCGGATTTGTGGTCAAATCCTTTTGAAGAGGAAGGGAATGATGCGCCTCAGTACATGGACCCGGACCAGAATGGAGTTCAGTACGTTCCGAACAATCAAACCGAGGTTCAGCAATCCGACCGCACCAATCAGACTGCTCGTGCCGTGTACCGTCTGGATCCGTCCGGAATGGAGCTAAGATTGGATCCACGACCAGACAGCCAAACTGCCCATACCACAGATGATCTTTCTCGTCCAAGTCGCCAAGCTAAGGCCAATGGTCGTGACAGAATGAACTTAACTCGAGAGGAATCCGACTCAGACCGTAGCTACTCTCTTTTGGCTCGATTGGCCCATACTGCTTGTTCCGAAGAACGTATTGGTGAACTATCCAGCTTGTTCGATCAGTACTTGAGTTTTGATCATCTCAATTTCTCTAAGGCAAGGATTCTTCAACTATCCAAAGACTTAGGGAACATTTGGATCAAATCAGCACATGGAAATCACCCAACGGACCGTCCAGACCAACCCGCGTGCATTCTTCTCCTTACCGCAGCTCAAGTTTCTGGATACAATGAATCTGGACACAACCAGCTAGTCCATGGGCCAAATCTATCATAATGGCCCAACAAGAATCAACATTCTATGGTCGAATAATATATCAATCTGACGGTAATTTCGAGACTATCGACCATGCGAAAGGACGAGACCAATCGAAGAGACATTCAACACAAAATTGCCAAGTCTTTGTCAAGTCAAGAAGATTTATTTCTATTCAAAAGTCCTAGTCCACATTTCTATTCCCTAAGTGTTTTTATTTGTGTCCCGTTCCATTCCACAAGTAGTATAAATATGTAAACACTTCTCATTATCAAATCATTCCATTTTCTTTCAAGTTTTTGAGTTTTTACTCTTTGTTCTTTGCTTAGAACATTTCTGGTTTCTTGGTGTGGTTAGCTTCAAGATATCTCTCTAATCTGTTGGACCGGTGCGTCACATCCGGCAACATTTAGAAATCCTTCGTGTTGGTGGACTTGTTCGTCATATCAAGCATCAAACGAAGTCGGGAATATCAAAGGCCTTCCGCAACCTTTGTGAGACCCTTCAATCCATCAGTTCTCCTTCCGGAGTTCATATCCATCCTTACCGATCGAGTGATCCTTATTTAGGGAGTATCACAAATGTTTCATAAGAACTGGTGAAAGTGGTCTTTTCTTGATCGCCGGGATGTATATGAATCTGGAAAAATCATGAACACCCATCGATAAAACAATAGTATTGATGACATGCGAGCCTCTCTAGCATCTGATCAATAGAAGGTTGAGGAAAGTGATCCTTTCGTGTGGCAGCATTTAGCTTTCTGTAATCGACACACAATCTATGTCCGGTTACAGTCCTCATCAGGATCATTTCATCTTTATCATTCTTTACCACTGTAATTCCTCCTTTCTTTGGGACAACATGAACTGGACTGAACCAGTACTATCTGATATCGGGTAAATAACACATGCTTCTAGAAGTTTCATGATTTTCTTTTTGACTACTTCTTTCAGGTTGGGATCTAATCTTCTCTGATGTTCAATGGATGATTTCGGTTCATCCTAAAGGTGTATCCTATGTACGCATAATAGGGGGAAATTCTTGGAATATCATCTATAGAATATCTAATAGCCTTGCGATGCTTTCACAACATGTTAAGCATAAGTGCTTGCTCTCCGCTATTCAGGTTGGCAATGATGATGACATCAGAGAAGTTTCATAAAGATAGGCATATTTAAGTCCAGTCGGGAGAGGTTTAAGCTCAATCTTGGGTGCTTTCTCCTTAGTTCAGTCTCCGGTCATTGAAGGCTGTCGGTCGACATTAGGCTTTTCTAGTCTATCGGCGGTGGTCGATAAATCGATTTTTCCAATGTCGGCGTGCATTACTTCTTTGGCGGCATCAATCAATCTCGCATATTCCTCAGCTCGATCATCCAACGCAAATATTTTGCTTTACAGAGATGTGATTGCTCTACCTAAAGGATCATTAGAACACATATATGTAAGCAACTCTTCAGCTAATTCAGAAAAGTGATCTATATGGTACTCTTAACCATTAATTAAGGGTTTCTGGACTATCTTTTCTACGTCAAAACCATTGGTATATCACCGAGATTGAAACATATGTGTCCTTCTTTGAGATCAATGATCCCTACTGTTGAAGCAAGGATTGGTCTTCCTAAAATTAGAGGATTTTTGGGTTCTTGCTCATACCGTTGTACTACGAAGTTTGTAGGTATAAGACTATCATTGATTTGGATGGGCACATCTTCAAGAACACCTTCGGGAATCCTAGTGGATTTATCGGCTAAAACGAGTGTGATCCCGGTAGAGTGAAATTGAGTTAGCCCGATGGCAATTGCAACAGAGTAAGACATCGAGTTTACACTAGAGCCTGAATAACATAGTGATCTTTGGAATCTCTCATTGTGGATGGTGCAATATAGAACAAAGCTACAGGGATCTAGAAGTTTAGCTGGGGATTTCTTCTTGAATACCCGCGCTCACTTCCTCGAATACTGTCATTATGCTATGCTCTTTTTAACTGAATCCCCGTGACAATACGTCTTTCACATATTTCTTGATTGCAGATGAAACATTTATGGGATCGCTAAGTGGCATATTGAGGATTACTTAAAGTTTTATTGCATATCACTATATCTAACTCTTTTCCGCTTTTGCATTCTTACTAGGAAAAGGGTATCTCGTTTGTTAGATCTAGTTACCAGTTTTGTTAATTTTTTGTTGGGGATGTGACATCGATTGATTCTAAGTACAGAGTGTCGATCGACGGTCTCGCGATCCTCCATTTCTGTTCCTTTCTCCTTCATGTTAGTGGGAAATTCCTCTAGGTCGTCACCGGGATCTAATATTTCTGTTTTGGGAAGATTTCGGGACAATGCTCGTCAATGTCAATGTGCACGGGGTTTGAACTTTCTTTCTCGTCATGCGCAATTCTAGCGAATTCATCAATGTGATGCTCTTTTTGCACTGAGATTTAGCCTTTTTTCTGGTTTGTAAAGTTACAGTATTGACTTGACACCTAGGGTTGGGGTCTGTAATACGAGTTAGGGATCCTTCTTCTCTCTTGATAGACAAGGTGTTATTCGCAACTTGGTTATCGATCCTCTTAATTTGCTCACTTTGAGTTACAATTTTTTTCTGTCATCTCTGAGTATATAAATTCTAATTTATTTTCGAGGTCGGTGGCTACCCTACGGTTTTGTGTGAATACATGATCCATTCTTGATTTAGAATTTCTTTCATGTTTTTTCACAGTTTCGTCTTAATTACTAGAGAAACTGCCAAAGTTTTCCCCATATCGCTGATCGTTTAAATTCATCTGATCCATGAAGAAATATCACCATCCTTGCCATTTTGTTTTGATTGTGTGCGTTTATCTAGAAGACCTGCTACTGAAGCCAGATTCTTTTAACTTGGATAAAGTGCTTCTCCTCTGCGGACGTTGATAGTTCTTTCCCTTTGGTATCTGTCTGCTCAAAGGATCTACCCAAAACTATATTTTCAATCAGCCTCTTAGTGTCCTGAGGATTTTGAGTACCGAAGTTCCCCTTGCTGGCTGTATCAAGAATGGTTTGATAGTCTAGGTTTAGTCCTCTATAAAAGGTGCTGATGAGTTGGGGTTCCGAAAAACCATGGTGTGGGCATGCGAATTGATAATCTTTAAATCTTTCCCAAGTGTTTTTAAAAGATTTGCAGTACCTTGAAGGAATGTCGAAATTTCTCTTCTCGCTTCCCAGTATCTCTCTTCGTCGAAGAAGTGATTAATGAAAGCGCTTCTGATATCCTTTCAGAAAGTTAGGGATCCTGGTGATAGCTGGTTTAGCCACCTCCTGGTTTCCCCTACAAGGGAAAAGGGGAAAGGCTTGCAACGGTTAATGTCATCAGACATCATGTCTCTAGCAACTCGATGTGATCGTTCCGGTGTTCAGTCGGAAGACCGCTGAACAGATTGTTACTTAAACAATGTAGTCAGCGTTAAGATCAGAGTTTCCTACATGGTCATCTGGTAATCTGATAGCAGACCTATTGGAATAGGTCTTGTTGGGGTTTAAGTATTCAAGCATTGACAATTTATTTTTAATCTCACCATGTGGAGATTTGGTAATTTTGTCAGGGGTTGCAATCCTCTGTTTATTAATTATTTGGCTTGCTTCGTTGCGTTCATGATCATTTAGATCTTTCAGAACTACTTCCTATTTAAATTCAGTATAGGCGGACTTACCTGATTATGTCTGATCGGTATCCAACGATGGCAGTAGCAGAGGGTCGCTTGACATTGTTGGACAAATGTCGATCGATGTTGGAATATACCTGTCGATCATTCTTGTACTCCAAAGCCATATTCTCTTCAAAAGGTACATGTGTCATAAGGAATAAGAAAATAATAGGTGAGCAACAATAAAAAAAAATCTAGACTATATTCTAAACTAAGAAAGAGTCCCCGGCAACGGCGCCATTTTTAGATGTAGCTTTTATTATGCGGTCTTAAATTAACAGTACGAGCTACTTAACTCTCTTAGGTAAGAGGTTCAGTGTAGTCCTTAGGATCGAATCCATAGAGACTCGAAGATTACACAATAGATTTATTGCTTCGAAATAAAGCTAGACGAAAGTATTAATTTATGAATAGTGAATTAAAGATTGATTTAGTTTGTAAAGATTATAGGGAAGAATTAGACTTAAGGGAACTCTCAGGTAGACTAGGTAATGCAGACTAACAGAATGTTAAGGGTTTTAGTGAAGCGTTGTTCTGAACTCAAACATTAGGGTTTAGGTAAGTCACTCCGATGATTCTTAACGGAGTGTCGTTTGATGGCCACTACATGGTATTGATCGACGCTACTTCTAAACATATGTGATTTGTATGTTTGATAGTTTCTCTAAACTTCTACTTCCACTCTCGTTTGTTACTAGAGTTTTAGACTGTTTAAGATATGTTTCAGGGTATAACCAAATTCTCGCTTGCGCTACAACATCCTATAATCTAATATTGAAGTGATCAGGTTCAACTTAGCATTAATATCTACTTAAACAAAGAGCTAATTAGAATAACCCTAAAAATTTCATAACATCAGCAAACCATTAACTATCATAGAGGAACCCTAAATCTAACAATAGACTACATAGACATGATTGTGATAAACTTGATGATAGCTGAATGAATTGCATGCAAATAATAATAACAAAACAAGGGAGTTCAAGATCTTAGTTTGTGAATGGAATAGATCCCTCTCTCCAAAGGTAGCCTGAAAATTTGGAAGTATCAAAAGGGTTGTAAAAATAAATGTGTCTAGCAAAACAGTTAATAATTTTAATAAATAGTCCATAATGCGGCCAGGGGCTTGTCTTGCAAATAGTGGAACTTGTTTGTAAAATTGTGATTTCTTCAAATATTTTATTAACTCAGCGGCAGTGTTGACCGTTGATCAACACTCGGGGTGAGACATCAATCAATGATCTTTGCGTATTCTGGTTATGACTTTGATTTTTCAGCTGGGCATTCTTCAACGCTCCAGAATGATCTAAAAGCTCCAATTGTTTCCAATGAGTACCTGAACCTGTAAAGACTCGAAAGCAATACCAATTGCATATAAAAGACTATAAAACCATATACAAATCATGGGTAAAATCAGGTAAAAACCACGACATATCACGTAGTATTGATCTTAACGGTTGTAGTCAGAAAACGTTCTGGTTTGATCATCCTCACCTAGAGGTTCAGCAGCTTCTCTAGCAGCTTCATCTGATTCAGGGATTACAGCTCCCATGCCATCAAGTCTCTGACAGACTGCAATACGCAGATGACATTCTTGGTCATACAGGTCTCTGTTCTCATCCCTCATTAGTACAAGTGTGGCCACCATGTTGCTTGCTCGTGGGGTAGTGTTGATCGACGAAGGTTTATTGTTGTCGATCGTCGCTCGATCACGAGTATTGATCGACGGAAGAGTGTTGTTGTCGATCAATGTCGTGTGCCTCTCTTTGCGGATCGTGCATTTTAACAAAGCAGGGTCTGAGAATATCAGCTCATTTTCCTGTTACTTTTGGTATTGTTGGGCATGCACCTGTATGAAAAAAGATTTTTTTTTTGTTTAGTATGTAGAATAAGAAAAACTAACGCGGAAAATACGAAAAGAAAAAAAAACAAATTTTTAGAAAAAGTAGATCTTTATTTTGATTTTACGTATAAGCGTTCCATAGAAAAAAAAAGTATTAGGAAACTTGTCCGGAAACGGGGTTAGAAAGAAAATCAAATAACAGAGGCAGTAAAACCTAACTAAGTCCTCTAGCATAACCACCAATGTCAAGAAAACCCTATGTTTGCCGCAATCGCTTTGCAATAAACGAAAAAGATGAAAAAGGTTATAAAGATATCAGACTGGACATTATGATTGGCTGCTACATACCCATTTCAAGGATCAAGCCGAATGTAGTTCAATTTACAGAGTTTGGAAAAGAGATCGAACTGCCTTTGCGAGTTCTTCTAGTAATTGAATGCAAGACATAGAAAACTAAGCATGTCGAGAGTAATGCCTAAGGTTCATAAGTGCAGAGAGTTTCGAGAATCTAAAAAAATTGTCCATGTGCTCCCTGCCTTGGCTCTCCTTATATATGCCTCCAAGTTTTGTCATTTTCCCTCTTTTGCCCCCAATTCGAGTCTATATCTTTGCAGAAATATTCCTTATTCTCTCGGTCCTCGTGATTATCTTGGAAAGTTGACATTTATCTTCTTTTCCATACCATATAAACCTCATTGTAGTTTTGGCTCATTCTCGTCTAAAATTGTTAAGTGGACTTCTGCCGCATTTTAGACCTTCTCGAATTGTTTTTTAGCTTAAACGTTTCTTACAATTATTTTTGGATAAATCGTATTTATACGATGTGTTCTCCCATACTATTGGTTCCATGAGATAATGAAAATGAATTGAATAGTCGATATAACAATGGTGTCCAGTTAACCTTATCTTTTCACACAATTGATTAAAACTTTTACGAGAAAACGTGTCCTTGCTATTTTTATCGTACAATTTCAATGGTATCTCCTCTCGAGACGAAACAAGAGATAGTTTGATCGAGACTATGTGAGGGAGAGAAGTGGAGGAAGCTAATGTTGCCTACTGAAGCACGAAATGGGAGACAGAGTGTTGCTTCTGCCTGTCGGCGACGAGGAACAGGCGTGGTCCCCGTTGGCGGCAAGAGATAAGTGTGGCTGCGCGCTGGATGCCAGAGTGGCTGTACGCTGGATTCGAGGAAGGAGTGTGACCGCCTTCTGGCTGACAACGTGGCCCCCTGATGGGTTTTAGAATGGCCACCCGTTGAATGCCAGCATGGTCTCCCGTTGGCTGCAAGGAAGGAGCGTGGCCGTCCGCTAGCTGCCAGTGTTGCCCCTTGTTGGCTGTAAGCGTGGTGTCTCCATGAGGGCGATTTGAGCCTCTATGGCGATGAGATGCACTATTGGGTGATGAAAGAGTGTTGATCCTCTATGCTAAGTTGTTTTAGGAAGGTTATCTCCTAGATTATACTATGATGTTTTTCCGCGGAAATTTTCTGAATTTTGTTTTACGGAAGATTGTTTTGTAAAACTCGCCATTTATAGCAAAACCTTCCACAAAATTTTTTTTTCGCTGGATAGAAATTATTTTTATTCCTTGTCTAGGATGAAATATACGATGTTCGTTCTTGTATCCTTATGAAAGTTTGTTTGGCTTATGCTTTATAGTTTTTTTTTTACATTTGCAGCTCAGATTTGCTTAAGGCACAATTTATCGGAGGATTTTAGCAATTGATTTTTCCATGACTGATTTTGACCCCAACAATTAGCCTCCCAGATCGTAAGTTTTTACATGTAATTTCTTGCGAGGTAGTGATAGGCGTGTTATCGGGGCTGCGTCTTATGAAGGCTGCATACATACCCTTGGGATCAAGCTTTTTGTAGTTTGTCTTGGAGTTAAAGTTCTTACGATCTTGTTTTGCATTGAGACCTTAACGGTCTACTTATGTGTCGTGTGGAGAGTATGTGGCTGCCGATGGCATTTTATGTTGGAATTTTACCCTTTGAGTTTTAGCCTTCGCGAATGATGTATGTTTTATGATGCAGATTGGTAAGTGTTACCCTTTGAGTTTTAGTCTGCGCGAATGATGTATGTTTGAGAAGATGTTAGTGTGTATGACTGTTTGAGTTTCAAAGACAGAACTTCAAGTGTTGCGACGTCTCGCGGCACCGAAGACTAAAATTTTCTTTCGATTAAAATTTTACGTTATGAGAGTGTGTTAGAATAGTTTTCCAGTTCGGCGTGAAGGTCTTCTTTGACCTTGTGGCCAAAACTACTTTGTTTGTTTGCGGAGGTTTCACAGCCGATGTTTGTTTGTGTAGTGAATTAATTGAAAGTGTTTCTTGTTTAGAAGTTTTCTTTCGTACGCCGTGTTTCTTGTTTGAAGCGTACGCAGGCTTAGAGATGTTTTGCGGTGGCGCAAAATTTTTGTTATAACATTTCAGAAAATAAACGTTTCGGTTTGTTTGCTGATGTTTTGCGGCCAAAACTGTTGTTTCTGTTTTGATATTAAATTGTTGAATATGTGACCTAGGAAGTAGGACCAAGGAGTCGTGGAAATTTGACCCTGTGAAGAAGAGTTGGATCAGCACCATACGTCTTGGTTCGTATCAGTGTCTCCTATGAACCTCGATCAAACTGTCTCTTGTTTTGTCTTGATTGGAGTTACCGTTGGAATTTTACGATAAAAACTAAAAAGTCATGTTTTCTCGTATGAATTGAAATTGTTCGTATAAAACGACAACAGTTGGCTTAATACCGAAGTCTCCTCAAATATACGAATAATTTGAACTATTTATAAAACTAACCCGAAAAGGTCAAAAATGACCCGAAAAGATAAAAAACGCGGCTAAAAGCCCACATACGAGATGGCTTGATCCTTGAAAGGGCTAGATAGGCAGCTCTTCAAAAGACGAGTTCAACTATTCCCCTCTATAAAGGGGGGGGGGTGGAGTGGGTACATATACATAAACTCGTATACTCCCACATTTTCAATATTCGCCCTTGTACCCGACAATATTTTAAAAAATCGATAGTAAGAAAAAACAATAATGATTTCTAAAAAGTCTCACATATCTCTTTTATCTCATAAACATCGCAAGATCAGTTCGAAAATACCCAAGTATGAACAAATAATTTATCATACGACCCAGTAATGGAAAACTTACGAAAATAAGTCTGTCAAAAACTATTCAAATGAATAAGAAAACATTTTCTACAATACTTCACGAACATTTCTCGGTCACACGGTCAAACCCGACTTCCGACCAAACCATTAGACGACCCCGTTCTCAAACACTCGAAACCATCTGTCACACATGGTATATTTCTGGGAAAGAAAGCGAGACGTCATGTAAGACCTTCAAAAATATATTGCCAATCTTGAATCACAAAAACAGTATGATCACGACTACAAATTGCAAACAAGCACTTCCTCTTACATCACATTCTTCGATTGTCTCCGGCGAATATATCAACCGTTCTCTAAAAGGATGATAGATAGACCTTCCATTGGTCCTCATACGTTCAACTAGGATTATAGCGCGCTATAAAAGAAATCCAAATTTTATGTCAACAGTTCCAGACGACTTAAAATTATCTTTGAAGATATGCTCGATTCTTACCACAAAAGTCATATACGCCGAGAACCTATCGGAGACTTTAAATTGGTATGAATCAGGTTAAATCGCAACAAGTAACACGACAGTCTAGTAGTCATCGCAAAACCTTTAACTGAGAGTAAACCTAGGTCTTGCCTTAAACCCCATACACGGGTCAATAACATCTCCAGGCAGGATATTAAACTGATACAAGTTATTAAAACATGACTACGAAACTTCGCAAAAAATATTGAAAGATTTTCGATCATTCCCGTCTTAAACGAGTAACGAATAGAATGACTCACCCAGAGTTAGATATAAGATGACAACTCATATTCTTCCCTCAAAACACTTTAAGACTCTATTAAAATAAATCATAGTTCATTCAATAAAAGCTGCAAAGCGGCAGGGATTCAAAGTTACAAGTGGCCAGTCCAAATCGTCTAACACGGCCATACCCGGCCTAAGCAAAGCATAAAACTGCTACACATGGCCAAACATAAACTAAAAACATAGTGATGAAAGGAAACACCTTGCCATCAATTCCAACGAATTTCATAAATCAGGATCGTAATTTCCAGACATTGATCTCCCAAACGAGCAATCGTTAAACAGAGCCGTTGGCTGATTCACCTCACCAGTCTCGCCAAGGATGCATGTTCTGATCTCCTCCAAATCAGAAGACACGGTAATCGGACCCCACTGATCCCAAATCCTATCTATGATCTGAGGGATCGTGGAGTCCATGTTTGCATTTCTACACATGTGACTGGACTGCCTAGCCATCCCCTCATCGTAAGAATATCCAGAGGCTTGCGTGAGGTACAACCCAGCAACGGCACGCGGCACTCGTGATAATCACCGACAAACTTGTAGGTTTTTTTCAGCTCCACGAACTCGTTCGTAAACTAGTCGCGATAGTTCTCCATGATCCCAGCGACCTCCTTCTTCCCTTTTTGGTATGCTCGATGAGCCTCCTTTATGGCCAACTCCCTCTCGCGAAGAGAATCTGCCGTTATCTCACCCTTCAAACAGACGATTTCCTTCTCGGCCATCTTGGACTTAAACTGAGTTTTTCACGCCTCCAAGCGACTCGCATTAAGATCCTTGTTCATAATAAGGAGACCCTACAAATTTTTTAGAGTTGGTGATTTTTTTTTCAAAAATAGAAAACGTCCAAAGACAAGGACTAACCCAGTTGCACATCTTTGACGCTCTCGCAAACTGTGGCAACTCAATAGGTTCACTCCCATTCGGGGGAATACCAAAGTCAAAGAAGTTGTCAAGGTTGGGTCCAAGAGTGTCGAATTCCAGCGGGTTAATCCGATTGGTGCCACTTCCACTATCTTGGCCATCAACAAAAATATGGAACATTTTGTCTGAAGGAAAGTCAAGCTCGTCGACGGCATCGTCATCCACATTCAAAGCAACGTCCTTGTCCTAAGGAAATCATGACCTCTCCCTCTCCCATGGAATGTCGAAAGGAAAAAAATCATCCATACTCGTCTCTGATTCTTCTCCAACTGACAAATCAGGCTAACGATGATGCGCCACCGCAAGATGAAATCTTCTCGAGGAGAAGTAGCCCAAAAATATGGACTGCCTTGAACAAGATACCTAATGATAAGCAAATCCTCAGGAAACAGAGGCAGATGATTTGTAACTGCAAAGCAAAGAAAGTAAGGGCAAAGTTAGATATCTTCAAAATGAAAAACCAACAGATCTCTGATCAAGATACCCTTTCGGCCCCATCCATCCCTAAAAATCGGAATGCAGCTCTCTTTGACTGATGAACTCTCTATGCATACTAGAAAAATAGTTTTTCGATACTTATGCAGATTCGAAGGAAACCCCTTGATTATCGGCATATTGTTCCTCGGACTCAAAGGACATGTGATCGATTTTTTGACTGCACTTTCTTCAGCAAAGCCTCAAAATAATAATAATCAAGAGTCATGCCACACTCGTAGCTCAGAACCAAGATCCCAATAAGATGTTGCAAGCTAGTAGAATTAATCTGGCCTATCCATACTTCAAACCGATCCAAGGTTTGAACGATTACCCCCGAGATGGGAAATCACAAACTGCAATGCAGCAGAAAAACGTCATAGCATGTGAAGTAACCATCCGAAGGAGCATCTGCACGTTCTCCAGCCCTTAGAAGTCAAAACTCAACTGAGTCCGGGACATGGCAGTAATGTCGGATGGGGTCGAGATACGAAAGGAAAACTATGGCTAGGACAACCAGGGACTCTTTTAGTAAGAACCTGGGGGAGGAAACCACGACTCATGCTGAGGAGCCTTTAAATCACATTTTGCCAACAAATATGCCGGATTCCTAAGGATCAACGGAGTGTGACACAAATTAGACCTTCAAAACAAGTACGACGAATATTAGATCGAAGCAAGAAGAAAAACGCATTGTGGGAACCAAAATTCGTACTGTCGATATCTGTTGAATTAAGAACGTAGGGAAAACCCTAGTTTCCCAGAGGTCCCAGCTATCTGTTAAAGCACACGCCAATCAATCATAATACGAAGTAAAGATATAAAAATAACGTAAGAATTGAAAGGAGAGAAAATAGATGTCTTATTACGAATTTGTGTACGACCATTTTTAACAAGGTATAGCCTTGGCTGTGAGAGCTGTCGGCGAGAGCCTTACTTCTAACAACCTAAGACTACAAAACTCTAGTTGAGTCGAATCTCGAATAACCAAAAACGGAAAGTTGCCTAAATGCTCTAAGTTCTATGTTGGCTCTTAGTAGTGATTTTCGTGTGCCCCTTGCATCCTCCCCCTCGAAATTCTTATACTCCCCTAGAGGCGGTTTACTCTTTCCCCTTCTGCCCTTGGTCGAATTTATCGCTTCGTGGAAATATTCTTGTTTCCCCTCAATCTTCATGATTATCTTTTGAAACTTAACATTTATATTCCGATCTTGACATTTATCTTCCGATCTTGACATTTATCTTCCGACCTTAATATTTTTCCATTCCTGTAAAATAAAAGATAAATTGTCATAAAGACTGGGCTCGATTTTGGATAAAAACGCGAGTGGGCTTTAGCCGAGTTTTAGGCCTTCTCGGGCCGTTTTGTGACTTAAGTACTTTTATGATTTTTTTCCGAAAGAGCATTCCTAAGACGCTGTCGTCTGAGAGTTTGGATCTTTCGTATGGGGCATACAAGGTGTTTTGTTAACCGTTATTGCCTTAAACGATCAAACCGATCCTTCCACAAGAAAAAGAGTTCTTTCGGTAGAGTTCTAACCTCAGTCTCGATCGAGACGAAACAAAGAAAAGTTGGATCAAGTTTCGACAGATGGAGTTACGAGGAAGATGTGAAAATTGATTGATTGATCCAAATCGCCAAACAGGTGAGTTGGTCGGCCCACAGTGTCCAACGCGCCCGTTGGTAGGCGAGTTGGATTTGTCCAACTCATCGAATGGGTGAGTTAGTGGGCCTGCATTGCCCAACTCACCCGACGAGTTGGATGTTTTGCTCTGCCAACTTCTCCGCTCGGGGAGTTGGGTGATTGAGTATTCCAGTCGTTTTGTCGTGTTGCCGTTCGGGGATACGTTGACCCGAGGTATTAAGATAAATTCTTCTTGATGGCTCACTTATGCAGACCATTCCTTCGTGGTCAGCCGAGTTTTGACTTCGATTTTTCATGTTCCCTTTTTCCGAGATATTATCCCTTTCTTCATAAATAGCGCATTTCTCAGTAGGTTTCTGACGTTGATTCCGTCGTAACCGATTTTGACCCCAACAGTTAGCCCCAAGCTAGTCGAACTGTGATGTTCTTGCGAACGTTTTTCGGGCATATTGGATAAATTAGGCGGAATCCGACGTCCGAAGCCTGGAGGTGAAATAGTGAATCATTTCTTCTATAAGTATGTGTAGTGGGTTTTCAATTTCTTCACTTCCACATTTCCACAAACTTTATCATGAATCAAAATATTTTATCCTCTCTTTCCTTCCTTTGGTAAAGAGAAAGTTATGTGTTTGAGAAGAAAGGTTTCCTTAAGGTCTCGTCACAACCGTTCTGTCCCTGATGGTTCAAGCTCGCAACACAATGATGCTGGGCCAAAGAGGGAATTATCAGCTTACTTGGTTGATCATGAGGAAGCCAAGGCGTACTGGGCGCCAGGGGAGAAGTGAAACCTCCTAGACCTGGTACGTGGGCCTTGCCTCTGTTTCATGCCAACCCCGTGGAGGGTTGTCCCAGCAGAAGTTGTTCGAATGGGCTTGCTGCCATCCAAAGCCATTGCTGTGTTCCTGAGTTAGTAAACTTTTTTCTTTCGTAGGTTGGAGAGGTCGCTGAGTCTCCACCCGAGGGTTACTTCACATGTTATGAGGCGTACCTGATGCAGTTCCATTTGTAGTTTCCTATTCCTGAGATCATGGAGCGACTTCTCAACTGTTTCAAGATATCGATTTGTCAAATAAACCCATCTGGTTTGCAGCATATTGTCGGGATTCTTGTGCTGAGTTACGAATCAGGTATGACTATCGATGCCAATCATCTTGATGCTATTTTTAAACCGGTTGGGAAGTCATCCATAGTTCATTTGAGGTCTCGGCCAGGGATGACGTTCATAATGGAATTCGTGTTGAACTATCATAATTGGCGGGAGGACTTTTTTCGTTCGTGTTAGAAGCAAATGGCATCTCTATATTTAGGACTAAATGGGGTCGGAAAGGTATCCTTGACCAAGCGCCGCCCCTCTTTTTTTTATTTTGGTTTTGGTGATGTTCGATCTTTAATATATTTTGCTGACATTTTATTTTTAGAGACTAATCTCTTCCCTCTAAGTCCGGAAGGTCTGAATACCATCGGAGACTTGCTTTGCGGTCGCCCATGTTTTTGGGCGACATTTAACCCGAAAAAGGGTTCGCCGTGCTGTTGCTCTCCATAGTTCTCGGTATAAGCCAGGTCGCCGGTAGAGGAAGGGTCGGATGCGAGAATGTATGGATTTGTTCCGTGCGAGGTTCACACAAGGGAGGAAAGATCAAAGACCTGCAAGGACAAACATGTCATTGTTGAGGATGAAGCGGCTAACGAGGGGTGCTCCCCCGAAAACATACTCCATCCATAGGTGGGTCAAGCGAGACCCCGGAGTTTTCCCAGGCGTCGAGGATGGTCAGCATGGTAATTTTTTCAGCGTTATTATTCTCTTTCGAGGATGAGATTTTTCTTGACTTTGAGATACTTTGCAGGGTCTCCTTATGATGAACTGAGCATTTGACGCAAGCTGCCAGGAGGCACGCATGGCTCAGTTCAGGGCTGAGACAGCCAACAATGAGATTTCTCGTATGAGAGATGAGTTGGAAAGTTCTCGTCGTCATGAGAGGGAGTCGGTCGCGACGGAGGTTCGTCGCGTTTATAGGTGAGGGAAGAGGGAAATGACTGACATGAAGACCCGTTACGAAAAGTTCTCGTATGAATTCGAGGAGCTTGAAAAGGGTTATAAGAACTTCAATGATTATCGCGAGTATTGCGGCGCTGTGGGCCGACTATACCTCACACATGCCCCTGATTATTCGTTTGGTGCTGTATATGCGAGGCAGACTGGGTGTATGAACGAGAGGGATAAGGACTTTGCGATTCCTCAGATCAAGGAGATGATTTGGGTACAGTGGGACCCGATTCCTGTTTCCCCCGATACGGTGGAGGCCAAGTTGGGGGCTGCTGATGAGACGGGTGAGGTGAATCAGGCGATGGCTCCTCTGGATGTCAATGACTATTCGCTCAGTAGATCAATGACCGGATGCTTTGGTTTTGACGAGTAATCTCGAAGTCATGACTTATTCGGGAATGCGTTCTTCCGTAATATTGTATGTTTCCAATTCGTTCGTCGTCGGCCGACTGTGGTTGTATGTAGCGGGACTGGACGAGTGTGGCCTTGAATCCCTATCTTTTATTAGCTTTCATTTGAACAGTTATTTTTTATGATAAGAAAACTCGAGTTGGAATTCGGAATTTGTTTGCAATAGAAAGAAAACTTGAGTTGTCATCTCAACTTCCTCCCTCTTTTTGAGGATCATCCTATTCAATGTTCGTACGAGATGTTCGAGGAGTTTTCAAAGTTTCGAGAACGTTTAGTTACGGATGAAGAGAGATGATTTTAGGATCTCGTATGTTTTTGATATCATGCCTTGAGACGTTTGAGACCAGTGTGCTGAGTTTAGGGAAAGACCTAGGTTTACTTTCGGTTTAAGGCATTGCGATGACTAATCGGTTTTCGTTTTTCAACCTGACTCCATTCCAATTTAAAGTCTGCGATAGGTTCTTGGGTATATGACTTGAGCATCTCTTCAGGGACAATTTTTAAGTCTCCCAAAAGTGCTGACCAAAATTTCGTATTTCTTTTATAGCGTGCTAGTTATCCTAGTTGGATGTGAGAGGATCTGTCCTTAGGACGGACCTAGGTGCATTTGTTTAAGACGGCTAAAGTGCTCGGCAGGGCCAATTTTTGAAGGTTTAATAGTTGCAAATAGACTGGGGGTGTGTTCTCGAAAATTCAGACTATGTCTCGCCTATTTTTCGAAAACCTACTTTGCATAAGTAATGTTTTGAGAATATGCGACCAGGGTCTCGTGTTTCGGTTGGGAATTGTAATTGATGATTCGACCGAGATAAAATAGTGTGGAGTTGATCCGTATCGAGCCAGAACGATTTTTCGCGAGTTTCCGTTTCTGGGATGGTGCGATAATCATTTCACTCGTATATGGATGTATAAGATAAATTTTTCTTTGCGGGATGATATAAAATTTGCCAAATTATAAAGAAGTCTTTATTGCCAAAAATGTTTTAGACATATCGAGTACAACATAAATTTGTTATTTCTAAATGTTGGAATATATGAGTATTCGTATATGTGGGTTCGGACTGACTGCTAGATTCCACTTCGACGCGTTCGACTTCTCCTCCTTATTTATCTTCTTCAATAGGAGGAAGATCTCTCGGGTTTTTCTATGTTGGCGCGGGGGTCACTTCGTCCAGGTTTTGTTTAGACGGTTTGCCTTGCCCGTTGTAGGACCGGTCCAAGGGTGTTGCGAAGTCGAGTCTTCTTCCATGGACTCGGGGTGTTCCACTCAAAAAATGGCCATGTTCCTCGTTGTAAAGGTTTCAACCTGTTTAGCGAGGGATTTCATGACCTTATCCTGTTCCACCGACTTCTTCTGAAAGTCGAGAACATCTTCTTGACCTCCTTGAACGCTGCGGTGTTTGCGTTTGCGTTGACCGCAATGACGTTCATCACTGGAGTGTTTTCAATGTTTTCGTCGATGACGTTGTCGTCAAGAGGCTGTTGGTTGTTGAGCTATGACATGCTTTGATTGAGCGTTGATGGATGAGAGTTAGATTGATCCGTACCCCCCCCCACCTTCTAGCGCCAAACTGTAGGACCCAAAATTCGCACTGTCGATTTCCGTTGAATTAGGAATGTAGGGTAAACCCTAGTTTCCCAGATCTCCCAAATTTTTTCTGAATCACACGCCAGTCAATCAGAATACGAAGTAAAGATAGAAAAAATAAAGTACGAATCGAAAAGAGAGCAAATATATGTCTTATTCTGAATTTGCGTATGAGCGTTTACAACAGGATAGGAGCCCTGGCTATGAGACCTGTCGGTGAGATCCCTAGTTCTAACAACCTAAGATTGCAAAACACTAGTTGAGCCGCAGCTCGAATAACAAAAAACGGAAAGTTTCCTAAATGCTCTAAGTGCTATGTTTGCTCTGAGTAGAGATTTTCGTGTGTCCCTTGCATCCTCACCCTCGAAGTCACTATATACTCCTCTAGAGGCGGTTTACTCTTTCCCCTTCCGAACTTAACGTTTAACCCTTCCTGCAAAATAAAAGATAAACCGTCATAATGATTAGCCTTAATTTTCGGATAAAATTGCGAGTTGGCTTTTAGCCAAGTTTTAGACCTTCTCGGGCCGTTTTGTGACTTAAGAAACTTTACGATTTTATCGAAAGAGCATCCCTAAGACGATGTCGTCCGAAAGTTAGGGTCTTTCGTATGGGGCATGCGACTCCAGGTGTTTAGTGAACCGTTATCGTCTTACACGATCCACCCGTTCCTTTCACGAGAAAATGAGTTCTTTCGGTAGAGTTGCAACGTTAGTCTCCATCGAGACAAAACAAAGATAGGTTCGATCAAGTTTCATAAGAGGGAGTTACAAGGATGAGGTGAAAATGGATTGATTGATCCAGCTCGCCGAAAGGTCGAGTTGGATTTCTCGTGGTACCTAACTCGCCCGTTTGGCAAGTTGGGCTTGTCCAACTCGCCCGTTTGGCAAGTTGGGCTTGTCCAACTCGCCAAACCGGCGAGTTGGTCATCTTGATTGACCTAACTTGCCGAATGGGTGACTTGGTTGTCTTGATCGACCCAACGCGCCCGTTCAGCGATTTGGTCCACCCACGCTGTCCAACTCGCCGAAAGGGCGATTTGGTAGGTTCGGTGGTTTGATTTGCGCCTTCGACAAGTTGAACGTCTTGCTCGGCCAACTTCTCCGTCTGGGGAGTTGGATGATCGAGTCTTCTAGTCATTTTGTCGTGTTGACGTTCAGGGATACGTTGACCCGAGGTGTTAAGACAAACTCTTTTTGATGGCTCACTTATGAAGACCATTCCTTCGTGGTCAGCCGAGATTTGACTTCGAATTTTTCCAGTTCCGTTTTATGAGAGATTATCCCTTTCTTCACAAAGGGCGCATTTCCCGGGTTGTTTTTGACGTTGATTCCGTCGTAACCGATTTCGACAGCAACAATTTTTTGAAGCTCTCTGCCCTGAAGACATGATCATGAACAATAAAAGAAAGAAACTGAGAGATATAGTTTTCTACCTTAAGAGAAGTTCATGTGGAAGAAAGCAAGTAAAGACTATGAAAACGTACTCCACATACTTACAGAAAAGAAAAACTTACTATTCACCTTTGGAATTACAGCCATTAATGCCGCCTAACTCGCCTAACCTGCCTAACCGCTCCAAGAACATCAAGATTCTAACGAGCTGGGGGGCTAACTGTTGGGTCAAAATTTTTCACGACATAATCAATGTACGAAAGTTCCCGAAAGTTATGTTTTCTAAAAAATGAAAAAAATAAAAATGTGGGAAACTAAAACTAGAACTTTGTAAAAATTAAAAAAAAGGATTGTACGACAAGTTATCGTAAAAGACCTTCGAGCAACGGAACGATAAAAATACCCATATCCCCCCCCCCCGAAAACGAGATGAATGGACCAAGTCCAACTCTCCTAATGGCGAGTTGGCATTGCTCAACCCACTCGCTTGATGGCGAGTTGGACTGTGACCATCCAAATCGCCATCAGGCGAGTTGGACTGTCACCATCCAAATCACCATCGGGCGAGTTGGACTGTCACCATCCAAATCGCCATCGGGCGAGTTGTGATTGCCTGTCCAACTCGCCTGGTGGTGAGTTGGATCGCCACATCCAACTCTCCATCAGCTGAGTTGGATCAGCACCATCCGTCTTGTTCCTGATCAGTCTCTACTTTGAACCTCGACCACACTTTCTCTTGTTTCGTCTTAGTTGGAGTTACCGTTGGAACTTTATGATAAAAACCGTAAAGACTTGTTTTCTTGTATGAATTCAAATTGATCGTATAAAATGGCAATATGTTACTTAGCACCAAGGTTGCCTTGAATATTCGGGTAATTTGAACTATTTATAAAACCAACATCATACCAAAGGTGTTCTCTCGAAGAAATCGAAAAAAACTTTTAAGTCGAAAAATGGCAAAGCCCAGCCTAAGGATATTATAATGGTTTATCTATTGTTCGCAGGAGAAGATAAATGTCAAGTCCGGAAGATAAATGATAAGTTTCGCAGGATAATCATGAATCGAAGAAAAATGGAATATTTCCGCTAATCTTTAAACACAGCTCTGGGGCAGAAAAGGAAAGAGGAAACTGCCTTAATGAGGAGTATATAAGGAACAGCAAGGCTAGAAACGCAGGAGAGAACCTATGTTTTGAAAAACTCATATCTTCTTAGTCCGAAAATATTTGAGGATGATTCCAACTGGTCTTGAAACCTTCTTGAGTGTAGAATCCTTGTAAATTGGTTTCATGGTGAAAAATCTCCTCGTTTGTGAGATATTAAATTTTAGTGCACATATGTCTTAGTTTGTTCCTTGGATGGTTGAGTTGAGTGTTGGGTCGACATCTTGTTCAGCTACTGCTTTGATGGCCCCATCAAAATGCCAGCGTGGCAAACTGCTGGCTGCGAGGATGGAACGTGGCGACCTGCTGACTGCCAGCGTGGAGTTTGACCGCCTGCTGGCTGCGAGGAAGGAGCATGGCCACCTTCGCGCTGCCAGTGTGGCCGCTTGCTGGCTGCGAGTAAGGAGTGTGGCCGCCTGCTGGCTTCCAACATGGTGTCGCCATGAAGGTGATTTAAGCTTCTATGGGCATGAGATGCACTGTCGAGCAATGTGAGAGTGTTGGCTCATTCGTTGATTGCTTCGTGTACTTTTGGAACAATTTCATTTTTTACGAGATGAAAATTTGTTTGGCTTATGCTGTATAGTTTTTTGACATTTCCAGCTCATATTTGCTTAAGGCACAAATTCTTGGAGGATTTTAGCTGTTGATTTTGTCATGACCGATTTTGACCCCAACACGTGGACACACAATAGATTTATAATACAAATATTAAGCCAAGAAAGTAATTATAAAGCAGGATATAGTATTCTTATATTAATGCTAAGGGTATGTGGTAAACCATCCTAGAACTCAAATACTAAAGCAAGATATCCAACTATCACAGCGAGTCCAATCAGATGACTAAGTCTTTAGTCCAGCTTTCGACCTGCGAGCAAAGAATGAGTGTTGATCGATACCATGGAAAGAGTGTTGATAGACACTACCTTAGACAAGCATTATCGTCCTAATCGATATATTCACCAAGATAATTTTGACCAGCGTCTAAAAACCCAGATCAACAGAATTTTATAAGGTATACATCATACCGTCGTATATATCTTTATCCTACGTTAATGGTTCTAGTTAACTACTCTAGAACACAAGCATTGAGATCAATTCTGATGAAGGATCCTTATGGATTTACCCTAGCAGTTATATAATTAGTATTACATATAAACCCTAATAAACCCCTGGCTCTTGTTGGGGTCAAAATCGGTCACGACGGAAACAATGTTTGAAAATCCTCGAATTTTTTTTTTCTAAAAAAGAAAACAAAAAGGCCGGGAAACTATGACTAGAACTTCATACAAATTCAAAAAGGATTGTACGAAAAGTTACCGGGAAAGAGAATTGAGCAACAAAATGATCAAAACAGCCATGTCCCACCCGCCCGACGGCGAGTTGAATCGATTAAGCCAACTCTCCTAAGGGCGAGTTGGATGGTCTCCGTCCAACTCGCCATCAGGAGAGGTTGGATTGCTCGACCAACTCGCCTGTTGGCGAGTTGGACTGTCACCGTCAAACTTGCCATCAAACAAGTTGAGATTGCCCATCCAACTCGCCTGGTGGCGAGTTCGACCATCCCCTTCCAATTTGCCTGATGGAAACTTCGACTGTCACCATCCAACTCGCCATCAGGCGAGATGGATCAGCTCATCCAACTCGTCTGACGGCGAGGTTGATCGATCACGTGCAACTCGCCATCAGGCAAGTTAAATCAGCATCATCCGTCTCCCTTCGGATCAGTATCTCCTTTGAATCTTGATCAAACTGTCTCTTGTTTCGTCTAAATTGGAGTTACCGTTGCATCTTTACGATAAAAACCATAAATGCTTGTTTTCTCGTGTGAATTCAAAATTTTTCGTATAAAACGGAAACGGTTGACTTAACACCGAAGTTGCCTCAACTATTCGAGTAATTTGAACTATATATAAAACTAGCCTCGTACCAAAGGTTTTCTCGCAAAGAAATTGTAAAGGTCAAAAACGCGGCTAAAATCCCACTGAAGATTTTAGTAGAGATTGAGCCCAAGAATAGTATTACGTTTTGTCTATTATTCGCAGGAGAAGATAAATGTCAAGTCCAGAAGATAAATGTCATGTTTCGAGGGATAATCATGATGATAAAAAAATGGAATATTTCCACAAAGCGATAAACACGACTCGGGACAGAAAAGGAAGGAAGAAACCGCCTTAAGAGGAGAATATGAGGGATATCAAGGTTAGAAACGATGGACACACAGCAAAATTTAGCACTTAGAGCGATTTAGGCAATTTTCCGTTTTTTTTATTCTCGAGCTGCGACAAAAACTATGTTAGCAAGTCATAGGTGGTTAGAACTAGGGAACTCGTGAATAGTTCTTGCGGCAAGGCTTTACCTGTTATAACGCTTATTCACGAACTCGAAATAAGATCTTCTTTGCTCTTTTTTTTTAAATCTGTTTATTATTTCGTCTGTTTTCATTATCTGATTGCTTGACGTTTGGCTTAGCAGAAATCCAGGACCTTTGAGAAAGTTAGTCTTTCTTATCTTTCCTTATTTTAAAGAAACCGACAGTGCGAATTTCAGTTTCCACATTTTAGCGCTCAATCTAACTCTCAGAAGAATAACTAGATAAGATATTTCTAATGACGATAAAATCAACTGACAAACTCACGATCATGGAAGCATAGCCGTTGACGTCAAAACTCCAGCAGAAAATGTCACTGTGGTTAACGCTTACGCCACACCTCGGCGTTTGAGGAGGTAATAGTCATGAGTGGCCTAGAAAATCTCCATATGTAGAGTTCTCTGTCAACCAATACGTATCGCGTGCTTGGGTTTTAATTTTTTGAGCTACCAATTTTTCTTCCGGGAGTTCCCGTTGATGATGACCACAAGGATTGTCTATGTCTAAGGTTTGTTGAATCCGTACTCTGATCGCTCGGACTCTTGTGACTAGGACATCGACTTCTTCGGTGTCTCCGTCAGGTGAATCAATTAAGTTTATGACAACATGTAATCTCATGCTAGGATGTCCCGTGAATTCAGCGGGAATCATCCTTCTCAAACCTGGACCTGAACTGGATGTCAAGGCGGCTAGGGCTTTGGCCTGGGCGTTTTCGGCGAAGGTACCCGGGTGAGAGCGAACTGATCCGAACTTTGAGCTAAGTTTTGAACGAGTTTGAAGTACGTGTCCATTCTTTCGTCTCTTATTTTGTATTCCCGCTGTATTGGTTTGCCACAATTTGGGAATCGCAGTAGGCATGAATGTTTCGTATTTTTAAACCATGAGCCAATCGTACACCTGTGGTCAGGGCTTTGTACTCGTCTTTGTTGTTCGAGGCGTGAAAGATTAGTCGGAATGACTATTCAAGAACTTAATCTGTTGGTGACATGAGTCGGATCCCGATCCTAGAGCCCTGTTTGGACGAGGATCCGTCGATGTGGAGGGTCCAGGTCGAGTCGGGTTCTTGATTGTTTGTGCACCCTGTAGAGAGTTCTACTAAAAAATAAGAGAGTACTTGCGATTTTGCGCAAGTTTTCGCTCGATACTCGATGTCGTACTCGCTTAGTGATTGCCTATTTAGCTGGCCTTCCAGATTGACTTGGGCTATGCAAGATAGTCTGCAGTGGAATGACGAGAGTACTAATATCAGATGAGACTGGAAGTATGGCCTTAGGTTTCGTGCTGACATTACGCCGGCCAGTGCCAGTTTTTCCATCATCGAATAATGTGTCTCTCCATCGAGCAAGGTTTTGCTCATGTAAAATATAGGCTTTTCCTCGCTCTGCTCCTCTAAGATAAGGAGGGCTCTCACAGCCGTGGTCGATATTGTGATGTAAAGGAACAATGGTTCCCCTTCTACAGGTTTTGCAAGTACCGGGGAAGTAGCCACGTAGTGTTTCAGCTATTGGAAAGCTTTTTTCATATTTTTCGGTCCGCTCGAATTTCTTGTTCCCTTTCAGGGTGACGTAGAAAGGCAAGCAGTTGTTCCTTGATCGCGAGACAAATCTGTTAAGTGCCACGACTCTACAGGTCAAACGATGCACCTCTCGTTTCGTTCGCGGAGATTCCATTTCGATCAGTGCGGTGATTTGCATCGGGTTAGCCTCGATCACATGATAGGTGACGAGCTATCACATGAATTCCCCCGATGCTACTGCAAGCCTAAACTTTGCAGGCTTCAGTTTCATATTGTGGAGGTTTAGCCTTTCAAAGCATTCTTGGAGCTGTCCGATATGATCTTGCTCTTTGAGAGATTTTACGAGCATATCGTCGATGTACAACTTCATTGTTTTCCCGAGCTTTTCGGAGAACATACGGTTGATGAGCCGTTGATAGGTCGCACTAGCATTCTTGAGACCGAAGTACATTACCCTGTAGCAGTAAGTGTCGCGATCAGTTATAAATACTGTTTTTTTTTGTCGAGGTTCAAACAAATCTAATTGTACCTAGAGAAGGCATCCATAAAGGACAATAGTTTATTCCCCGCCAATGCTTCGACTAAGCGGTCGATATGGGACAGTGGGAAGCTATCCTTTGGATACGCTTTATTGAGAGCAGTGAGATCGATGCAAACTTGGACTTTTCGCTCTTCTTTTGACAATGTCTGGGTTAGTGAGTCAGTCGGGATACCTTACCTCTGTTATGGACCCAAATTTGGGGAGTTTTTCGACCTTATCGTTAACCGCGCCAGAACATTTTTTTCCCAACTTTCGTCTCTTTTGTTTGACAGTCTTGAAAGTTGTGTCAACCTTGAGCTCGTGACATGTGACGTTGATGTCGATCCCCAACATATCTTCCACGGACCATGCGGACGTGTGCAAGTTCTTCTTTAAACAAGCTATTAGCTCAATTTTTAGAGACTCGCTCAAGTTTGCGCCGATTTTGATGCAGTGATTCGGGAATGCTTCATTTAAGCAAACCGAGACAACGAGCCTGCAGGTCGGCTCACGTTTTCCTTCCAAAGCTTTGGCTGCTCGTGACTGCCAAAAGATTTCAGTCTCATCTTGTTATAAGGAGTTGTCAACGGCATACGAATTTTTTTAGGCAGAACCTCAACTGATGGGTCCTTCCGTTTTAATTCTGCAGCGAAGCAAACTCGCCAGATTCTCCAATCTCCCCAGATGGTCTCAATTCCGTTAGGGGTTAGGAATTCGAGACACATGTGGTATGTTGATAGGATCGCTTTCATTGAGTTTAACCATGGGGTTCCTATGATCGCGTTGTAAGATGTGGGTCGATCGATGACCAAGAACTCCACTATTTTTGACATACTACCTGCTCTGACTGAGAGGTTGATTGTGCCGAGAGTCACGGTAGCTTCCCCTGAGAGTCCTACTATTGGGTTTGGATCTTCTGTGATTTCAGATAGACTGATTTCATTTCTATCGAGAGTTTTTTTAAAATGATATCGGTCGAGCTTCTGGCAATATCCTCGCGACATCGATATTCTTGATTGTCAGCTCAACGACAAGGAGATTGTTGAGAGGTTTGACCGGGTCGGTCATTGCTTTTTCCTTGAAGGAGATGATATTGTTGCTTGTTTGATTAGGCATATCTTGTCTCAGTCCTTCGGTGGTTTTTCAAGTAAGAGAATCCGATCCCCCCTCCTTTTAGCGCCAAACAGTGGGAATCGAAATTCACACTGTCAATTTTCCGTAAAATAAGGAAAGTCGAGTCAACTCGGCTTTCCATGAGATCTTGCATTATCTGCGTAAACACACTAAAACGGAAGAGACAAAGATAACATAATAAATAAAGTCAGTTGCACAGAGGTATATTATAGATTGATAAAAACAAAGTTACAAGGTCTTCTGAGAGACAAGACTGACAAAGTTTCACTAGCGAAATCAGTCTCAGAACAAAGACGAAAAGAGTCTAAGTAAAATTGAGCCGCCTAAATTGTTAGTTTTCCTAAGCTAGCAGATTTTTCCTAGGTCTAAGTCGTTGGCCTTCTTTACCTTTAACTTTAGCCCCCCTATATATGCCTTCTAAGTCGGTTTTTCTTTCCAATTTCGCCCATAAGAAGAGTTTCTCACATTTTGGGAATATTCCATTTTCTTCTCGATCCTCATCATTATCGCGGAAAGTTGAAATTTATCTTCCGAACTTGACATTTATCTTCTCTTGCAATAAAATATAAACCGTCATAGTATCATTGGGATTGGTTTCATATAAACTCGTGGGCGGGCTTTTAGCCGCGTTTTAGACCTTGTTGGGCCATATTTTTGACTTAAGCGTTTTTTCCTTATTTATCGAAAGAGCGCTGATGAAACAACGGTTATTCTGAAGAGAGTTCAAATTTCTCGTATAGTGAAGGTAGCTTGTGTTATTTAGTTAACATTTTTCTTTTTATACGACATCTCCGAACTTCATACGACAAAACGAGTTCTTACGATTTCTAAATCATAAAGTTCCAAGGATAACCCTGATAGAAACATGACGAGGAATCGGTCTATCGTGGTTTAACAAAAGGCATAAATTCCAATCCATCTCGCCTTATGACGAATCTGGAGGGGTTGATCCAACTCGCCGAACAGGCGAGTTGGATGGTGCGTTCTGTCCAACTGACCCGTTCAGTGAGGAGGCATTGGTCGGGCGAGTTGGTCTGTGTGATCGATCCAACTTGCCAAACAGGTGAGTTGGACGATGTGCTCGATCCAACTCACCCGTTCAGCGAGTTGGAATGATCCAACTCGCCGTCGAGGTTGTCGGTGTGATCGATCCAACTCGCTGAACGTGCGAGTTGGATGGTGTGATCGATCCAACTCGCTCGTTGGCGAATTAGACGGCTCGTCCGGTCCCACTCGCCCATTCAGAGAATTGGACTACTTGTTTGGTTCCGTGCTCCATTTCTCTTGAGTCTTTTCCTTGGGAACCTTTTTCAGGATGGTGTTAAGATAGCTTTCGCGTAGAAACACAATTTTTAGACACTGATTTCAAGATAACCATTTTGACCCCAACAAGGTCCGCTATCAGATCACCAGACAACCATACGGGAAACTCTGATCTTAACGCTGAATACATTTCCTATTCAAGTAAGATACCGTTCAGTGGTTTTCCCACTGAACGTCCGAACGATAACATGGAGCTCCTAGAAGACAAGATATCTGACGACTTCAACCGTTGCAAGCTTTTTCCTTTTTCCCTTGTAGGCGAAGCCAGAAGATGGCTAAATCTGCTACCAACATGATCCCTAACCCGCAGGAAAGATATCAGAAACGCTTTTCTTAATCACTTCTTCAGTGAAGAAAGATACTGGAAAGCGAGGAGAGTAATTTCGACATTCCTTCAAAATGACTGTGAATCCTTTAAAAAATGCTTGGTAAAGGTTTAAAGACTACCAGTTGGCATGCCCACACCATGGTTTCTCATAACCTCAACTCATCAACACCTTTTATCGAGGATTAATCCAAGACTATCAAACTATCCTAGATACAGCCAGCGAGGGGAACTTCGGTACTCGAAATCCTTAGGACGCTAAAAGGCTGATTGAAAATTTAGTTTTAGGTAAATCCTTTGAGAGGGAGGGTACTGAAAAGAAGGAACCATCAACCTCCGCAGAAGAGAAGCATCTTGTCCAAGTTAAGAAGACTCTGGCTTCAATAGCGGCTCTCCAAGGAAAACGCATTCAATCCGAACGAAATGATGAAAAGGATGATATTTCTGCAAGAGCCAAAGACGAGTTGAGTTCACGGATGTAGTGATCTCAAGCGATCAGCTATTTGGGGGAAACATTGGTAGTTTCTCAACCAACTATGATGTAACTGTGCAAGAACGTGAAAGAGAATCTAAATCAAGAACGTATAAAGTATTCACATGAAATCTTCGGGTAGCTGCCGACCTCGACAGTAAATTGAACTTAATATACTCGGAGATGACGAAGAATTTCAGAACTCTGAGTGATAAAATTAAGAAGTTCGACAACCAAGTTGCATATAACGCTCTGTCTATCAAAAGAGAAGAAGGTTTCCTGCCTAGTATGACAAATACCAACCTTAAGTGGAAAACGATTAACTACCAACGCAAAAGAAAGCATCACTATTGATGAATTTGCTAGAATTGCACAGGTGGAGAAAGAACAATCAAACCCCGTCCATGTTGACATTGACACGCAAAGTCATGAAATTCATCCCAAAACAAGAAATTTTAGACCATGTTGACGACCTGGAGAAATTACTAGCGAACTCGAAATAGACAGAATTTGAGGATTTCGATGCCGTCAATCGACAACCTACACCTAGAGTTGATCGACAGCCCGAACAAACCATCGATCGATATACAACACCGAGAATTGATCGACACTTAACTCCTAATCAAAGATTAGCCAAACCGGTCAAAATTGGGTCTACCCACAAAGATCCCTTTACCCTGTTAGTAATGCGAAAGACAAAACCAGTTGATTGAGCGATATGCAATAAGGCCTTCGACAAACTAATTGTCGAGATGCCATTTAGCGATGCTATACATGTGTCATCTGCAATCAAGAAATAGGTAAAAGAGGCAGTGTCACGAGGATTCAGTGAACAAGAACATAGCATAATGATGGTCTCCGAGGAAATGAGTGCGATTATTCAAGGAGATACTCCAGGTAAACTTCCTGATCCCGGTAGCTTTATCTTCAATTTCACCATCCACAATGAGAGATTTCAAAGATCACTTTGTGATTTAGGCTCTAGTGTAAACTTGATGTCTTACTCGGTTACAATTGCCCTCGGGCTAACTCAATTCAAGTATTCATGGATAAATCTTGTTTTAGCCGACAGATCCAGTTGAGATCGATAAGGTGTACTTGAAGATGTGCCTATCCGCATTAACAATTGTGTTATACCTACAGACTTCGTGGTACTCTGATACGAGCAAGAACCAAAAATTCCCTAGATTTAGGAAGACCAATTCTGGCTACGATCGTAGCGATCATTGACGTTATAGAAGGACGCATATGTCTCAATCTAGGTAATTTACCAATGGTGTTTGATATGGAAAATATAATCAACAAACCCTTGATCGACGTTCAAGCCTACCAAATAGATCATTTTTCTGAAGTGGTTGAAGAGTCATTCATCAATATGTGTTCTAATGAACCTTTAGATAGAGAATTCACATCTCCAGAAAACAAAATCTTCGCGTTGGTTAATCGAGTTGAAGAATATGCAAGATTAATGGATGCCGCCAAAGAAGTTATGCATGTTGATGTTGAAGAAATATATCGACTACCGTCGATCGACATACATAATCTACCATCGATCGACAGCCTTCAACTACCGGAGACTGGAGTAAGGAGAAAGTGCCAAATGTTGAGCTTAAGATGCTCTGAGCTGGACTTAAATATGCTTTTATATATGAAAATTCTTATCCAGTTATCATCAACGCCAACGTTAATAGCGGAGAACAAGCTCTTCTACTCAACAAGTTGTGAAAACATCGCAAGGTTATCAGCTATTCTTTAGAAGACATTACAGGGATTTCCCCATATTTATGAATGCATAGGATACAACGAGAGGATGAATCAAAATCATCTATTGAACATCAAAGAAGGTTAAATCCTAATCTGAAAGTAGTAGTAAAAAAACAAATCAAGAAACTTCAGGTAGCAGGCGTTATCTACTTGATATCAGATAGTAACAGGGCAGCCGAATTCATGTTGTCCCAAAGAAGGGAGGAATCACAGTGGTGAAAATGATAAAGATGAATTGGGCTGTGACCGGACACAAAATGTTTATCGATTACAAAAAGCTTAATGCTGCCACGCGAATGGATCACTTTCATCTCCCTTTTATCCATCAGATGTTAGAGAGACTTGCATGCCATCAATACTATTGTTTCCTTGATGGGTATTCAGGATTTCGCTGTGGGTTTTGTACTCGGACACAAGAACTTAACATGAAAGATGAACACTCTTAGGCGTGGAGGTTCTGGTCTCACAAGGCAAGAGAAGGGAGGCGATTTCTTGTTAGATCTCTTAGGTTTTTTTTTCACTTGGAATAAGTTTTCTATCATGTGTAAAAGGGTACAAAGTGTTTATAGGGGACTTGTATAGACACCCATTGCAGTGGTGCCTTTGAGGGTCTTTGAAGAAAATAATACAAAGTTTTGGACCAAAAGAAAACCCTAATAGGCATGCAAGCCAACTAAGGAAGTTAGGGAATAAAATTCAAATAAAAGAAAATTAAAGGACAAAAGCGGCAAAACAAATTAAACCGTTAGAAATGGGAACTTAAATGCTTACCTTCTTACCTTTTGGACCGGGTTGATTAGCCCTTAAATCCCAAAGAAGCAGTCGTTGACTGGGGCCGTTGGCTGATTCACCTCACCAGTCTCGCCAGGGATTGCCATTATGATTTTCTCTGAATCAGGAGACACGGAAATTGGAGCCCACTGATCCCAAATCCACTCTTTGATCTGAGGGATCATGGAGTCCCTGTTCGCATTTCTACGCATGTGGCTCGACTGCCTAGCCATAATTCCCATAGGCATGCGTATGGTACAATCCGTCAATGGCATCGTGACATTCGCGGTAATCACCGAAAGACTTTTAGGTTTTCTTCAGCTCCACGAATTCGTTCATAAACTGGACGTGGCGGTTCTCCAAGAGCCCAGCGACCTCCCTCTTCCCTCGCTGGTACATTCAATGTGCCTCCTTTGCGGCCAACACTCTCTCTCTCGCAAAAAGAATTTTCCCGGATCCCACCAATCAAACGGGCGATCTCTTTCTCAGTCATCTCGGCCTTGAACCGAGCTGTGTGTACCTCCAAGCGACTCGCATTGAGAGCCTCGTTCATGATAAGAAGACTCCGCAAGATTTTTAGAGTTAGCAAAATTTTTGGCAAAAACAAAAATTGTCCAAAAGCTAGAACTAACCCCGTTGGACATCCTTGACACTCTCGAAAATGTCCAAAAGCATCTTCATCCCCGTACACAGCAACATGTTGGTCCTTAGGAGATCTTGACCTCTCCTTCTCCCTCAGAATGTTGAAAGGAAAAAACTCGTCCTTACTCGGCTCTGATTCTTCTATAACTGACAAATTGGGCTGGAGTTGAGAATGATGATACGTCACAGCAAGACGAACTCGTCTCAGAGAGAAGTGGCCCCAAAAATACGGACCACCCTGAAGAAGATCCCTAACGATAAAAATTCCTCAGGAAACGGGGGCAGAGGATAAGTAATTGCAAAACAAAGAAAGTAAGGGCAAGGTTAGTTATCTTCGAAACGAAAAAACCAATTGTTGGGGTCAAAACAGTCACGCCGGAATGTTTGAAAATTCCAGAAAACATTTATTTTCTTAAAAAAAACAAATTCAAAAAGGATTGGACGACAAGTTATCGGAAAGGACCATCGAGCAAAAAATGATCAAAATAGCCGTGCCCAACCTGCCTGAGGGCAAGTTGAACAGAACAACCCCAAATCGCCATCATGCGAGTTGGAACTGCTCGTCTACTTGCCATCAAGCGAGTAGGGACTGCTTGCCAACTCGCCATCAGGCTAGTTGGGATTGCTCGACCAACTTTCCGTCAGTCGAGTTCGGATTGCTCGACGAACTCTCCTGATGGTGAGTTGAACTGTCACCATCCAGCTCGCCATCAGGCGAGTTAAGACTGACCATCTAACTCACCTGGTGGTGATTTAAATCATCCTTGTCAAATTCACCATCAGGCGAGTTGGATCGACCAAGTTCAGCTCCCAATCTGGCGAGTTAGATAAGCACCATCTGTCTCGGTTCCGATCAATAACTATTATGAACCTCGATCACACTATCTCGTGCTTTGTTTCAATTGGATTTACCGTTGGAACTTTACGATAAAAACCATAAAGACTTGTTTTGTCGTATGAATTCAAATTATTCGTATAAAATGGAAATGGGTGACTTAACACCAATTTTGCCCAACTATACGAGTAATTTGCACAATATATAAAATCGACCTTGTACCAATGGTTTTCTCTAGAAGAAATCATAAAAACATTTAAGTCGAAAGCAGCCTAAAAAGGTCTAAAACGCCGTTTAAAGCTTACTTACGATATTAAATGGTATAGATCCTAAGGATACTATGACAGTCTATCTATTGTTTGTAGGAGAAGATAAATGTCAAGACCGGAAGATAAATGTTAAGTTTCGAAGAATAATCATGAGGATCGAAGAAAAACGGAATATTTCCGCAAAGCGATAAACACGACTCAGGGGCAGAAAGGGAAAGAGGAAACCGCCAAAAAGAGAAGTATATAAGAAAACCAAGGTTGAAGACAAAACACACAGAAAAATTAGCACTTAGAGCGATTTAGGCAATTTTCCATTTTCTATTCTCGAGCTGCGACTCAACTAGGTTAACAACTCTTAGGTGGTTAAAACTAGGGAATACACGAACAGCTCTTGCGGCTGAGGCTTTACCTGTCGTAACGCTCATTCACGAATTAGGAATAAGATCTTCTTTGCTCACTTTCATATTTATCGATTATTATTTTGTCTGTTTTCATTGTTTGATTGCTTGACGTTTGGCTTACAAGAAATCCGTGACCTCAGGGAAAGTTAGGGTTTCTTAACGTTCCTTATTTTACGGAAATCGACAGTGAAAATTTTGGTTCCCATAGTTTTGCGCAAGAAGGACGGGGTGTACGTATCAATCTAACTCTCAGACACAAACGCTCGATAGGACATGTCTACTGACGATTAAACTAACTGACAAACTCGCGATGATGGAGGCATCGACAATGACGTCAACACTCCAGCAGAAAACGTTACCGCGGTTACCGCTGATGCCAACACCGCGGCATTCGAAGAGGTCGCAAAGATGTTCTTCGCTTTTGAAAAGAAACAGGAAAAAATCATGGGATCTCTTGCTAAACAGGTCGTCACCCTAACAACAAAGGCCCGAGTAGTTCATCCTCGTGGAACCACTAGGATTTGAGAAAGAAGGCTCGACTTCGCAACTCCACTCGACAGGCCTGGAAACTCTCAGGAAAATTCATCAGGACAAAATCCCAGCGAGACAACCCCTACTGAGAAAAACTCTGAAAACCCTCCACCACAGGAGCATGGAACAGAGGAACATGAGGTCGAACGTCTCGACTTGGATCCTAGATATCTATCAGAAAATTCAGAAGAAGATGCTGACGTCCATCTGAGAAGGACAAGAAGCCGTGCGGCTCAGGAAGACTCCTTGTTTGACAAACCCATGACCGAAGAAGAAGAAAATATTTTCTGGGTAGAAAAGGAGAAACTAGCCAAAGAGCAGGCTCATATCATTCGCAGAAAACGCCGACGAGGTTGGAAAACCATGGGGGATGATCTTTAGATTCGCGATCCCCGTGACAACGTCACAAAAAATCCGGCGAAAGTAAGAGAGGTGAAATCTCAAATTCACCACGCTACTAGCATCGCGCTCAATATCGAACGACTACTCGAGGAGGCTCAGAAACACCCTTCACAGCTCGCATCATTGATACTAGAGTATTGGATCCTGGAAAGATCAAGGTACCTACCTACAACGGTAAGACTGATCCCAAGGTGCACCAACAAGCCTTTCAGATCACGATGGGAAGGGCAAAATTCAGAGAGAACGAAAGAGACTCCGGCCATTTCCGCCTCTTCGTCGAGAACCTCCAGGGAGCAGCTATCGAGTGGTTCTCCTGACTTAGGCAAAACTCCATCGAAAGTTTCGCCAACTCGCTTCAGAGTTTCTAAAACAATACTCTATGTTCATAGATCAAGAAACCTACAATGTCGACCTTTGGAGACTGGCTCAAAAGGAAGACAAACCTCTCCGCGACTTCATGAACCGATTCAAAATCGTCATGTCTAGAGGAATAAGCGACAATGTGGCCATAGACGTGCTCCTCCAAACGCCCTGGTACAAGTTGAAATTCAGAAAGTGGATAAACCTCAACAAGTTGCGCACGATCCAAGATACGCTCCTCAAAGCCACTAACTACATCATCATCGAAGAAGAGACGAAGGCCTTGCCTCAAAACCATAAGCCAATGAAGACGTCCTCGAAAGATTTGGCATTAGCCAGAAGCCAAAAAAGAAATACTCTCATAACGACAAGCACGTCTATCAAGAGGGGGAAGATCTCTAGGGAGCGCATAACTATGCCATCAACTCTTGGTCGGAACAAGGGAGGATGACAGGTAACACATGGACCCAAAATTCAAATTACAACAAGAACACCTTCTGCGACTTCCACCAGACCCGAGGTCACACAACTGTCAACTGAAAAGTTCTCCGGGCAAGGTTGGCTGAGAAGTTGCTTGCAGGAGAGCTCTCTGATATAACGAGCACAAAGGATATCATCCACAATTCAGATCGACCCCAAAATACTGATAAGTCCCCGCAATCGGAGAACTCTTCTCGGGGAAATCAGTCAGGCAAAACAACGCGGAAGGAGACAATCTGAAAAAGGCAATGACAACAATAGTCGCAGAAAAACCTAACCATCGGAGGATTGAAGTACTACAGTGATATGGTTCCGTCGATCAAGTCATATCAGTGGAAAGCTGAATCAATCACAAGCTGGCCAAGCTGGTCTCCACCCAATAACATTCCAAACAGAGCCGTCACCTTCAAAGAAGAGGAAACTCGTGAAATCTACCAGTCCCACAGCGACCCACTTGTTATCAATCTCGTAATCAGGGATCTCGAAGTTGCGAGAATCCACATGGACACGGGAAGAATGGTCACGTCATTTTCTGTGACACTCTCAAAAGGATGAACGTCGATCTGGGAGAAGTTATACCAATGCCAAAGCCGTTAACCGTTGTTTGGGGGATAACGTTGATGAGTCTTGGGCCGATCAAACTCCTAGTTATGGAAAAGAAAATAACGAAAATCGTCGACCACCCAGCCATCTAAAACTTCATCATGGGAAAGCCTTGGATAAACGCCATGAAGGTAGTCCCATCGACATATCATTTAGGCATCAAATTGCCAACTCTTAACAAAATTGCCGCAATATGGCGATGCCAGAAGCAATCAAGACTTTGCTATTTAGCCGAACATAAGCTGAGGCAAGTCACGACTACGGCGATTGTAAAATCAAAATGCGCAAAGAAACTCGGCCATCATCTTAAAACACTTCGAAGAAAGATGATTTGACATCGTCTACTCAAGCAACGGTTTCAGACACCAAAAACCAACAAGTTTCCGAGCCAAAAGCGCTGACCCAACTGGAGGAGATAAACCCGGATGAAGACGTCGATCCAGCTAGAAATAAGGCGATCGATGCAGGCACAACAACCAAGTAAACACACTCGCGGCGCCAACTGAAATACGAGATGGTATGATCCTCGAAAGGGGTATGTAGGCTGCTCTTTAAAAACGAGTTCAGCTACTCCCACAATTTTCCATATTCGCTCTTGTACTAGACATTTTAATATTATTTCGATAATAAGAAAACACAATAAGGATTTCCAGAAAATTTTGCAAATCTCTTTTATCACATGAACATCGCAAGATGCGTTCCGAAAAACCCAAGTACGAAGAAGATCATACAATCTAAGAAAAAACTATTACAAAAATATTAGTCTATCGGAAACTATTCAAACTTCCAAACCGAGAGAAAACTTAGGTCTTTCCCTAAATCCAGCACACTGATCTATAACATCTCAAGGAATAATATTAAACTGATACGAGATCTTAAAACATGTATATTTATTCATATCTAAACGCTCATGAAACTTCGCAAAAAAAATTGAAGTTTTTTTTGAACATTCCCATGTTAAACGAGCAACGAATAAAACGACTCACCCAGAGTTAGATATGAGACGACGACTCATAGTCTTCTCTCCATACTCAATCAAAACAGCCTCAGTTTCTTTTAAAATAAGCATAGTTCATTCAATAAATCCGCAAGGCGCAAAGGGATTCAAAGCCACAAGTCGCCAGTCCCAATAGTCTAACACTGCCAAACCCGGCCAAAGAAAACGTAAAACGGCCACACTCAGCCAGGCATAAAATAGAAACATAATTATGAAAGGGAACACCTTCCCATCAAGTCCAACGACATTCTATGAATCAGGATAATACTTTCAGGACATCGACCTCCCAAACTAGGTCATTAACAGGGGCCGTTGTCTGGTTCACCTCACTAGTCTCGCCAGGTACTCCCATTCCGATTTAATCTGAATCAGGAGACACGGGAATCGGAGACCACTGATCCAAAATCCTCTCTTTGATCTGGGGAATCAGGGACTCTCTGTTCGCATTTCTATTCATGTAACCAAATTCCTGGCTATCTCCTCATCCTAACAATACTTAGAGGCCTGTGTGAGATACAATCCACCAACGGCACCGCGACACTCGCGGTAGCCGCCAACAAAATTGTATGTCTTCTTCAGCTCTACGAACTCATTTGTAACCTGGACACGGCAGTTCTCCATGATCCTAGGGAGATCCCTCTTCCCTCTCCAGTACGCTCGACGAGCCTCCTTCGCGGCCAGCTCTCTCTCTCTCTCTCTCTCTCTCTCTCTCTCTCACCAAGACAATTCGCTGCCATCTCACCCTTCAAATGGGCGATCGCTTTCTCTGTTTTCTCGGCCTTGAACTGAGCTGTGCTTGCCTCCAAGCGCCTCACATTGAGATCCTTTTTCATGATAAGGAGACCCTGTAAAATTTTAGAGTTACAAAAAATTGGCAAATAACAGAAAACGTCGAAATAAGTAAGGACTAACCCCGTTGAAAATCCTCGATGCTTTCGCAACCTGTGGCAACTCGATGGGTCACTCCCAAACTAGGTCATTAACAGGGGCCGTTGTCTGGTTCACCTCACTAGTCTCGGCAGGGACTCCCATTCTGATTTCCTCCAAATCAGGAGACACATGAATCAGAGCCCACTGATCCCAAATCCTCTCTTTGATCTGGGGAATCAGGGACTCTGTTCATAGAGTCATGCCACGCTTGTAGTTCAGAACTGAAATTCCAATAAAATGTTGCAAGCTGGTAGCAGAGATATGTCTAATCGACCCTTCAAACTGGTCCAGGACTTGAGTGATTACCCCCTAGGATGGAAAAACACAAACGGCAATGCAGTAGAAAAAGTTGGAACATGTGAAGTAACCATTCGGAGGAGCATCTGCACGTTCTCCAGCCCTTGGAAGCCGAAGCTCTACCAAGTCCGGGACATGGTAGAAACATCGAATGGTGTCGAGGTATGAAGGATAATTGTGACTCGGAAAACCAGGGGTTCTTTTGGTATGAAATGGGAGAGGATACCGCGACTCATGTGGAGGAGCCTTTAAATCGCACGTAGCCAACCAATACGTATCGGCTTCCACAGTGTCAACGGAGTGTGCCACAAATTAGACTTTCGTGCAACTTCACCATACTGGGTACAAAGACTATCGAGGTCGAAGCAATGATAAGACCGATAAGGAAATGAAATGAAGAAAAATAATTTTCTACCTTAAGATAAGTTCTAGTGGAATGAAGCAAGTAAAGAATTTCAAAACTTACTTCACATATTTATAGCCAAGAAAAGTCACTATTCACCTTTGAAATTTCGGCCATTAATGCCGCCTAACTCATGTAACCTGGCTAACAGCTCGCAAGATCGTCATGATTCTAACAAGCTGGGCGGCTAAGTGTTGGGATAAAAATTGGTCACGACGGAATCAATGTCTTAAATTTCCAGAAAACATTTGTTTTCTAAAAAAGAAAACAAAAACGACGGAAACCATAGCTAGAACCTTGTACAAATTCAAGAGGGACTGGACGTCAAGTTATCGGAAAGGGCAATTGAGAAACAGAACGACCAAAACAACAGTGCCAACCTGCCCGACGGCAAGTTGAACGGACCAAGCCCAAATCACCATCAGGCGAGTTGGGACTGCTCGACCAACTCGCCAGATAGCAAGTTGGACTGTCACCGTCTAACTCACCAACTGGCAAGTTTGGATTTCTCGCCCAACTCGCCATATGGCGAGTTGGACTGTCACCATCCAGCTCCCCATCAGACAAGTTGAGACTGACCATCCAACATTCCTGGTGGCGAGTTGGACCATCCCCATCGAAGTCTCCATCAGGCTAGTTGGATCAGCCAATCCAACTTGCTTGATGGCGAGTTGGATTGTCCTCGTCCAGCTTACCATCAGGTGAGTTGGACCAGCTCATCGAACTCGCCATCAGGCGAGTTCGATCGTCCACGTCCAGCTCGCCATCAGGCGAGTTGGATCAGAACCATCTGTCTTGGTTCTTATCAATACCCCTTTTGAACCTCGATCAGACTATCTCTTTTCGATTGGAGTTACCGTTGGAACTTTACGATAAAAACCGTAAAGACTTGTTTTCTCGTATGAATTCCAATTGTTTGTATAAAACGGTAACGATTGAATTAACACCAAAGTTGCCTCAACTATATGAGTAATTTGGACTATTTATAAAACCGCGGTCGTACCAAGAGTTTTCTTTCAGAGAAACCGTAAAAACGTTTAACTCGAAAAACGGCCTGAAAAAGTCTAGAACGTGGCTAAAATCCCACTTACGATTTTAGATCGGATTGAGCGCAAGGATATTATGACAGTTTATATATTGTTCATAGGAGAAGGTAAATGTCAAGTTTGAAATATAAATGTTAAGTTTCGAGGGATAATCATGAAGATCGAAGAAAAATGGAATATTTCCTAAAGTAAGAAACACGACTAAAAGGTAGAAAAAATGAGGAAACTATCTTAAAGACGAGTATAAGGAACGCCAAGGTTGGAGACGGAAAAAACAGCAAACTTAGCACTTAGTGCGATTTAGGCAATTTTCCATATTCTCGAGCTGCGACTCAACTAAGTTAACAACTCTAAGGTGGTTAGAACTTGGGAATTTGTCAACAGCTCTTGGGGCCGAGGCTTTACCTGATGTAACGCTCATTCATGAATTTGGAATAGGATCTTCTTTGCTCACTTTCATTTTTTATCAATTTATTATTTCGTCTATTCTTGTTGTCTGATTTCTTAGAGTTTGGCTTAGCAGAAATCCGAGACCTTTGGGAAAGTTAGGGTTTCTTAACTTTCTTTCTTTTTTTGCAAAAATTGACAGTGCGAATTTCGGTTTCAAAAGGTTTTTGGAAAATAAGATCGAGCAACGGAACAATTGAAACATCCATGTCTAACCCGCCCGACGGCGAGCTGAATGGACCAAGCCCAACTCGCCATCAAGCGAGTTGGAGAAAGCTCGCCCAACTTGCCTAGTGACGAGTTGGATGGTCTCTGTCCAATTCTCCATCAGGCAACTTGGGATTCCTCAACCAACTCACCTGAAGTCGAGTTGCACCGTCCCCGTCCAAATCACCTTCAGGAAAATTTGACCAGCTCGTCCAAGTCGCCATCTGGCAAGCTGGATCAGCTCATCCAACTCGCATGATGGTGAGTTGGATCAACCATGTCCAACTCGCCATCAGGAATGTTGGATCGGCACAATCCGTCTTGGTTCCGATAAGTGTCTCTTTTGAACCTCGATCACACTGTCTCTTGTGTCATCTCAAAATTGGAGTTACCGTTGGAACTTTACGATAAAAACCATAAAGACTTGTTTTCTCGTATGAATTCAAATTTTTTGTATAAAACGGAAATGGTTGACTTAGCATCAAAGTTGCTTCAACTATACATGTAATTTGGAATATTTAAAAAACCGATGTCGTACCAAAGGTTTTCTCTCAAAGAAATCGTAAAAACGTTTATGTCGAAAACCAGCCTAAAATTTTCTAAAACGCAGCTAAAAGCCCACTTACGATTTTAGATGGGATTGAGTTCAAGGATACTATGACGGTTTATCTTTTGTTTGCAGGAGAAGATAAATATCCAGTCCGGAAGATAAATGTTAAAATAAGAGGAATAATCATGCAGATTGAAGAAAAATTAAATATTTTCGCAAAGCGATAAACACGACTCGGGGGCAGAAAGAGAAAGAGGAAACCGCCTTAAATAGGAATATATAAGGAAAACTAGGTTAGAGACGAGGGACACATGATAAAATTTAGCACTTAGAGAGATTTACGCAAATTTCTGTTTTATACTCTCGAGCTGTGAATCAACTAGTTAACAAGTCTTAGGTGGTTAGAACTAAGGAACTCGCCAACAACTCTTGCTGTCGAGGCTTTACTTGTTGTAACGTTCATTCACGAATTAAGAATAAGATCTTCTTTTGTCTATTTCATTTTTATCTATTTATTACTTCATTTGTTTTCAAAGTTGATTGCTTGATGTTTGGCTTAGTAGAAATCTGGGACCCTTGGGAAAGTTAGGGTTTCTTAACTTTCGCTGTTTCGACCGTGCAAATTTTGGCTCCGACATCTCTATCAATGACGACTACTCAGAAAAAATCAAGCCAAGCATAATTATCTGAATATAATGCATAAATAGAATAAGAAAACAATGTAGTTCCAATATAAATATCTGAAGGAGTTCTGTAACACCCGACCCGGGCGTCTAGTCCGCGATTGATGCGTCATGTCGCTCGGTCCACTACCTGACCGACCCTCTCATTTTTTTTGTCCTTCATCTATATTATCGCCCTTGGGTGTGGGCTATCTTATACCTAAGCAAAATACAACTTTAGTATTTCCTAGATTAGATCATTTCTAACAATACGAAGGGAAATATTCTCTATTAACCATTGAACTAGATCCAGTCTAGAACTTTTTCGGTCCCATTGTATATGCCTTGGTCAGTTCACTTACCAAAATTCAGCTAATAAAACAATCCTTGGAATGGTCAATTCATAATGATTTCAGGTTTCATTCCCATAAACCATTTTACCATCATCCTAGTAAGATACTAATCTATATACCTTTTCCAAAACAACATAACTTATTAACTCATCGGTCCTCCATTTAGCCAAACTGCTCTTGCTTGTCTACTAGACCACGATCACTCAATGATATTACTTAAGGTCATAATCTGTGTACCTGTATTACGTAACTCCCTTAGGTACTTAGTCATTCAACCAACCATTCCCACTGACCAAGTAAACATCGAGAGGTCTCCTTTGAAATCACATATTTCTTTGGCTTACCCAAGTCAAATCTGAAACCAAATAATCTTAAAAGTAAAGAGAAATGGACATAATAAATTTGCACATGGCCTAGAACATATCAGCCCATCTGATTTCCTTGGGTATGAAACGATGCTTATGTCACTGACCTTGCTTGCACGTTATGGAGTCTTGGAGCCCTTCTCCAACTCTTTTTCTTTACGTATGGTAATCATTCCAGTCGGCCTTGCCTTTCAACCATCAATCTTAACCATGTCGTCACTTAATGATGTGGGGTTTTAAATCACTCTCAAATTAACCTTATTCCCACTTTTAGTCTTTCAAATAAGAGGTTCAGTGTAGTACTTAGGGTTCGAATCCACAGAGACTCTAGGACTGCACAATAGATTTAATGTTGTCGAATTAAAGCTAGAAAAATAATAATAATAACAAACAAGTGATTTCAAGATTGCTTTGGTTTGTGAAGGATAAGGGTGAAGACTTAGGGTGAATTCTCTGGTAAGATTTGGCGATGCAGATTAATATATTGCTAGGGTTTTAATTAAGTACATTTCTCGAACTCAAACCTCAAGGTTTAGGAGATCGCTCTCGCGCATCTCGGTTGAGTATCGATTGATGTTCATATAGTGGGATCGATCAATGCTTTTTCTAAACAGTACTAGTTTCGTGGTTTGATAGGTTCTCTAAACTTCTAATTCAACTCTCGTTTGTTACTAGTTATTTAGATTGTTTAAGATAGGTTCGGGGTCATAACCAGGCTCTCCCTTGCGCTATGGAACCCAAAATTTTTAGAATGAGGTTATCAAATTAAATTTAGCATTAAGAGCAACTTAAAAAAGAACCAAGAATATTACCCGAACAATTCTATAAAATCAACAAGAGATTACTACCATTGAAGAACCCTAAATCTAACAATGAATTACTCAGACATAGCAATGAAGGACATGATTAAAGTCTGAATAAATTGCATTAAATAAACTGAGTAAAGAGATAAGGAGTTCAAGATCTTCTCTGTAATAAGGTTCAGATCTCTCTCTCCAATAGATGTAGCAAGGTGTTCCAACTCTTAGAACTAAATCTATGGTATCTCTCTAAAATAAGATAGAAAACCCTAATAAATAGCCTATATTTCGGTGAGGGACTTGTTTTGCAAATGATTAGACTTCTGGGTAAAACTTATAATTTCTCAGGTCTTCATAAATCTCTTGGCTGACTTGGCTGTCAATCAACGCACGATGCGTGAGGTCGATTGATGCTTCATAAATAAATAGGATCCAACTCTGAGTTTCTGCATGAGCATCCTAAGTGCTCCAAAATAGCCCAAAAGGTCCAATGGCTTCCAATGAATACCTAGACCTGTAAATACTCTAAAACATAGTCTAGACACACATAATAGACCCTAAATAAGGCCTAGACATGGCTTAAAACTGGTAATAAATAGGCTATATCAATTTTCGCAGACTTAACCTTTTGCTTGTCTTCAAGCAAACTAAGCATGTGAAAGAGGTTTGAAAAGCGGAGACTCACATAATGTCTAAGTATAACTTTCACCATACTATGTTTCACCAGAGCCGTACCATTTACCCACCTACAAGAGATCCAGGGAGTTACAGCCTATCCAGGGCCGTACCAAGTGGTATCAGAGCAAATGGTACCAAATGGTGCGACCCGGATCAGCTTCAAATCTATGATCTGGAAGTCAATACACGTCTCAGAAAGAATATGGGCCATAACACAGCTTAATGGGCTTATTGGAGAGCTTATTGGGCTTATTCATGAGGTATTGGACCGACAGAAGGCTGTGGACCTTGATGAGCCCTTTATAAAGATAGAAATGACTATGGACCAACATGGACGTCTAGTATTCGACCTGATTGACCAAGGAAATGATGGAAGGAAGCCGGTTGGACAGGAAATGAAATGAATGGTCTTGCATGATCGAGAAATGGATCGGTCAAACCGACATGGCCGAGAAATGATTTGGAAATGGAAGATGAAGAACCAGAGCTGGAAATGGATTATCAGGAGTATTTTCATCATCCAAATGAGCTTAAGGAGGTACTTGGTCGTAGCAGAAACAAGATGGATTGAGCCCAAGCAAGAGTTGTTCGAAAAGGCCTTTATCGGCCCAAAAAGTGGAAAGACAAGCCAGCTTGGATTATGATTGGGCCAAGAAGATTAAGCACGTCTAATATGGTTTATTTTAAGTTTATTTATGATTTTTTATTAAGTGTAAACCAATTGCAAATTGGTTTAGGGTTAGTAAACCAATTAGGAATAGGTTTAGACTAAACCAATTTGGTTTAGGTTTAGGGTTTTTTTTAGCTTAGGATTTTGTTTTCTTCTTTCTTATTTATGTAGCCACGAGCCTCCATGTAAACAATCAACCATTATTCAATAAACTAAGCTTTGGCTCAGACAATCGTCTCTTAGGAGACTTCTCTATCTTGTTCACGTTGGTGAGCAGTTTTATATCACACTAAGGAAGAGTTAAACCTTCTGTGATCCATCCTAGACATCAAGCAGGACGCCCCTGTGTCTCAGGAGTAGCTAAACATCTTTAGAGAATCTCATAGCTCTAAGGAGAAGACCATCTCCATCATCTATCATCGATCCACGCCCCCTTCAAGTGATCCAGGGAGAGACAGCCATTCCAGGGCCGTACCAAGTGGTATCAGAGCCGCTTAAAGGTTAGGGTTTGTGTTCTTACTCTGAAATCACGTGATCTATCAGTTACCAAGCATATATTCCATGTATTCTTATGGAATCAAGAGAAAGAATGAGCAGGAGGTTGCGAGAAAAGCAACAAGGGAGTTGTTGCAGGAAGGGAAATGATCTAATAGAAAAGCTGTGCTGAGCAGTGATTATGAGCACGTACAGGAGGCAAGCAGGAGGACAAAACATGCTTATTTGCATAGCCCACAATTCCAAGATGATCTGAGAAGAAATTTGCTTCAAGATTTCGAGTGTTTGATAGTTATCGTGCCAACAAAGCCAGATCGTGAGTCACTAAAACCTCTTGATCTAAATCCACCTGAGGAAGCACGAGCTGGAGAAGCAAATAAAGTTGTTTTGGATCAGTTTGGGTCGTGGTCTAAGCAAGCTTTAAAACAGGCTGAGGAGGAAGAGGAGATTGAGTCAAAACCGGCAATTTCTTTTCAGGAACAACACTTGGATGATCAACTGAAACAAGAGGAGAGATCAACAGTTATGTGTGTTCACGTGCCTGGTCAAAACCAAGCTGAAGTAGGAGTAGTTGGCGGATCATCTAGAGCTACTGATTTAGTGCTTGCAGATTTGGTTTATCAAGGTGATGCTGAAACTGTCTCTTCTGTTCAACTAGCCAAACCTCTTGTGTGGGTTCAGAGACATCTCGTGGATCATATAGGGGTTTTCAAGGGTCTGCAACAAGTTGTTTTTGAACCAGGAGGAAGCTTGTGTTTGCATAAAAGCATCAACAACAGTCTGATCCATATAGCAGCAGCATTGAAGCTTTATTTGGAAGGGTTATTGCATGAACAGAGAGAACCAATGCTCGTTTCTGGTTTATCCAAGCTGAGATCACGTTTCCAGAAGTCTAATATCAAGGCTTTTGTTTGGTATCAGTGCAGAGAAGCTCAATCAGAAGCAATGAGATCTGAACTAAACAAGGAGCAGAAAGTGCTTGCTCTAAGTGTTACTTGTAATGAGCAGAGTCCATTGAAGCCTCTAGGACGTGTGAAGGATGTACAAAGCTTTGTGTTTGAGCCTGGAGGGAAGATAAACGTGCACAAGAGCTTTAACAACACCATGTTCCAAAGAGAAACAAATAAGCTGAGATTCGACCATCTTTTCACCCTTGAAGAGCTAGATTTCAGGACAAATCCTTTTAAAGGAGGAGGGAATGGTGCGACCCGGATCAGCTTCAAATCTATGCTCTGGAAGTCAATACACGTCTCAGAAAGAATATGGGCCCTAACACAGCTTAATGGGCTTATTGGAGAGCTTATTGGGCTTATTCATGAGGTATTGGACCGACAGAAGGCTGTGGACCTTGATGAGCCCTTTATAAAGATAGAAATGACTATGGACAAACATGGACGTCTAGTATTCAACCTGATTGACCAAGGAAATGATGGAAGGAGGCTGGTTGGACAGGAAATGAAATGGATGGTCTTGCATGATTGAGAAATGGACCGGTCAAACCGACATGGCCGAGAAATGATTTGGAAATGGAAGATGAAGAACCAGAGCTGGAAATGGATTATCAGGAGTATTTTCATCATTCAAATGAGCTTAAGGAGGTACTTGGTCGTAGCAGAAACAAGATGGATTGAGCCCAAGCAAGAGTTGTTCGAAAAAGGCCTTTATCGGCCCAAAAAGTGGAAAGACAAGCCAGCTTGGATTATGATTGGGCCAAGAAGATTAAGCACGTCTAATATGGTTTATTTTAAGTTTATTTATGATTTTTTATTAAGTGTAAACCAATTGCAATTAGGTTTAGGGTTAGTAAACCAATTAGGAATAGGTTTAGACTAAACCAACTTGGTTTAGGTTTAGGGTTTTTTAGCTTAGGATTTCGTTTTCTTCTTTCTTATTTATGTAGCCACGAGCCTCCATGTAAACAATCAACCATTATTCAATAAACTTAAGTTTTGGCTCAGACAATCGTCTCTTAGGAGACTTCTCTATCTTATTCACGTTGGTGAGCAGTTTTATATCACACTAAGGAAGAGTTAAACCTTCTGTGATCCATCCTAGACATCAAGCAGGACGCCTCTGTGTCTCAGGAGTAGCTAAACATCTTTAGAGCATCTCATAGCTCTAAGGAGAAGACCATCTCCATCATCTATCATCGATCCACGCCCCCTTCAAGTGATCCAGGGAGAGACAGCCATTCCAGGGCCGTACCATAATGTCTAAGTATAACTTTCACCTTACTATGTTGCAACCACATCCTATCAAGTCAATCATAGAGAAACTTAATATACCCTATCCTAGTATAGCAACCAAATCGAGCCAGCCAACAACTTAGCAAATAGTAGTCTGACTCACCCCTCTACTAGTTTTATTTTTTGCATAAAAGAAAGGGTAGGCTTTACCTTGGGAGTATCGATCAAAGGACACATGGACTCTACCTCTGAAAGTATCTGAACATCTAGGGACAAAGTCTTCTCTGATTCCCTTCTCCCCCCTTTCTCTCTAAATCTTTCTAGATCTCAAACTCAATGGACAATGATGCTGATACAGTCCATCTTGCCATCTCAGTTTTGTTTTTTCTCTTCCTTTTCTTTTCTTTTCTTTTTTTTTGGGAAAAGTTGTACGCGAATAGTGGGGTCATCGGTAATGTACCCACCCCTCGCTTCCAACGGTGTGTGATCGTTCCTCCAAATTAGCATAATGAGATCATAGGTAATTTACCTACCCCTCTTCATCTCGGGAATTCATCTCAATTTTTAAAGCAATTAGGTAGATGCTGAGAAGAAAGAGGAAGGGAATCAAAGGTGCAATGACTTTTACCTACAAACTTACAGAAGTAATCCGATCCAGTGTATACCAAATCCCAAATCACCTTTGGTTTCTTCAAACTTCCTAAGAAAGTGTGATATAATGGTAGGACAATCCACTTTGGTATCTCTAGTAATCTCTGCAACAACCTTCTAAGAATGGTGCTAAAGTGTGGTTAGTCAATGATAAATCTTGATCATAGTCTCCTTCCCGTAGAATTAAATTACATTGTCCCCAGTGTAATCCGTCTTGAATTGGTTAAGGAAAATTAAATCTTAAGTAAATAGTATAGGTAGTATATTCAATCCCTCTCTCTATATCAGAGTGTCGATCGATGGTTAGAGGTGTGTGTCGACTGATGGTAAACCATCACCGTCATCAATGGAGAACTCGAACTATCTACTAAACGTCTTTGTTAGATCACTTATCGATAGATAGAAACAAAGTGCCGTCGATTGATGCTAGACGTATCAGACTGAAATCGTGGATGAGTATAGTCTCCTTTCTGGTCATCTCTCTCTGGGTTAGCTCTGTTAGACACTCAAACACACATCAATCATCCAAAAAGCATAATAATAATAAGTATAAATCCAAGACAAAAATATAAAACAAGTACTAATATAATTCTGAATATAAGATAAGAAATGAGGAAGTAACATGGTGACTACTCCTCATCTGATGTGTTTGAGTCGATCTGCTGAGGCTGTGGTGCGGGTCTTGGCGTTGATCTTGCTCTGGTCATGGGTTGGTTGAAACACTGGCATCGAGACACCGTCTCCACCCGAGCCCATATAGCACGAAGCGCGTCCACCACGACTCTCTGGAGGTCACCATGGTCGTGGATGGGGATCTCTGGAATCTGCAGGAAGACTTGGAGATGTGCAGGTGGCTGTGCCGGCTCGTCTGCTGTTTCTGCTGCGACTGGATGGGCTGGTTGGAGACCTCCTCTGCGGTGCACTCTGACGTGTTCTGTGTGGAGGTGCTGCTCAGCTGGTCTGAAAGCGGAGCGATATGGATCATCATCAAAACATGTCACCCTTGGCGCTGGAAGCGCTATCATCATGGGCCCTTCATCATCCACAAAAGACCCATAGCGTCCCTCCTTCAGCCAGCCAGTCCTCGCCAAGTGTCCCTCATCCATGAAGCGCAAGTCGCTATCTACTGTGGCTCCCCCAAAGCTGATGCTAATATAGCTGAATAGAGGAGTCAAGAGGCTCCTGATCGTCTCCTTCTTCAGGCCAGAACCCTTGAAGGGTTTATCCTTCAGGGTTGCCCAGTGTTAAGCAAAAAAAGCCACCCAAACTCACCCTCTGGTCGCTCAATGGTGGGCAATAGACCTCGTCATCAAGTCCCACCAACTAACTGGCAGAGTAGTACAGCAATGTGAGTTCCTGAACCCTAACCTTGTTGGGTTCCATCCTGCACAACAGAATGTTGGCAAGAACCTTCATGAAGAAGCGCATGGCGGGGTGACGGATGTCCGTCCAAGTAGCAGAGCCCGAGTTGAAAGGGCCTGTAGCACTGAGTCCCCAAAAGGCAGGCAAACCGGAGAAAAGCATAAACTGAGCAGGCGAGAGTGCTGGTGTCGAACCCATAGACCTCAGAGAGCTCCAAAAAGGTGATCGGGTACCTGATGCCTCTGATGAGAAAGGTCAAAGTAGCCTCGCTCTCAAGCTTCACCCGAGGGCTCCTGTAGAGAACCTGAGCCATTGCGATGAACTGTCGGACCAGGTCAGGGTAAAGAGGGTATGGCCTAGTAGCCATGCTACGTAAACCCAACTCCCTCACCATCTGTGTGAAGTCTGTCAAGAGCCCCAACTTCCTCAGGGTGCGCTTGTCATTGAACCTGGTGGGCTTAATAGAAACGCTTTGCCAAGCGTTATACTAGAGGCCGTCAAAGTCGTCCCACTCCTCAAGCACATGGCGATGGGTGCATTCCCTAGATGATACAGCTGCTCCAGGGTCAGGGAAGTTCTCGAACGTCTCAAGCAAACTCCCTTCCTTCGTTGGCCAAGGGTGTCAGCATTGGAAAACCCAGTGGGGAGCACTGGATCTACCCGTCTCGGGCCTTGCCTTGGTGCGCCTTTCGTTCATCTGAATTGAATAAACAAACCAAGAATGAGAATCGATGTATATATTATCACCATCGATCGATGGCACCGCAGTGGCATCGATTGATATGTCCTCATGGTTATTGATTGACAATGCCTCGTGGGCATCGATTAATGCGGGATCCCGAACCATGGGATACGAAATCCAAAAGAACAACCTCAAATGGTGAAAATCGTGTGTAAATATAGTAGATAGTTCCTAATCTAGTAACCCAGCACCTAGAGTGTTCTAAATCCCGACCTAACATGATAAAAATTTGATTTTTCTACACACCCCAAAATGTTCCCTGAACTATGAGATTTAGAGAACATATCTTGAAGATCGGTTGATTTAGTGAACTAAACAGTAAGAAAATGTGAAAATCGAGTGATTAGAGTTCAAGAACGAGCAAAACCGGCTAGGGTTCGAGAGAGAAATCGAGTGCATACTCGTTTTGGATTTTGGCGGTTTTGAGAAAAGTGATTTATGAATGGGGTGGTGTCGACTTAACCTAATCGACAGTCGATCGTCGATCGATGGTCCTATAGGGGCGTAGATCGATGGTCAGTTTGACGACTCTTTTTTTGCTTAATAAATATGTAAATGCATAAATAATTAATAGTTAATTTAATATTTTTAAGAAATGCTTTTTTAAGTTTAGTGGGTTGCCTCCCACTCAGCGCATGTTTAAAGTCATAAGCTTGACAAGAAATATGCTTAATATTTGGGGTCAGACTCCTCCAGACGTATGGTCCGAGTGTGCGGAATTTCGGCTTCAGCCCAGTAATGTTTCACTCTCTCACCATTCACCATGAAATCCTCTCCTTTAGGATTGAATAGGACGACTTCCCACTAGGTGTAACTTCTTTAATGGTGAAGGGTCTGGACCAACGAGAACGAAGTTTTCCGGGAAAACGAGCAATCAAGCAATAGAACGACCAAAACAACAGTGTCCAACCCGCCCGACGACAAGTTGAATGGAACAAGCCAAAGTCGCCGTCAAGCTAGTTGGGACTGCTCGACCAACTCGCCTAATGGTGATTTGGATGGTCTCCGACCAACTCGCCTGATATCGAGTTGGGACTGCTCGATCAACTCGCCAGATAGCGTGTTGGACTGTCACCGTCTAACTCCCCAACAGGCAAGTTGGGATTTCTCGACCAACTCGCCATCAGACGAGTTGAGACTTACCATCCAACTTTCTTGGGGGCAGGTTGGACTGTCCCCAACCAAGTCGCCATCAAGCTAGTTGGATCAGCCAATCCAACTCGCTCGATGGCGAGTTGGACTGTCCCCGTCCAGCTTACCATCAGGCGATTTGGACCAGCTCTAACAACTGCCCATCAGGCGTGTTGGATCGACCACGTCCAGCTCATGATCAGGCGAGTTAGATCAGCATTATCTGTCTCGGTTCTGATCAATGCCTCTTTTGAACCTCGATCAAACTGTCTCTTGTTTTGTTTTGATTGGAGTTACCGTTGGAACTTTACGATAAAAACCATACAGACTTGTTTTCTTTATGAATCCCAATTCTTTGTATAAAAAGACAACGGCTGACTTAACACCTAAGTTGCCTCAACTATATGAGTAATTTGGAATATTTAGAAAACCGCCGTTGTACCATGAGTTTTCTCTCGGATAAATCGTAAAACATTTAACTCAAAAACGACCTAAAAAAGTCGAAAACGCGGCTAAAAGCCCACTTACGATTTTAGACCGGATTGAGCCTAGGGATTTTATGAAAGTTTATCGATTGTTCGTAGGAGAAGATTAATTTCAAGTTCGGAAGATAAATGTTAAGTTTTGAGGGATAATCATGAAGATCGAAGAAAAATGGAATATTTCCACAAAGTGAGAAACACGACTCAAGGGCAGAAAAGGATTGAGGAAACTATCTTAAAGAAGAGAATATAAGGAAAGCCAAGGTTGGAGACGAAAAAGACAGCAAACTTAGCACTTAGAGCGATTTAAGCAATTTCCCGTTTTCTATTCTCGAGCTGCGATTCAACTAGGTTAACAAAACTAAGGTGGTTAGAACTAGGGAATTTGTCAACAGATCTTGCAGTCAAGGCTTTACCTGATGTAACGCTCATCATGAATTTGGAATAAGATCTTCTTTTCTCACTTTCATTTTTATCAATTTATTATTATGTCTGTTCTTATTGTCTAATTGCTTGACGTTTGGCTTAGCAAAAATCCGGGACCTCTAGGAAAGTTAGGATTTCTTAACTTTCCTTTTTTGCGAAAATCGACAGTGCAAAATTCAGTTTCAGCAGGTTTTTGGAAAACACAATCGAGCAACGGAATGATTGAAACAGCCGGCGATTTGAATGGACCAAGCCCATCTCGCCATCAAGTGAGTTAAAGAAGCTTGCCCAACTTGCCTAACGGCGAGTTGGATGGTCTTTGTCCAATTCGCCATCAGGTGAGTTGGTCGAGCTACTCCAAATCGCATGATGGTGAGATGGATCAACCATGTCCAAATCGCCACAAGGCGAGTTGGATCGGCACAATACGTCTCGGTTCTGATCAGTGTCTCTTTTGAACCTCGATCACAATGTCTCTTGCGTCGTCTCAAAATTGGAGTTCCCGTTGGAACTTTATGATAAAAACCGTAAAGACTTGTTTTCTCGTATGAATTTAGTTTGTTTGTATAAAACGGCAATGGTTGAATTTCTAACCGCCCAATAAGTCATCAACTACCACAGCAGTTTATTTTCCTTCGTCCCAACTGCCAAGTGACGGTTTTAAAACGGTTTTGGAACCGTCCCTAACCATTATGGAACTGCTCCTTAACTCATCTCAGGATATTATGAGAACTATCCCATAACCACTAGGTAACTGCTCTCAGTAACTGTCGAACAGTTTATAAATCCAGTAACCGCTCCATAACTGCCTTTGCAGTTCTAGGATCCACAAACAGTCTAGTGAGTTAAGCATTCCAGTAACTACCTGGAACTTCCCTGGTAACCGCTCAGGTAACCACCCAGTAACCATTCCCGCCATTTCCTTGGCTTATCAATACACGTTTGGCTCAGTAATTATTCCCACCTACGTATATCAGTTAGTCCACACTCACACTAACTGATCTCGGATGACAAGTCCAACTGCCTTGTCTAAATCCGACCAGATTTGTCCAACCAACTCAACCGTTCTTTCCAGACCTATCAATATTGTCCTAAACCGACCAGTACTATCCAGACGAACAGCTCGACACTAACTGGATCGTCAGATCACTCAGCTAAACCCGTTCTTGGACTGATCCAGCTCAGATTGCCGAACACAGGTGTTACAAGTCTCCCCCACTTGGAATGAATTCATCCTCGAATTCAGCTGTTAGCAGAACCTTGTTCTATCTCTTCAGATTATTCCAGACTTCTGGCACTCAGTTGCCGTACCTCAGTTCAGATACTTTCGGTCACTCGACTACAAAGTTTTTCAAAACTTCCGTGATATGCACACTTGATCGCAATCACACTTGGATTCGATCTCGGTTATCATCTTTCTCGATCTGGTCTCTTCACCACTTAATAGTCTCGCAGACTCAGTTTAGTTCAGTAACTTACTAAGCATAGTGGTTATCATTTCCGAGCAATCTATTGGTAATCGGACAGACACTTTGGTGAGAACACTTGACCCCCAACAATGTTGACCATTTTACCTCAATTCCCGAAGTTCAACTCACTATCTTGGTTAAGTTTTCTAGACTCATTTCCTTAGTGATCCCATTCACTCTTCTGACTTTATCTTGTCCTTCCCGGATTCAGTTCAAACCAGTTTTAGTCCGTTCACCGACTAAATTGTTTGATTTGCATACTTTGATATACCTTAGCCTGGACCAACTCCGAATGCTAGGACAGTTGATGATTCCCATAACTCATGGATCTCATACCATGATTCTTACAGTTGTTTCTGCGGATCTCCCTCTGATCCTACCCTGATTTTAGATTACTTAAGACCGTCACACACTTTCTAAGACCCTTACTGATCTTGTTTAACTCTTACGAATCACTCTTGATCCTTACAGAATTTTTCCTTCCCGATCACTCTCTTGATCCTTACAGACATTCCTTTCTGGATCCTACACTTGATCCTTTGCACTATTTCATTTACGGACTCCCATTCCTTCTCAGTTCACAAACCATAATGGTTAACTCATCCAGTTCCAGTAACTCAGTCACATATATGTCTTGGAAAACTCAATTGTTTCCAACGACACCGGAACAGTCAACACAGATAGACGTCCAACAGACACGTGATGGTAAACTCTCACTAGTTCCCATCCACGCTTGCATCGCGATCGGAAACCCCACAGTAGTGAACTCCTTGAGTTCCAGTAACAGTACAGTTTTATGCCCTGGGAAGTACATTTTCCCACAGACATCAGATAGGGTTTCCGCAGACACCAGTACATATATGTCTTGGCGAACTCACTTGTTCCCACAGACGCAAGAACAGAACACGCGATGACGGTAACAGATACGTCTTGGAAACTCTCGGTTTCCACGAATGCCAGAACAGTTAGACGTCAGTACATGCCTTGGCAAACCCACCTGGTTCCCAAGGTCATACATTCACAGTCACATGAACGTTTTGGCAAACCCACTTGGTTCCAAAAGCCGCCATGTCTAAAAAACTCTCAGTCGCTCGTCTAGCATAATCATTCCAAGTCATAGAGCAGCCATCTTATGATCCAGCTAAGTCTTACTTAGCAGCACCGCGATAAGCACCTAGACTGCTCTAGACTCTTTCATGAAAGGAATCGATCATCAAGAATAACACGGTCGGTCCGACTACAACCCATCGTCTATTGCATCTGGTACCTCCGAGTAGTTTTTTGGTCACCCAACTAGTATTTAACAAGTCCACCTGACTTCCAATTTTCTTGTTCTGATAACCTCAACTCTCGAACTGTACAAGTCTACTACGACAATCGAGACGAGTTCCCTTGACAATTCCTTTGTTCAGTTCTCGATATCCAGACTTGCTTACAATCGCCCTTGATAGCATGTAAGTCTTACTCAGATTTTTCCGAATCCATTCATCGAACTTTCAGTTCCAGTTCCCGGACCAGCATGTCCACAATTTGAAAACCTTAGAGGCCTTCTAAGCATTTTCCACATTACCATATTCACGAATCTGAGTTCTCTCTAACTCCAAATTCTGGCAGCAATGCCTTAGTCATGTCCCCAGACTTTTCTCTATGGACGATCTGTCCATCTCAGTTTCCCGGTCTCTTGATTCAGTCAGTTTATGTTTTCAGCAATCCGTCAATTGCTTTAACTAGTACACGCAGAGTTTAACATCCTTTGTTGAGACATTCATTTCAATTCTTGGACCACCTGTCCAAGCCAGTTTCTAAACATGCCATTCATGCTCATCAGTTTCTGAACACTTGTTCACCGAAGTATCTCTTCCTTAAGCAAACATCTGTCTCACTTATGGACGTTTTCTCCATTCCAGTTCCACCATAATCACATCCTTGTCTCCACATCCGACCTCCTTGGTCATTGACAGTCTATTGTCTTACTTAGACTTTTCCGCATCACTTTGGCTTTCTCGGACCACTTGATTCATCTTGACTTCATTACGCTTATCATTCCTTAAGCTTCAGAAACTCTTAGTCAATCCTTCCCGTTTCTTCACTTCAGAATTTGGATCCATTGACTTTCATGGACTTCAAAGTCGTTTCATGACTTAGTTAGATTCTTGAATAACTCACTTGGTTATTCCAGCACCTTTTAAGCAGCAATCCGATCATTCTTCAAACGACCCTTACTCTTGTTTCCATTTCAGATATACTTCTAAGTGACAACTCGCCCAAACAAGTGTAAATCCGGCTTAGATCATTCCCAAGATCAAGGTGATGATTGTTTTATTGGTTTTTAGATTCTGGTTTTTTAGTTTCTGATTTTTGGTTTTTGGATTTTAGATTTTAGTTTTTGGTTTTTAGTTTTTGATTTTGCAGTAGATTTTAGCTTTTTAAAAAACTTGATTGGTGATGTTAGATTTTGGTTTTTGTTTCCAAAATAAATAAAGAATTAATAAATAAACATATTATGAAAATTACTATTGTCACTAAAAATAAATAATTTTATATTAATTTTATTTTAAATAAAAAACAAAATGTTTTAAAAGAAAAATTACTAGCTACATGTATAATTACATTTATTTTTCTATTGATAGGAAATAGATAACTAGTTAATTTTTTTAGAAAAAAACTCAATAAAATTTAATATTTTAAAAATATATATGGTAAGAATAAATAAAAAATTAATTTTAAATTAAAAAATAAACATCAGTATCTCGACTTTTATAAGTATATTTAATTGTAGACAGTGAATAATCACTAAAACAATAAAATTATCTTTCTGAATTTTTTATTTTTTCCTTTAGAATTTTGTTCTCTAAAATTTGATACTAATTTATTTTATTTTTTCTATTCTTTTTTTAAAAATAACCTATAATCTTTTTAAAACAAACTTATAATTACTAAAAATTATATTAAAATTTTTAAAACAAAATAACACAAATATATTATTAACAATAACATGCAAATTTTATATAAAAGTAAGTTTAAATAACTAATTTAATTTAATGATTTGTTTTTAAAAAAATCGTAATATAAATATTTTTTTATTATATATGTCCAACAAATTAGTCTTACTACCACTTATTTGATTACACTAGTTAGCATTTTTCCTTAGTTATTCCTATATTGGTGCATAAATGTAATAAAATTCAAATTAACAAAAAAAAAAGCATGGTAAGATGAAAAACCAAGAAAACTTGGATTTTGGTTTTTCTTTAGAAGATGACAGTTATTTTAAAAACTAGTTTCCCTAAAATATAGGGAATCTATTTCTTTAAAAACTTGATTACCTAAAAAATGGGTTTTTTCAAAATCAAAAGCTAAAAACTTCAAAATCTGTAAACAATCAACCTCCAAGTCTTTCAATCAGTTCTTCAATGCTTTCTCCCTTAGCATCCTTCGCGTCTGTTAGGCTTAGACAAACTTTAATCTTGCTTAAGTCCTTGTCCTAGAACCGTAATCGCTCTGATACCACTTGTTAGACCTCACCCCGGATTTCCTTACCGCTGGTACATCTGTGGGTCGTCTTCCTTGACCCAAAATGGCCCTTTTACTGATTTTTCCCTATACGTAGTATTTTTGTCTAATTTTTACTCGAATAGGTTCAGTTCAGTACACAGTGTTCCCTAAGTCTAATCCAGCAACTTAGCAGTTTACTACTAATTAAAGTAATCGAAACATGTACCTTACTGCAACGGTACTTGATTAGCTGCTTGTCCATCCATGCGTTCCATCCTCACTGCCACCATGCTCTCTTATCCAGCTTATAGCCCGTCTAGACACTTAACCGAATCTCCTTGTTCTTTAGTCACTCAACCAACCATCCCCACATGAACAAGCAGCAAGAAAAGACGACTCAGTCTCAATTGAGCCATCCAGCACCAGTCAGAATGTTAACCACACTAACACTCCACAGTCAGTCACTGATCATCTCAAGATCAGACAGTATAAATCTCGGCCTCAAAGCCATCAAAACAGAACATTGCTCTTCCAAGTCACCAGTACATCTATGCTCGGCCAACCAGCCCATCAATTGATCCAGTACGGCCAGTAGTCAGTATCTTAACCATTCTACTGTCCACCTTCAATCGCTGATCCGTACTAATCCTAAATACCACTCATACGGCTCAACAGCCATCTCTATGCTGATCGTCCTGAACCAGCTTATTTCCGGCCCAACCATGGATCAGACCAGCAGTTGTTCCTTATTCTTCAACATATATCCCAATCCGTACATTGACAAGACAGTCACTCGGTCTTCATCTCTCGGATAGTAATCCCAGACTGAACCCACGACTCTATTACCAATTCCCTTTAACCCATCCGATCATACGGCTTCCCTTAGTAAAGCAACATCCATTGGCTCGGAATATCCCAAAGCCCAGTATACACGATCCAAAGTACACATCACGAACATACCTCAGTTCATCGAATCAGTTTGTAGGACCCTCTCATGCTCGTTTCATCTCAGCATCCAGAAAAGTCCAGTTTGCACAAACTCGGTCGCAACTCTTCCCAGACTCACCGGCTGTGCCAGAAAACACTCACGATCGCACCCAGCGTCAATCCGAACTGTCCCATGATTGAATTCAACCCACATCAAGTGTAACCGCCAGTCCAAATCCTTCGCGATGGGGATCCATCAGAAATCCATAGACAGCCCTTTGGTTGGACACAGACCTAGTCGGAATCTCCTTCCCATGACGCACGTTCGGTTTCCGCTGGTTGTAACTGCCTCCGGTGAAGTTTCTGTTGCGATCCATCAATCTGATCACGACAAAGATCAGAACCACTAGTCGTCAAGCCAGACAAACCCACGACCACCAGTAGAACCAGATTGGCCCTCCGGCCATGACTTTCCCCCTTTCAAACAGTCTCTCTCTTTCTCGGTTGTTCTCTCTATTTTTGGTGTCTTTTCCAGAAACTCGACTAGGAAAAAGTCCCCCTTCTTCTGATCACGAAATCCGCATAAAAAGGAGTTCTGGGCGGTTTCTTCCTCCCAAAACCGTCCATAACTACCCATACTAACCGCCCAGTAAGTCACCAACTGCCCACATCAGTTTATTTTCCCTCGTCCCAACTGCCAAGTGACGGTTTTAAAAGGGTTTTGGAACCGTCCCTAACCATTATGGAACTGCTCCTTAACTCCTCTCAGGCTATCAGGAGAACTATCCCATAGCCACTCGGTAACTGCTCTCAGTAACTGCCGAGCAGTTTATAAATTCAGTAACCGCTCCATAACTGCGTTTGCAGTTCTAGGATCCACAAACCGACAAGTCAGTTAAGCATTCCAGTAACTACCTGGAACTTCCCTGGTAACCGCTCAGGTAACCACCCAGTAACCGTTCCCGACATTTCCTTGGCTTATCAGTACACGTTTGGCTCAGTAATTATTCCAACCTACGTGTATAAGTTAGTCCACACTCACACTAACTGATCTCGGATGACAAGTCCAACTGTCTTGTCTGAATTCGACAAGATTTGTCCGACCAACTCAACCGTTCTGTCTGGACCCATCAGAATTTTCCTAAACCGACAAGTACTATCCAGACGACCAGATCGACACTAACTGGATCGTCCGATCAGTCCAGCTAAACCCGTCCTTGGACTGATCCAGCTCAGATCACCGAACACGGGTGTTACAGTTTCCCTCGTTGCACCTGCTGGAGTCGTGCGATGTGACCATAAAATTCCTTCAAGTTCCTCAGCCCATCTACTCTTTTTGGCATCCAATTATTTTAAGCCCATCGAGGACATTCTTATTAATAGTTTCTTCTTGGGCATTGCATTGAGGTATCTAGGAGTTAACTTGGTGAGTCATATTTTCCACTTCTCACAGAAGGCCTCAATTCTGGTTAAAATAAATTGGGATCCATTGTCCATTACGATTTCGTATGGGGCTACATGTCTGCAGATGATGTTCCTATATACGAAGATTTTGACCAGAGAGTCGTTTATGCTTGTGTAAGAGTCCGCTTCGACCCATTTCGAGAAAAAAATCTGTTAAGACAAGCAAGAAACGTTTTTTCTTTAACCTTTGCATGGGTCCAACTATGTCCATCGACCATCCATGAATGGATATGGTTCTTAGATTGATGAGAGGACCTCTGAGGGTTGATGGTTAGTAGGGGCGTGCCTCTGGCATTTTTTTACATTTTCGCGCAAAGTTCTCGCAATCTTTGATCATCCTTGGCCAATAGTATCCGTGGCGTTTGATTTTTAATGCAAGGGACCTTCCACCAGAGTAATTTCCGCAGGATCCATAATGGACCTCTTCCATTATATTTAGTGCTTTCTCTCCTTCTACGCCGGTCATGAGTGGCCTGGAGAATCTCCACTTGTTGATCTCCCCGTCAACCAAGACATATCATGCGACTTGGGTCTTAACCTTTTGGGCTTCCCATTTTTTGGCTGGCAGTTTCCAGTCGGCGATATACGCAAGGATTTTCTCAGTCCAAGGTTTGCCAAATCCGTACTTGGATTACTCTGAATCTTGCGTAGCCTGGACGTCGATTTCGTCGGCGTCGCTGCCAGGTGAATCGATTAAATTGATGATGGCAGGCGATCCAAAGCTAGAATGCACTATGAAACTCAGCGTCCTCTCCAGCCTCCGGAAGACGAAACTCAACAGATTCAGGAACTCAGCAATGGCTCAGGATTGTACCCAGCCCATTCAAACAGCTTCTGCTGGGACAAACCTCTATGGGGTTGGCACGAAACAGAGGCAAGGCCCATGTACAAAGTCTGGGAGGTTTCACATCTCTCCTGTCCGCCCAATACACCTCGGCTTCTTCAGGATCAACCTTGTGAGCCGAGAATTCCACCTTTGGCACAACATCATTGTGTTGCAAGCTGGAACCGGGGACGGAACGGTCGTCACGAGACTTTGAGGAAACCTTTCTTCTCGAAGACATAACTTTCTTCTTACAAAAGGAAGGAAAGAGAGGACAAAATCTTTTGATTCTTGAAAACGTTTGTGGAAATGTACATGTGAAGAATTTGAAAACCCACTCCACATACTTATAGAAGAAAGGATTCACTATTTCACCTCCAGGCTTCAGAGGTCGAATTTCGCCTAATTCATCCAATATGCCTGAAAAACACTGGCGAGAACATCACAGTTCTTACGAGCTGGGGGGGGCTAAATGTTGGTGTCAAAATCGGTTATGACGTAATCAACGTAAGAAACTTACCATGAAAATGCACCCTTTGTGAAAGAAAGAGATAATATCTCGGAAAAAAGGGAACTGAGAGGTCAATCTCGGTTGACCACAAAGGAACTGTCTGCATAAATGAGCCATCACGAAGAGTTTGTCTTAAGACCTCGGGTAAATGTATCCCCGAACGGAAATATGACAAAACGCCTAGAAGACTCGATCATCCAACTCCTCGGACAGAGAAGTTGGTCGAGTAAAACGTCCAATGCAGGCCAAGCAACTCACCAAACAGGCGAGTTAAGTAGCACAAGCAATCCGACACGCCCGTTCGGCAAGTCGGATCAATCAATCCATTTTCACATCGTCCTCGTAACTCCATCTTTTGAAACTTTATTGAACTTATCTTTCTTTCATCTCGATCAGTATTGACATTGGAACTTTACCGAAAGAACTCGATTTCTTGAGAAAAGATCGGGTCGATCGTATGAGATGGTAACAGTTAACTAAACACCTGGAGTCACAAGCCCCATACTAAATATCCTAACAATCAGACGACGTCATATTATGAATGCTCTCTTGATAAAATTGTAAAATGCTTAAAGTCAAAAATGGCCCGAGAAGGCCTAAAACTCGGCTAAAGGCCCACTCGTGATTTTATCCGAAATCGAGCCCAAACTTTGTGACAGTTTATCTTTTATTTTGGAGGAAGGGATAAATGTTAAGTTCGAAAGATTAATGTCAAGATCGGATGATAAATGTTATGTTTCCAAATATAATCATGAAGATCGAGGAAAAGAAAGAATATTTTTGCGAAGCGATAAATTCGACCAACAGCAAAAAGGGAAAAGGAAAACCGCCTCTAGAGGAGTATATAAGGACTTCAGGGGTTATGATGCATGGGACACAAGAAAATTTCCACTGAGCAAACATAGCATAGCACTTAGAGCATTTAGCCAACTTTCTGTTTTGGTAATTCGAGCTGCGACTCAACTAGTGTTTTGCAGCCTTAGGTTGTTAGAACTAAGGATCTCGCTGACAGCTCTCATAGCCAAGGTTCCTATTCTGTTGTAAACGCTCATACGCAAATTTAGAATAAGACATTTATTTTCTCTCTTTCGATCTTTACTTCATATTCTGACTTATTGGCGTGTGGTTTAGAATATATTTAGGATCTCTGGGAAACTAGGATTTACCCTACCTTCCTAATTTAACGAAAATCGACAGTGTAAATTTTGGTTCCCACAATTCGAATTTGCGATTAGCATTTATAACAGGATAGGAGCCTTGGCTATGAGAGCTGTCGGCGAGATTCCTAGTTCTAACAACCTAAGACTGTAAAACCCTAGTTGAGTCGCAGCTAAAATTACAAAAACGTAAAGTTGCCTAAATGCTCTAAGTGCTATGTTTTCTCTGAGAAGATATTTTCATGTGTCTTGCATTATCACCCTCGAAGTCCTTATATACTCCTCTAGAGGCGGTTTGCTCTTTCATCTTCTACCCTTGGTCGAATTTATCGCTTCACGGAAATATCCTTTTTTCCTCGATCTTTATGATTTATCTTTGGAAACTTAACTTTTATCCTCCGATCTTGACATTTATCTTCCGAACTTAACATTTATCCCTTCCTGAAAAATAAAAGATAAATCATCACAAATTTTGGGCTCGATTTCGGATAAAATCACGAGTGGGCCTTTAGCCGAGTTTTAGAACTTCTCGGCCGTTTTTTGACTTAGGCTTTTTTACGATTTTATCGAAAGAGCATTCCTAAGACGACGTCATCGGAGAGTTAAGATATTTCGTATGTGGTGTGCGACTCCAGGTTTTTAGTTAACCATTACCGTCTCATACCATGGACCCAATCCTTTCACGAGAAAACAAGTTCTTTCGGTAAAGTTCCAATGTCAATCCCGATCGTGACGGAACTAAGATAAGTTTGATCAAGTTTTGAAAGAGGGAGTTACAGGATGTGGTGAAACTGGATTGATTGATCCAACTCGCTGAACGGGCGAGTTGGATACTTGTGCTACCTAACTTGCCCATTTGGCGAGTTGGCTTGTTCAACTCGCCAAACGGGCGAGTTGGTCATCTTGATTGGTCCAACTCGCCCGTTCGGCGAGTTGGTTGAGCCATGTTGTCCAACTCGCCGGTTCGGCAAGTTGGACTGGTCCAACTCGCCCGTTCGGCGAGTTGGTCGGCCCATGCTGTCCAACTCGCCGAATGGGCGAGTTGGTCATCCCACGCTATCTAACTCACCGAACAAGCGAATTGGTCGGTCCACGCTGTCCAACATGCCTGTTCAGTGAGTTGGATTGGTCCAACTAGCCGAACGGGTGAGTTGGTCGGTTCTTGTGGTTTGATTTGCCCGTTCGACGAGTTGGACGTCTTGCTGGAGTTGGATGATCGAGTCTTCTAGTCGTTTCGTCATGTTGCCGTTCGGGGATACGTTGACCCGAGGTCTTAAGACAAACTCTTCTTGATGGCTCAACTATGCAGACCATTCCTTCGTGGTCAGCCAAGATTTGATTCGATTTTTCCTGTTCCCCGTTTTTTCGAGATACTATCTCTTTTTCACAAAGAGCGCATTTCCGGTAGGTTTCTGATGTTAATTCCATCGTAACCGAATTTGACCCCAACTATTTGTTTCCGGTTAGCCTTGATCCCACAGTAGGTGACTAGGTATCCCAGGATTTCTCCTTATGCTGGTCAAAATCTGCACTTCGGGGGGTTCAGTTTCATATTGTGGAGGTTTAGGATTTCAAAGAATTCTTGCACGTGGGAGATATGATCTTGCTCTTCAAGAGATTTTACGAGCATATAGTCGATGTATACCTCCATTGTTTTTCTGAGATGTTCGTAGAAAATACGGTAGAAGAGCCGTTGATAGCTCGCGTCAGCATTCTTGAGACCGAACGAAATTACAATGTAACACTAAGTGCCGCGATCAGTTAGGAATGCAGTTTTTTCTTGATCGTTGGGGTTCATCCTAATCTGATTGTACCCTGAAAAGGCATCTATAAAGGACAAGACTTTGTTCCCTGTCGTTGCTTCGACTAAGCGATTGATGTGTGGCATTGGGAAGCTATCCTTTGGACACGCTTTATTGAGATCGGTGAAATCGACGCAAACCAGCCCTTTTCCGTTTTTCTTTTAAACAATGACTGGGTGATACAAGCCTAGGCTGACAAAGTCTTATAAGATCCGAGGCAAGAGAGAGAGAGAGAGACCGTCGATCTACAAGGGATTGATGTTTTGGATTGATAATCAACGAAAAGGATCTGGATGAACTAGGACTTCTTGGAATGAAGTGCACCACACGAGGGATGGAAGACTCGTGATACAACAAAAACTCTTGGCCGTGGAGGTTCTGGTCTCACAAGGCAAATATAGGTGAATTCTTTTTAGAGCTCTTAGGGTTTCAACTAGGAAAAATTTTCTTATATCATGCGTAAAAAGAGTACAAACGGCTTATATGGAACTTATATAGATGTCCAATGCCGTGGATGCCTTTGAGGGTATTACAATCAAATATTACAAAGTTTTGGACTTAATTAAAACCCTAATTGGCATGCAAGCCATCTACTAAAGTTTGGGAAATAAATTCAAATAAAAAGAAAGAAAGGGACCAAACTGCAAAACAAATCAAACCGTTGGAAATGAGAATTTAAATGCTTACATTCTTAACTTTTGGGTTGGTTTGATTGGCTCTTGGTCATGCTAAGTATGCTGATCTTCAATGCTGATAACCAGCAGGTTGTTGTGGGTTTAGTCTGGAATGAATGGCCAAAGATCTTCACTTGTGGTCTTGATCTTCTCGGTTGGTCCATCATTCTTGGGACTTGGTTCTTGATCAAATTGATCTTCATTTGGCTTAACCTCGGTTGGATTTACCTGAAAATGATCAAAAGCAAGAATCATGCTCTCATTACACTTATGTTAAAGTATCTTAGCTCTTTGTCTTGTCATGGATCCTTTGAACACAATAGGCATTGACACTTCTTTGGCAGCTTCCTGTTGGGACATCTTGGTGATCATGTCATGGATGTCAGGCTCGGTTATGTCAGGCTCGGTTAGGTCAGGTCGGGTTCAGGCTGAATGTCCTCATCATTCCCACCCTCTTAAAAACTGGTTCATCTGCAAGGTAAGGAGACAAGTCAGTCACATTGAACGTGGATGATACATTCATGTCACCTGGTACGTCAAGTCGGTAGGCGTTGTTGTTGATCCTCTCGACCACTTGGAATGGGCCATCTCCTTGTGGTTGTAGCTTAGAACTCCTCTAGGTGGGAAATCTTTCTTGTCCCATATGTAGCCAAACCCATTCTCCTGCTTCAAACACAATGTCTTTACGTCCCTTGTTGGCATGTCTAGTGTACTGCTCAGTCCTCTTCTCCAAGTTTCCAGTGACTTTTTGGTGGAGCTCCTTGACATACTTGGACTTGGCCTTTCTGGAAAGGCTAACAACTTCAGCTGGTGGCAGAGGTTTAAGGTCTATGGGTGTGGTCGGATTGAACCCATAGGCAGCCTCAAATGGTGACATCTTTGTGGCAGAGTGCTGGGATCGGTTGTAGGCAAATTAAACAAAGGGAATGCACTCTAACCAAGTCTTCATGTTCTTCCCTAGGGCGGCCCTAAGCAGTGTGGACAATGTCCGGTTAACCACTTCTGTCTGACCATCAGTTTGGGGATGGCAGGTTGTGGAGAATAGGAGTTTGTTTCCCTTTTTCTTCCATAAACTCCTCCAAAAATGGCTTAGAAACTTGGTATCACGGTCGGACACAATGGTCCTAGGAACACCATGTAAACGTACAACCTCCTTGTAGAATAGGTCGGCTGTCTTGGATGCATCATTGACCTTGGCACAAGGTATGAAGTGTGCAATCTTGGAAAATAGATCCACCACCAAAAATATGGAGTCCTTGTGTTGCACTTTTGGTAGTCCTAAGACGAAGTCCATTGGTAGATCCACCCAAGGTGCAGTAGGGATTGGCATGGGCATGTATAGGCCATGTGGTTGCACCTTGGACTTGGCCTTCTTGCACGTCACACATCTTTCACAATGGGACTCAACAGTCTTCTTCAAGTGTGGCCAATAGAAATGTTCCCTTACTACAGCCAAAGTCTTGTCTACTCCAAACTGGCCCATGAGTCCTCCTCCATGAGCTTCTCGGGTGATAAAGTCCCTTAGGGAGCACTGTGGGATACACAACCTTCTGTCTTTGAATAGAAACACTTCATGTAGATAGAACTTCCCTTGTGGTCCCTTGGTACAGCCAACATACACCTCAGCAAGGTCGGGGTCTTTTCCACATAGATCTTTGATGAACTCAATCCCACCACCTTAGCTTCCATTGTTGTAATCAAACCATGTCTCCTTGAAAGTTCATCGGCCACAATGTTGTCTTTTCTCATCTTGTACTTGATAATGTACGGGAAGGTTTCTATGAACGCCATCCACTTAGCATGTCTCTTTTTGAGATTTGTCTGACCCCTTAGATGTTTAAAGGTCTCAGGGTCGGTGTGCACCACAAATTCCTTGGAAAGCAAGTAGTGCTGCCAAGTCTCCAATGCCCTCGCTAGTGCATAGAGATCCTTCTCATAGGTTGGGTAATTCAATGTGGCCCCACGCAGCTTCTCACTAAAATAAGCCACTGATTTGCCTCCCTGAGTCAGTACTGCTCCAATCCCAATTCTGGATGCATCACACTCCACCTCAAAAGTTTTGTGAAATCTGGATGGACTAGGACTGGTGCATGGGTTAGCAGGTTTCCGACTTTGTCTGCGTTTGCTGTGAGTGTTCTTAGTTTGCTCTTCGGCCAGTTCTTCCTGTTCATTCCAAAAGATAGATTCTTCCTCTTTGTTCATAGGGTTGTCCAACTGGGATTCATCCCGAGCCGCTCGGCTCTTTGTGTGGCGTTGATGTATGTCTGCGTCTTTGTCTGTGGGTTCGGACTGACTGCTAGATTCTACGTCGATGCGTTCGACTTGTCCTCCTTTCTTATCTTCTTCAATAGGAGGAAGATCTCCCGAGTTTTTCCGTGTTGGCGCGGGGGACACTTCCTTAGGGATTTGTCCAGACGGTTTGCCTTGCGCGTTGTTAGACCGGTCCAAAGGTGTTGCGAAGTCGAGTCTTCTTCAGTGGATTCGAGTTGTTCCACGCCGAAAAATAGCCATGTTCCTCGCTGTAATGTTTCAACCTGTTTAGCGAGGGAGTTCATGACCTTATACTGTTCTACCAACTTCTTCTCAAAAGTCGAGAACATCTTTTTTACCTCCTCGAACGCTGTAGTGTTTGCGTTGGCGTTGTTCGCAATGATGTTCGTCGCTGGAGTTTTTTCAACGTTTTCGTCAACGATGTTGTCGTCACGAGGCTGTTGGTTGTTGAGATCTGACATGCTTTTATTGAGCATTGATGGCTGAGATTTAGATTGATCTGTAACCCCCCCCCTCCTTCTAGCCCCACAATGTGGGAACCGAAATTCGCACTGTCGATTTTTGTTGAATTAGGAACATAGGGTAAACCCTAGTTTCCAGAGGTCCCAGTATCTTCTAAACAACACGCCAATCAATCAGAATACGAAGTAAGAATAGATAAACAAAGTAAGAATCAAAAAGAGAACAAATAGATGTCTTATCCGAATTTACGTATGAGTGTTTACAACATGATAGCAGCCTTGGCTATGAGAGCTGTCGGCGAGATCCCTAGTTCTACAACCTAAGACTGCAAAACCCTAGTTGAGTCGCAGCTCAAATAACAAAAACATAGAGTTTCCTTAATGCTCTTAGTGCTATGTTTTCGTGTGTGTTGCATCATCACCCTCGAAGTCCTTATATACTCCTCTAGAGGCTGTTTTCTATTTTCCTTCTTCCCTTGGTCGAATTTATCGCTTCGCCGAAATATTCCTTTTTTGCCTTGATCTTCATGATTATCTTTGGAAACATAACTTTTATCCTCCGATCTTGACATTTATCTTTTGAACTCAACATTTATCCCTTCCTTCAAAATAAAAGATAATCCGTCACAAAGTTTGGGCTCATTTTTGGATAAAATCGCGAGTGGGCCTTTAGCCGAGTTTTAGACCTTCTCGGGCCGTTTTTTGACTTAAGCGGTTTAAAGATTTTAACGAAAGATAATTTCTAAGACGACGTCGTCCGAGAGTTAGGATATTTCATATGTGGCGTGAAACTCCAGGTATTTAGTTAACCGTTACCGTCTAATACAATTGACCCGATCCTTTCACGAGAAAACGAGTTCATTTGGTAAAATTGCAATGTCAATCCTGATAGAGATGGAAAAAAGACAAGTTCGATCAAGTTTCGAAAGAGGGATTTAGAGGACGAGTTGAATTGGCCCCCGCGCCAACACGGAAAAACTCGGGAGTTCTTCCTCCTATTGAAGAAGATAAAAAAAGGAGGAGAAGTTGAACGCGTTGACGTAGAATCTAGCAGTCAGTTCGACCCCATGGACAAAGACGCAGACATACATCCACGCCACACAAAGAGCCAAGCGGCTCGGGATGAATCCCAGTTGGACAACCTATGAACAAAGAGGAAGAATCTATCTTCTGGAATGAACATGAAGAACTGGCCGAAGAGCAAACTCGTAACACTCACAGAAAACGTAGACAAAGTCGGAAACCTGCTAACCCATGCACCAGTCCTAGTCCTAACGAGCGAGTTGGATTGCTGGTGCTACCTAACTAGCCCATTTGGCAAGTTGGCGAGTTGGTCTTCTTGATCGGCCCAACTCGCCTGTTGGGGCCAGTTGGTCGGCCCATGCTGTCCAATTAGCCTGTTCGGCGAGTTGGTCGGCCTGCATCGCCCAACTCGCTCGTTTGGCGAGTTGGACCTTTCCAACTAACCGACGGGCAACTTGGTTGGTTCTTGTGGTTTGATTTGCCCGTTCGACAAGTTGGACGTCTTGCTCAGCCAACTTCTCCCTCTGGGAGTTGGATGATCGAGTGTTCTAGTAGTTTCGTCGTGTTGCCGGTCGGTGATACGTTGACCTGAGGTCTTAATACAAAATCTTCTTGATGGCTCACTTATGCAACCATTTCTTCGTGGTCAGCCGAGATTTGAATTCGATGTTTCCAGTTCCCCTTTTCCCGAGATATTATCTCTTTTTCACAAAGCGCGCATTTACGGTAGGTTTTTGACGTTGATTCCTTCATAGAAAATTTTGACCCAAACACTCTTTAGGGTCTATTATGTGTGTTTAAGATATGTTTTAGAGTATTTACAGGTCTAGGGATGTTTTGGAGATAAATGGAGATACTTGGAGCCTTGGGAGCATTTAGAGGAGAAGAATCTGTTGCTGACTATTTGAGGAGCCTAAGTACAAGACTTTCATTGATCGATGACACACCCTTGGATTCGACCAATGATGAAAGAGCAAGGTCGATCGATTTTGAAAACTTTCCATCGATCGACGGCCAACTCACAAAACAACCGATTGAAAAGACCAAGTTTAGAAGACAAATGACAAGAATGCCCTGGACGAATTTTGACCTAGGTTTAGGGTTTTTATATTTAAGCTCATATTTTGAGAGCATGCAGAGTGTGAAAGTACAAGCGTAGGCAAGGTTTTACACAACTTACAAAACTTTATTGTTTTAGGTTTTTAGCGGAGAATATTCATAACTCCTTATGGAGATTTGTATTGTAACCCTAGTATTTTATCTATGCATTCTATTCAGACTATTGTTCTATCTTTAATTATGTCTGAGTAGTCATCAACTAGATTTGGGGTTGAATGATAGTAGTCATGGATTTGCCCAAAAATAGGATTGCTAGTTAAGTTAATATCCATCAGTTGAGTTGTCCTTAATGCTTGCATTCTAGAAGAGCTAACTAGGATCTCGGAAGAAGGGCTTGGACTACTACAAGAGTAAGTTCTGTGCCAGATTAGACTCCATTGAACTAGGCTGTTAGGCGCATGCGAGAGTTGGTCTATTAAGTCTGGTGGACTTATCAAATCTTGTTCACACTTCCTTCTGATTTCACCGTCGATCGACATCAGGCCATAACCGTCGATCGATGGTCTTTCCTTTTGCTTGAATTCGAGAGTTGGAGTTAAAAGTGTCAAGATAGTTAATATTTGAGTTTTGGTATATCTACATATATTTGCTTCCTATCCACTCTATTCCATTAGGCTTGAAACCCTAGTTCTAGCATATTTACATTTCCATCAAGTTAGTTTATTAGAATATTTCCATATTTGCATTATTTTCATATTTGCATTATTAGCATATTTCCATATGGCATCTCTATTTCTTGATAAGGATTATTTTCTTAACTGATTGTTTGCTACCAATATATACATTCACCTAGCTTAATCTTTAGAAATAAGAAATCTATTGTGTGCCATTGTTCTCTGTCAATTCGATCCCTAAGTACTACACTTGATCCCTTTTGGCGAGAGTTTTATTTGTGTGTTAAGACTAGGGTTAATTTGATAGTTATACCCTGCTATAACAATAAAAACATGCATGTCAAATTTGGCGCCATTGCTAGGGAGCATTGATCGCCATTAGATTTAATTTGTAGGATTTAGTCTAGTTTTGTTACTACTTTCAAGTTACTAAATTTTTATTTTCCTTGTTTTACAGGTGAATGTAAAGACACACACAGAGAAATAAAGGACAAGAACTACTATTCTCTGACCCCGATTGACTTGAACGTACGACAAGCATCGATCGACAACAACAACAATGCGTCGACCGACACTTCTTTACGGACAGCATCGACCAACATCAGAACTCGAGCATCGACCGACACTGATCACATACCAACAATCGACAGCAAAGTATCCGCATCAATCGACAGAAGCAGAAGAGTTCAGATGGTTGTGACTATTATATTAACTAGGGATGAGAACGGAAACCTGCATGACCAATACGGTCATCTGCATAATGAAGCAGGTCAAAAGATAGAGGATCAGGGGCTATAATCCCTTCTACAGAAGCAGAAGCAGATGCTGCAGCGGCTCTACCTGAAGTTAATGCACAAATTGCTCAGAGAACACTGGCTGACTACAACTGTCTAGACCAGTTCTACGCCAACAGATACGCCATTCGCCCTCCAGCTTTTCAGAGGAATGATTTTGAAATCAAGCCCGCCTTCTTCGGACTTGTAGCATAGACACCTTACCATGGGTTATGACATGAGTACCCTATGGATCATTTGGAGCGTTTTGAGGATCTAGTTACTGCTATCAAAGCCAATGGAGTCCACGAGGACTATCGCTTTTGTAAGATCTTCAAGTTCTCACTTGTTGGAGAAGCTTCATATTGGCTTAAGCTGTTGCCACCAGGATCCCTGACATCTTGGAATGACATCAAGAATGCTTTCTTGCGTAACTTCTTTGATGACGCATGAGTAGAAGATTTGAGGAGCAACATTGCTATTTTTTCACAGGAACCCTCAGAATCTTTCAGAAACTCCTAGATTAGATTTAAATCATACCAAAGAGATTGCCCACATCATGGGTTCAACGAAGTGCAACTTCTCAGAACTTTCTTTAGAGGTATTGGACTATAGTACCCGACGACTTTGGACAGAGCTAGTGAGGGAAATTTCATCATTAGGAATCCTGAAGAAGCTATAGGGTTGATTGAGAATCTAGCATCCAGCAGTAGCACCAAGAACACAGACTTTCAAAGAAAGTGATCAACTTCAAGTATGTGTAAGGATCAGATTGAAGAGGCCAAGGAAAAACTGGATAGTGTTCAGAAATTCTTTAAGAAGCAAGTCACTTTTGCAAAGGTAGAAGCAATAGAGTCCGGAGATGATGAGATTGGAGAAGAGGATGTAAACTACATTGATGGGAATAGTTTCCAGAGACAAGGAAATCAAGGGTTCAATAGCAACTCTTATGGAAATGGTCAAAGGAGTAACTTCAATCAGGGTTCACAGTGAAAACCCTTCAACAACAACAAAATTTATGGATCTTCTTACTACCATAATCCTCCCCGAGAGGCTCAAGAAATTAAGATTGAAGCAACGGTTGACAAACTTTTAGAGGGACATCAGAAGATGACTGTGGATTTCAATGGAAAGACAGATGGGCTGTATCTCAACCTCAACACCAAGTTTGAAAATATCAACACCCATGTGAAGAAATTGGAGAATCAAGTGCTGCAAACAAGTGAAACAATTAGGGACATGAGAGCCTGATCAAGGAGAAAATTGAGGCTGGACAGAATACCACGTCAATGCATTGATTGATGATGATTTCTGGCAGGAAGTTAAGAGAGAAGGCTCCAAGAAGGAGATTTTCATTTGGAAATTTCGATGTCATTTGGCAGTTCGCATTGGTGTCGATCGACACCAAGCAATGAGCATCGATTGACAGTGAATTCTGCAGCATTAGTAGCTTCGTTTGAATCAACTAACGTCGATCGACATCTACATAAGCCAATTGACCGACATAGAGATATACAAATCGATCGACAGTGCGACCTAAGCATCGATAGACAAATGAGGAAGCCGGTTCGACTACCAAGCATCACTGCAAATTTAATTATGCGTCCAACCAGAATTGTTTTGGAACAGTGTACTGACACATCTGAAAGTATGGGTTTTAATAGAGAAGATGAGGGACACTCAAAGAGGAAACAAAAGATCTCCAAATATCTACATAGAGAGCCAAATGAAAAAGATATGGATAGCTTTACCAAAAGAGTTTTAAAAATTCATTTAGATACTCCTTTTGATGAAGCCTATTATACTCACAGATTGTGGATGTTTTTCAGGGAAACAAGAGCAACAGACAATGATATAGAAGTCATGTTCTATCATCTCAGAGAAAAAATGAAACATGGGACATATCTGAAGAAGAAAAGTGATCCTGGGAAGTTTGTGATTCCATGCTTTATCAAGGGCAACAAATACCCTAATGCCCTCTGTGACACTGGATCATCTGTGAGCATTATGCCAATAGCTATGGCAGAGTAGCTGAACCTGAAAGTGCAACCCTCCAATGATTCCTTCACATTTGTAAATTGCTCAAAATTAAACTCAAGAGGGATGGTAAAAAATGTTCCAGTGCAGATTAACAGCCCCCTAGTTATAGTAGACTTCCACGTGATGGACATCATGATAGATTGGAACTCTTCTCTACTACTTGGGAGAGCATTTATGGCTATCGTGGGAGCTATATGTGATATGAAATTGAACAGGTTGTATCTATCTCGAATTGATCAAATTATTTTCTATGAACTTGTCAAGAATAAGAACAAGGCTAATCTGATTGAATTGCGTGATGATGCAGAACTTGTGGCCACATGCTTCTACGATTAAGACTTCAATGAAGTGTCGGAAGATGGAGCATCGATCGACACCCAGCCCTGATTATCGATCGACATGCTTGTAGTTCAACAATCGGTCGACGCCCACCCTTTGTTATTGATCGACACTCACACTCCCGAACCAATCAACAACTACCACACAAATGAATATTACAACACATCTTTTTGTCAAGACTTTGAATCCTTCACATAGCTTAGATTACCCCCTCCTTCTAGAGCTAAAATCTTAGGGTATTTTTAGGTGGGATCTTTGTAAGTACTAGGGAAGAGTAAGTAACCAATAGAAGAATAGGAATCGAAACTACATAGAAATTTTATTGATCGTATGATCAGGAATTGCAATGACTTGGTATAAAAACCCTAATTCTTGCCGCCTAGGTCTATTTTGTTGGTCTCTTGTTCTTGATCCGTTATTCTAGGGTTTGGGCTCCCCTTTTATAGCTTATTTTTAGTTGGTGTGATAGGTCGAAGTCTTCCATATTTGGAAACATGGAAGAATCTTCTAACGTACAAATCTTCAATCGTACTTGGACGAAGAAATGGAGCCAGGTATTGAGCAGGGATTTCTTAAGGCAGGGACTGGAAGGCCTCTCTCCTGCTCAGAAGCTGGAATAGTCTCTTCCTTGATTATTTTTCCCCAACAAAAGAGATTATGAAATGTTTCCAGTTTTGCCTTCACTTCAACTATCTGACCTCCATTTACGTTCCCAACTAATCTCTTTCTCTCAAAGATTTGTTGTTGGAGGTGGGTTTCGTGCACACATCAATGCCCAGTTCAACTTATTCAAGGCCCACTAACAAACCAAAACACAAGGTATTAACAAACAAAAAGAAAGAAAGTGCAAAAGAATAAACGAAACAACGATTCACATGTAATGCCTTGGGATGAGGCGATCTGAACTGCACCGCAAGGAATATGTGACCTCATCCTGACAAATCGAATAAATAATCTCATCACAAAGGACAGCGAACTGTCTTTTGTCTAACTCGGGTCACCCTTTGGTTATAAAAGAGGACTTGGGCTGAACTAGCGGAGAACATATTTTCTCCCGAGTGAGCAAAGAATAGAAATAACTTAGCAATCTCAATACTATCTTGCAAAAGCGAGCTCGATTCGTACATCGATCTAGCCTAATATTTGTAACCTCTCTTTACTTTGATTTAATTCTAATACAATGGAGCCTTTCGACCTACTTTATCTCATAATCTTTTATTAATATGAATCCCAAACTCACATTCAATATTTGACGCCGTCTTTGAGGAAAAATCAGGAAATCTCTACACAAAGAAGTACTTTGACAATGGGTGATCCAAGAGGGCCAGCAGCCTCGAGCAAGATGACTCTTACAGCAGCATCCACGCAAGAAAGTTTTAATTACTCCCGCAGACCTAGACGAAGCAAACACCCAAGAACAAAAGCATTAACCACAGACCTAACTCGGCAAACGAAAAAACACTTGAGAGTAATGCGTAATATGGCCTCGAAGCCCCACGATCAGTCTAGCCAGGAAGACGTCTTAAAGCTTCTACAAAAAATTCTCAAACAAGTCGACACCCTGAATTGTAGTGTAATCTTTTCTGAGACATGTCGAATCCCAAGACGATTACACCCATACCCCTATCCACCGCAAGGGTTACTCTGACCAGCAGACCCGCACGTGCTCGTTCATCATGATGTATTTATGGTGTGTTGGTTATCGTTCAAGGGTTACTCTTTTTGTCTTACACCCATACCCCTATCCACGTGCTTGTTCATCATGATGCATTTATGGTGTATTGGTTATCGTTTTGTCTTACTATTGTAAGTTGTTTGTTAAAAGATTACAAGATCCTTTTGTGGAAATTCGTTGCTCAATTGTTTTATAAAATTTTCAAATTATACGAGGTTTTAATTTTCACGTTCTTACTGTTTATCAAAAGAGAATACTTCCTCGGGAGTTTCTAGACATTAATTTATTCGTTACCAATTTTAACCCCAAGATTTTATTCATTGTTTCAGGTTTGGAGAGACGATCAATTCTCCTTCAAAGATTGATTGGAACTCCTTGTTTTGTATCTTTGATTTCTCTATCAATTATTTATTCAGACTATGATTTGTGTTTTTGTTGAGTAATCATCTTGTTGGATTTAGGGATTACATGTTTTTAGTGTCAAACTAAAGTAGTTGCAAAAACAATGGGAGTGTGACCGATTATTTTAACCTAGAATCATAGAACAATTGAGAGGGATGAAAGTGCCATCAAAGATACCTAGGCGCTTACGACAGTTGGTGTAGGGTTTAGTTGAACATTATCGATCTGTACATTAATGCTTGTCTAAAGAAGTGGCGCTCAACACTCAACCATTGGTATCGAACGACAGTCTTCCTGTATTCACATAGGAGAGTTGGAATCACAGGATTTAGACATATGATTAGTAATTGCATGCAATATCTAGATTACTTTCTTATTAAATTTGAGTTCTAGAATTGAACCTAATTTAACCCTTAGCATCCTTGATTTGTGCTTTCAATCTCTTGACTGATTTGTTTACTGTTTTATTATTTTTGCCTAGCTTGATCTGAACTTCAACTCTATTGTGCGAAAGATGGAGTCTATGTTGATTTGATCCTCAAGTACTATATTGAACCTCTTACTTGAGAGAGTAGCTCAAAGGTTAAATTGAGCATATCAAAGTTGGTGTCTTTGCCTGGAACTTTAATCACAACTAGACTATGTGTACGATTCGGCTAGGTTTTTGATATACCTTGTTATTTACCAGTTTTAGACCATCATTTGAACTCTATTTTGAGTCTACTATGTATTTATAGAATGTAATTTAAAGTCTTTTCAGGTCAAGGTACGTTTTGGAGCATTTTGGAGATAATGGAGCTTGTTAGAGCATTTAGAGGAGATATCTAGTAGGTGTTCACGATCAGCTAAGTCTGAGAAGAAATCAAGCATGACCATCGATCGACGGAGCCTCCTTGCTGTTGATCGACGGCCTACTAGCAGAAGTATTGGCTGATTTCAAGCCCAAGTCAAGACAAATCACGAGAATGGCCCAAAAGGGTTTTGACCTAGTTTATAGAGGTTTTGCTATTGTTTAGGCAGAGAGACACAAATTTCATATTAAACAAAGTATTATTTATAGATTTTTAGTTTTCTTCGTTGTTTGGGGGAGAAAATCTGACTTCATTCAGAAATTTTTATTGGAACCCCATTATTTATTATATGCATTATATAATTCAGTCTATCATGCTTTCTATGATTATTTATAAATAATTCTAGTGTTAGATTTAGGGCTTATAATGGTATTGATGAATTAGCCCCAAAATTGGATTTCTTGAATGAAGAAATATCTATCTTTGGAATTGTGTTTAATGCTTGCGTTCTAGAGTAGCGAACTAGAAACCTGAACCTAGGACATCGAAAACTACGAGAGTAAGTTATGTGCTAGAATTGATTCTATTGAGCTAGGTTGTTAGATACATGCGAGAGGTGGTTTACTTAACCTAGCGGAAGAACTCCGTTTCTTATAGCGTCGATCGACACTCGGCCTTAGCCATCGATCGACGGTCTACTTCATTGTTTGCATACGAGAGTTGGAACAAGATGGAGTCAGACTAGTTGATTAAGGTCCTTGCATATTAATAATTTCTTGCATCCTATCCAGTGTAATTCACTTGCCTGAAACACTAGATATATCTTCCAATATTTAAATCAACTTTACCTATTTAGATAATTTCATTTTTGCAGAATCCTACAATAGACCTCTTATTTTTAGCTTTCCTAGCTTAGCCATTAATAATACATAAATGTATTGTGTGCCCTCGTTCTCTGTGGATTTGATCCCTAAGTACTACAATTAGACCTCTCTTGGCAAGAGTAGTTTGTAGGGTTAATTTGATAGATTTCCCTGCTTTTAAATAAACCTTAACCCGCACGCTGTCATATTTGACGCTGTCAACAGTAGCACGCAACCGCCGATCGATAGTAGCACTCAACCGCCGGTCGACTCTCATTCACGACCAGCATCAATCGACAGTACCCACACGGCATCGATCGACGGTAGCTTGCTAGTTCAGATGATTGCGACATTATTTGTGGTTCAAGATGTGAGAGGAGACCTATATGACAAACTTGAAGGCCATCTGCGTAATGCAACATGTCAAAGAATTGAAGATCAGAGGGCTATAATCCCTGAACTTGAAGTACAAGAAGATGCTGCAGTACCTCGACCTGAAGCTGTCGCCCAACCTACTCAATGGCATACTACAATCGTCTATACCAGGTATAGGCTAACAGATTCGCTATTCGTCCTTCAGCTTTTCAGAGGAACGACTCTGAGATCAAACCATCCTTCTTCATACTCGTTGCGCAGACACCCTACCATGGATTGCGACATGAACACCAGATGGATCATCTAGATTTGTTTGAGGATCTAGTATCTGCTATTAAAGCCAGTGGAATCCCCGAGGACTATCTATTTTTCATGCTCTTCAAGTACTCACTTGCTCCAGATGCTTCGCATTGGATTAAGCAACTACCACCAGCATCTATGACATCCTGGACAGACATCAAGAATACGTTCATGTGCAATTTCTTTGATGATGCGTGAGCAGACGACCTGAGAAGCAGAATCAGTACATTCACACTGGAACATGGATAATCATTCAGAAGCTCTTGGTTCAGATTCAAGTCCTACTAGAGAAACTATCTGCAGCACGGTTTCTACGAAGTGCAGCTGCTTAGCACTTTTTAATGGGTATCGATCTGCGGTACCAGATGGCTTTAGACACAGCTAGTGAAGGAAACTTCAGCACTAGGAGTCTAGAAGAAGCAACATGACTTATTGAGAACTAGCAATAGCACCAAAAAATGACTATGAGAGGAAGAAATCAGCTCCATCTTTTAGCAAGGAGCAGATAGATGACGTCAAAGCAAAGCTGGATACTGTTCAAGGAAGGAGAAGAAGAGGAAGAAGATGTGAATTTTGTTGGTGGAAACGGTTTCAAGTAACATGGAAATCAAGGCTACAATAAACACTCCTATGGTGGCAACATAAGTAACTACAATCAAAACTCACGACAACAAAGGCCGCATAAGAGCAAGTTAGAAGCTATGGTTGATAGATTACTGGAGCAGCAGCAGCAGATGACTGTGAACTTCAATGGAAACATAGATGCCATGTACATCAACCTCACCACCAAGTTTGGACTCTGAACACTCATATCAAGAAGTTGGAGAATCAAGTGGTCCAGAAAAGTGAGGTGATTCAGAGACATGAGACACTGATTAAGGAGAAAGGGAAAGCTAGTCAAAAACACCATGTCAATGCATTGATAAGTGATGATTTTTGGCAAGAGGTGAAGAGAGCTAGTCAAAGGTACCTTCAGAATCTGTTGCTTCTTTTGATTTTTCCAACATTGATCGACGTAGAGATACCAGCATTTATCGACAGTCTCCAACAGCCGACTGAAAAGCCCAAGTTTAGAAGATAAATGACGAGAATGCCCTGGACGAGTTTTGACCTAAGTTTTAGGGTTTTTATATTTATGCTTATGTATTGAGAGAAAGAAGAGTGTGCAAGTGCAGGCAAGGCTTGACACAACTTACAAAGCTTTATATTTCTAGATTTTTATAGGAGAAGATTCATAACTCATTAGGAAGATTTGTTTTGGAACCCCGGTATTTTATCTATGCATTATATTGAGACTATTGTTTTTTCTTTGATTATGTTTGAGTAGTCATCAACTAGATTTAGGTTTGAATGATAGCAATCATGGATTAGCCCAAAAGTAGGATTTCTAGGTTAATTTAATATCCTTAATTGAGTAATGCTTAATGCTTCCATTTTAGAGTAGCTAACTAGGATCTCGAAAGTAGTACATGGACGACTACAAGAGTAGGTTCTGTGCCAGAATAGACTCCATTGAACTAGGCTGTCAGGCGCATGCTAGAGTTGGTCTAATAAGTCTGGTGGACTTATCAAATCTCGTTCACACTTCTCTCTGATTTCACCTTCGATTGACATCAGGCCTTAGCCGTCGATCGATGGTCTTTCCTTTTGCTCGCTTACGAAAGTTAGAGTTCAAAAGGTTAGAATAGTTAATATTTGAGTTCCAGTATGTGTACATTTTTGTGGTTCCTATCCACTATAATATATTAGGCTTGAAACCCTAGATCTAGCATATTTACATTTACATCTAGTTTATTAGAATATTTCCATATTTGCATTATTAGCATATTTCCATATTGCATCTCTACTTCTTGATAAGGAATATTTCCTTAACTGATTGTTTTCCACCAATTATATATTCATCTAGCTTAATCTTTTAGAAATAAAAAATCTCTTGTGTGCCATTGCTTTCTGTGGATTTGATCCCTTAGTACTACATCTGATCTCTTTTGGCAAAAGTAATATTCTTATGCTAAGAATATGGTTAATTTGATAGTTATTTTTGTAGGATATCCATACCCTGCTAGAACAATAAAAACATGCATGTAAAATTTGGCGCTGTTGTTGGGAAGCATTGATTGCCATTAGATTTAATTTCAAGGATTTACTCTAGGTTTGTTAGTACTTTCAAGTTACTAAATTTTTATTTTCCTTTGTTCTCAAGTACATGCAAAGACACAACTGGAGCAATAAAAGACAAGAAATACTATTCTTTACCCTCGATAACTAGTACGTACGATCCATAAAGAAAGACGACAAGCGTCGATCGAAAGCACCTATACCGGCTCGACCGACACTTCTTTACGAATAGCATCGACCGACATCAGAACTCAAGAATCGACTGACACTGATCACATAGCAACGATCGACAGCATATTACCCACATCTATCGACATAATCAGACGAGTTCAGATTGTTGTGACTATTATAATTACTCCGGATGATAGACGATCAGGGGACCATAATCCTTGATACAGAAGTAGAAGCAGACGCTGCAGCAGCTAAACCTGAAGCTAATGCCCAAGCTACTCAAAGAACACTGGATCCTAGTTCTCTACCTCAGACAAGCATTACCACACATATCAATAATATTCAAATAGATCCTAGACCAACTCTCGTATGCGCCTAAATATTATTCCACACAGGGCTAGGGTTCCGTTAATTAATTGTACTCTCGTGCTTTTCCATTGACCTATGATTCTAGGCTCAAGTAATC
>CAJHQP010000459.1:0-190383 GCA_905132765.1 Moricandia arvensis
TTTCAACGAGCAAGCCAACCTGAAGTCATCGGTTGGTAGTGTAGCCCGCTGTTTCGGATGTTTTGGAATATGAGGCGCTCCAACTTAACTTTAGCTTACAGATGGAAGGATGTGAATGTGCACAGAAGAAGGATATCAGGGCCTGTTACGAGAAAGAGCTAACTATGTTAAGTGAAGTGCCTACATCATGATCTTACTCTGAACATTGCCAGCAATATCCGCTTTATGTCGAGGGAAGAAACAACAAAATACAGCAGAATCAGCATAAGTGACAATATCGTGCATGAGATCTACAAAGAACTCAAGAGAATGGTTCGAACTGGAGTCGATTTCTACAAGAGGCTTGACGAACTTGTTCTACTATCCCCGTATAACAAGCGCCCCGTCACCAGTTTAAATACACGCCATGGCCAGATGAAGCGAAAGATTGGATACTATTCAAAGACAGTGGGTGAGTGACCAAATAGAAGTGTCAGTCGATCGACAGAGCATCATGCACCAGGATGACGACACTGATTTCGACAGACGGAAGATGGCAGAAGAAAAAACCAATTAGAAAACAAATGTTTCCAATGAGATTACTCTTTTCTCAAAAACCCTGTTCTATGACACGAAGGTAATTCCCAGCAAATTGAAAAGGATATGTCAGAAAACGACAGCTGCCAGAGCTTAAGAAATACCCAGACTGCACCCCCAGTAATTGAGATCTACAAACGGGGAATAGCATTCAAGGAGGTTAATAATGAGACCAATTAAAGAATGAGAAACTTCGTTTGACATTGTTTTCAGAAGGGAAAAGAAGATGTAGACAACTTGTTTTCCTAGTTGATCCACCTCATTTCTAGTCTAAGAAAGAAAGTTTCAAAAAACTGTTCGAGCTTAAGACTATAAACCAAGCGTACTGCAAGTGAAGTGAGGTAACCATGTTAGTATAAGGTTCTTTATTCTAGTGTTTAATCTTTATATAGTTATTTTTGAGGTTTACTTTGTTTTTTCCTGTAACAGACAATTTGTATCCTTCCTTTAATTCATCGATATCGTACTACCATGAAAATGCCATCCGGTACCAATCTGTCGACAAGGATCGCGACCAGTCATGTGAAATAAAACGCCGGCCTACCTGTGGTCTATTACCGACACTCTATTACAGACGTAGATTGGTATCGTACTTTTTCCTAATAAGCTATTAATACTTATGATTTGAATTTCCGAGTAACCCAATACCGGAACGGAATATAATATAACGGAGGAGATAGATGTGTAATTTAAAGTCTGAGAGAGGTTTACTCCAATGCATCTTTATTATGTTGTTGAATTGATTATCTCTATACTTATAAAAAGTTTTTCAAAAGTTGTTTATGAGATTAAGAAGGGAGAATAATGGATCTAATATTATATTATTGCTACCTAACACAATCTATTTAAAGGCACCATTCTTTAGGAAGTGGCTTGGTTTACAGAGATTACTAGAGAGTACCAAAGTGGAGTCATGTCCCTGCCAAACTATATCACACTTTCTTAGAAAGGTTTGAAAGGAACCAGAAAAACTGATTTCCTAACCACTAATGCTATACATATATTTGCCTTGCTTTCGATTAGGTATCAACTTGGATCGGATTCTTTCTGACAAGTGCTGAAAGGTAAAAGTCGGTGTGCTTCTGATTCCCCTCTCTCTCCCCTTAGATTCTTTAAAAAGAAAAGTGCCTCGGAACAAGATTTGGTGGCTAAACACCAGTAAAAGCTTGATTCGAATATGATCAGAGAAAGAGATAAGGTCAAAAAGAAGTGAACAATGGAACACCTGAGGTGGGCAAAATCCAACCTAGAACGTATGGCCCTGGATATGGGAAAACCTGGATTCCAATATAACTGAACGCCAGAAAGAGTATTGGAAGTTTGTTGGTAGGATCTGATAATTTGGCTTGCCAATTATAACTATAGAGTAAATTTGTATATAAAGTTTATCTGGTTGATTATCTTAGATAGAGATCGTGCTGCTAGTAAAGTAAGGTGACAGTTATTCTTTAGTACATTATGTAATGCTTCCGCTTTTCATAAGAACGCTTAAGAAAGGGCTTCCGCTTGAAGAGACAAGAGTAAAAGGTGAGAGTTGGTAGTATTGATAGTATACTTATTACCAGTTTTAGGCTGTATTTAGGGTGTTCTTATTTATGTGTGATCATTAGGCTCTATGTATTTAATGAAGTCTTACAGGTCAAACTAGTGAATTTGGACAGATTTATGACATACGTGGTAGACTTTATTGGAAAGCATTTAGAGGAGAATCAAATCTAGTAGACTGATTCAAACTGATATGAGAGTCGCTGATATTGATTATTCGTAACCAGAACTGTCTCTTAAGTCGATCGACGACTACATACACTTGGCAGTCGACCCGATGTACCATGACACTAAGAGCCGATTGATGTAAGAACACTTACATCGATCGATGAGGAACACTTGTACATCGGATTGATGACTAATCAGCAGACAAAGCCGATCTTTAAGCCCAAGTTAAAGACACCGACAACAAGATTACAAAGAGTTACCCATGGACGATTTTGACACTAGATTTTAGGGTTTAATATTTATATTTTATGTATGCCACTAGTTGTGCACGGTTCGTGAAAGTTGTTGTACGGCTGAAACAAGTTCTAGTAGTTTTCAGTATTCTATTATAGTTTAGAATTTATTTAGGGGAGAAGATTCATAACTCCTTAGGAGATTGTAATTGGAACCCAAGTATTTTATCTAAGCATTATATTGAGATTATTATTCTTACTTTGATTATGTTTGAGTAGTCATCAACTATATTTAGGGTTGAATGATAGCAATCATGTATTAGCCCAAAAGTAGGATTGCTAGGTTTAGTTAATATCCATAAATTGTATTGTACTTAATGCTTGCATTCTAGAGTAGCTAACTAGGATCTCGAAAGTAGGACATGGACGACTAGGACAGTAGGTTCTGTGACATAATAGACTCCATTGAACTAGGTGTTAGGCGCATGGTGAGAGCTGGTCTAATTAGCTTGGTGAACATATCAAATCTCGTACACACCTTCCTTCTGATTTCACCGTTGATCGACACTAGCCTTAGCTGTCGATCGATAGTCTTTTGTTTTGCTCGCATACGTGAGTTGGAGTTAAAAGGGTCAGAATAGTTAATATTTGAGTTTCCTAGAATATTCACATATCCGTGAATCTTATTCCCTATAATTCATTGAGCTTGAAACCCTGGATCTAGCATATTTACATTTGCATCTAGTTAGTATAGTAGCATATTTCCATATTTAAGTTATTAGCATATTTTTATATCTACATTTTTAGCATATTTCCATATTGCACCTACTCCTTGCAATAAGGAATACTTCCTTAAAACTGATTACTTGTTACCAATATATATATAATCACCTAGCTTAATCTTTAGAAATAAGAAATCTATGTGTGCCATTCTTCTCTGTGGATTCGTTCCCTAAGTACTACACCCTGATCTCTCTTGGCAAGCGGTATTAAGGAGAGCAAACGCCAAAGAAGCGCAAGAGACAAAAAAAATTGGCAGCTTAGGCACCTGGAGCAACATAGGCGATTTAGGAAATTTTCGTTTTCTTTTGTTAGCGAGCTGCCACTCAACTAGGTTCGAAGTTTTGGTGGTTAGAACTATAGATATCGCTGACAGCTCTTGAAGCCAAGCTTTTAAGACCGTATTGTACGATCGCTACGCTCAGACAAAGATTTGGAATAAGAACATCATTACTTTGTTTCTTTTTGATTTATTTTACTTATTTTCCTGTTTTTCGTATTTTTGGGACCTCAAAGAAATTTAGGGTTTCTCTGAGTTTCCTCAAATTACGGAAATAAACGGTATGCATTTTGGTTCCCACTGTTTGGCGCAAGAAGGAGGGGAGAGATCCAGTTCTCTGCGATCAACGCTGATGCTAACACCTCTGTTTTCCAGGAGATTAAGAAGATGTTCTCGACTCTCAAAAGAAGTCAGAAGAACATAATAAACTCACAAGTTCTCACGCTGAACAGGTCGGAACCCCAAAAACGAGAACCAGAACTATTTTACTGTTGGGGAAGTACGAGGGTCCACATATGAAGAAGGCTGGATTTCACCAATCTAATGGATAGGACCGCAAACGCTCAGGGAAACCCGTTGGGAAAAAACCCCAGCGAGATAACTCCCGGACGGGATGCAGAAGAACATTGAAAATCATCCACCTAGCAATCAAGAGGCGGAAAAAAAGAAGTCGAGAGCGTCAACTTGGATCCCAGCGATCAATCTGATCCTTCGGACAAGGACGCTGACGTGCATCCGAGAAGGAAGAGAAGCCGGACAACTCGACAAACTCTTTGTTTGATAAACCCGTGAAGAAGAGAAAGAAAACATCTTATGGGTTAGTACAAGAGAAGCTAGCCCGAAGAGCTGTGTATGACCCGATCCTGGATTCCTCAGTCCAACCAGACCGCAGTCTTACCAAACAACTCTACCAGTTTGATTCCATTTCTAGTGCAATATTTTTCTAAGTAATCATCAGTAGTTGAGGTTAATTGGAACATATTTAAACAATCAGAGTCAATAAGGCAACATAAGTACTTCAAAGATAGATAAGTCAGAATCAAACATCATTCATTCGTTCAGCATAGATAGATTACACAATAGAATCACATAAATTCCCAAGTTGCACAATAGGCTACTAAGATAACACAATTAACAGGATCGACCCGTTCACCACACATCTTCCCATGGCCGAGGTTCTCACGGTGCTTTTCGTCTTACCACGGTCCAAGCCTGGTCCTGGATCCAACATACACAACACACACAAACACATGATTAGATATCAACACAAGAATCTATCACAACTGCATCGTTGGATTCACATCTAAACATCGAAAACACTTAAAATGCTTGAAACTGGCCACTTTCAAAAGTGGTCCAAATACTAATTAAAATTTATGATAATTCATGATAATCCCAACCTAAGAGATTCCAATAAACAGGAATTTCGTGTATCGGACCAGATCATATAGATCCGAACATGAACAGTCCGAGAGCCAAGAACCCCATAGAATTTTTCAATGGCTTCTTTGACCTGCCAGAGCCCAGGAAATCAAAATGCCTCCATAATCTGAAACATCAAACATCCAATACCACCCGACAACAAAATAAGCATGCAAAAAGCAGGAGATAAAAGAACATCAGAGATAGATTGTAACCAAACGAAAAGCAGACCAAAACCAATGTATCTCAGAAACGAAGTCATCCCACAGGGCCACGAATGTCCCCGTTCGGTAGTTTCCTATATAATGGGGCACCCCCACACCTCTGACCTTAGGGTACTGGTACTCCGAGCCAGGATATGAACTCCTTGCTCCATATTATCTCTTTTCCATTGTTCTCTTTCCTGTCTAGTATCCATAATTCGTTCTCAAATTTTCAGAGCCACACTAAGCAGTTCACCAGAAAATCGAACCAGTAAACTCACCACAGATCAAATCGCCCCAACTGTCGGTTGTCTCTCTTTTCTCTCGCGTGGTAATGTCCTTGACTTCTGTGTTGCTGCCCAACTACGCCTAGCTCCCGACCGTGTGATGAAAAAACTGAATTCAACCGTGTGCCTCACCACCCGACCGCAGCGGGATCATTCGTAACCGCTCTTGACCCGACCAAACTGGGTGCGCGGCAGACCCAAAACAGCTTGCTCACCACAAACTTGAGATAGCTGCATCCTTCTAAAACCATCGTCCCTCAGCTAGCGGCTGACAGCAGTCTTCCAAGCTCTTGTGAAGTGATTAAATCAAGGTAGAGGCTAGTTTTCCAGATGCAACGCTATTCTGACTTGAGCCGATCCAGAAAACTCGAACCAGACTCCCAATCACGGCGCGTCCATCCTTCTTAGTACCTTCGTGTTCCAATCGTAATCTATGACGTATGAAGTGACTCTAGTACGAAACTTGAAATGAGCCCGATCTCAATATAACCATCAATTTTTGCGGCCATAGCAATACGCTTGACTCCAACTTGGTCTCACAACCTGACTGAGTGCGTCTCCTTGCCACCATGGCCCATTCCGGAGATCCTCTCTAGGATCGGGGGACATGACAAGCTGTCTGGATCACCTTGCATCAAACACCAACAAACTCGGAAAACTTCTGACGACGATCTGACAAGATTCACATCTCGGTGACTATATTCACAAAAACAGGCACGTAGAAGTAAATGCCCAGTTGAACATCTCAAATCATCACCTACCTATCACCAACGCTAGTAGATCGACAGAGTTCATCGTCAAGAAGTGAGTGCAAAACAATTTTTCACCGGCCAAGAAGCGCAATCACCGGCACAAAAATCTTGAAACTGAGCGTGAAGTATTCAAGATCTTAGCGCCTAAACGCCCAAAAGGGCCGTTTCACCAACCCGATCCAAAACGAAATCTGCAAACCTTCCAGGCATACGTGAGATCGACAATGGAATAGGCGCGCAAACTCAGGGACGAGAACGAGAGAACCCCACTCGGCTAGGCCGTCTTCTTCGTTGAGAATCTCCAAGGGAGCTGGAAAGACACGAAATCAAATGGGTTTTCTCGCCTGCAAGGCAAAAAATTCCATCGGAAAGTTTCCCGAGACACTCGCTTCAGAGTAGTCTAAGCAAAATCCAAGTTCAATGCGATTAGGGTTATAACCTACGATGTCAACCTTTTGTGTTCTTTCATCCCAAAGGTGAAGCGAAAAAAGGACCCTCTCTGTGACTTCATGAAGCAGATCAAAATCCGTTCAGTCAAGAGTCTGCAGGTAGATCATCGATAATGGTGCCTCCAATTGATCCCTTAGTAACCGCGCCAAGCCAATTAGCAAAGTATAACACAGCTTCCAGTCTGAAACCAACTTATGAATAGACGATACCAGAATCCATAACATCAATAGCCAACAACTATCAGAAGAAGAATAAACAAAGGCCAGGACTTCCAAAGGAAGACCAACGCTTCCAAAACAACCCACGCGCCAAAAATATGTCTACACCAGAAAGAAGGCCGCCGACACTTTACTAGCTTGCCTCCCAAAGTAACAAGTACAACTATGTGACATTACGGCACGATCAAGTATATGCAGAACTCTACGACAAAGCGAGTACAGTACGCAAAACCCGTCACAGGTATGAGTATAGCTGTCCCCCTTCCTCAAAAGGGTGTGGGGACTAGGTACGTATACGTAACTCGATTACTCACACATTTTTAAAATATTCGCTCTCGTGTACTTGAACCTTAGCTATTTTTAAAATAAACTATTGAATAATAAGTTAACGAACAATATGACTGCTAAAGGTCAAAATGCCATATATCGTCTTTCCCATTCACAGAGTGAATTAAAAATATTTTCAGCAAATAACCTATACGAGGCCAAGAGCACGGCATACCACTAGGATTTGTCGAAACGCCTAGGTAAGAACAAACAATTTATTGTATCACCCGGAATTGGAAAAATCACTAATGCCAAAATACTAAAGCCAACCCAACAGACCAAAATTAGACAAGAAACTTACTAGAAGAGAACTTCAAACAAGCTATTACCCCTGTCGCAAAGATCAAACAAGATCTGTGGATCGTGACACAAAAGCCGCAAAATTTCTCCCAACATATCCAAAAACGGAAAATAAAGTGAAAAAAATATATTCTCGGAAAAGAAAGCGCGAGGGACAGTCGTGCCAGGAATTTTTAAAAACTATTGTGTTTTCTCCCCCAAAAAAAGAATCGAAAATAGTTAAACGATACAGTTAGAACTAGTTCCTCAAGCGAACTATAGAATTGAACGAAACAACAGAAAGAGTAGAAAAGAAAGTACTTTCTCTTACTATACCACCGTGCGTCAGAAAGTCTGGCGCCACCGATCGTACGAAATCAAACCGGTCTACAAAAAATACTGAACAACATATCATCCCACAGATCCCCCTCAAGCCCCTGTCCTCGATGAATTGGGTCCTAAAACAACTTGCCAGAAGCACTAAGGTTAAGCACGTGTTTATAGAAAGTTTCGCGAAAGATATATTTTTCCCCGACAAGTAATTTCCGGGGCCAAAGACTTTAAATCCACTATCTGAGAAAATCCGGAAAGGAGTTATGGTACTTAAGTTTTTGGCGGAAACGTTCTGACCCTCAGATAAGATAATATCACCATAAGCAAAGAACTTTCACACGAGAGTTTCAGATTATCAAAAACCAGAGTGCAGAGTTGGTGAAAAAAGTCGTAGAGCGAAGATCAAAAGAGAAAAAGCCTGCGTCGATCGGACTCCGCATACTCCGGCACAAAAAAATTAAACCTATGTTTTACGCCACGCTCTACTCTTAACTCTCAAAGGACAGGAGGATATTCAAAATTTGTATATTCCCAAAGAATACAGAAATTTTGCAAACTCTTCGGTTGTACTTGGACGTTCATTCATGGTCACCTAAACACAAAACAAGCGTTTTTACCAAGTATCATCAATACGGCGGAATATGCAAAACAAAAGCAAAAAATGAGGGAAACCACACTCACACTCTCTCATTCTCGTTTGTCTTCTAGTTTGATCTAGATTTTTTGCGCATAAAAAGAAGGCACCTTAACGAATCGAAACTATATCTTAATAACCCCAAGGCGTGAGTGGATACATAACAATATAAACATAACATAAAGAGAACATACTCCTTCAAATACAAACACCCTAAGACAAATTAGAGCCGAGACGTCAAACCCTCCCAATCGAGTAATCACTAACACCGAGCGCGGCCGGAGGTTTCGAATCTACTTCGCCATCACATTGCGCTGAAACAACAGTCAACCTCCCTCGCAGAATACCGGCGACGAGATTAGGTAATCGAGGACCGAGTGTCCCAGATTCTACCCATTGATAAGAGGGATCATCAGGAAAGAGACCCCTCATAGGCACTTAGCTTTGTGCACCATAAGTCGCGTACGAGACGCCCTCTAGTCAATGAGAACTTTCGTAGTGCCAATAAACGAGTTTGCCCCTGTAGTCAGGACGACCGGGCCTGATGTGCGCCAAGCACAGAAGCAATGCCATGCCTCTCAGCTTCCTGTTGTAGTTGCCAATCTCCCAAAAATTCCACACAAAATGTCATTATCTTTCCAGGCTTCCTTTTTATGTACAAACAGTAGCTCTTCCACCGTGGGTGCCATAAGATGTATCGGCAACTAAGCAAGAAGTTCTAGTCAATATTGAGTATAAGTGCAATGTCTAAACTCCTGGAAATATTAATGGAATTAATTCAGGACCCTGCTGGACTTAAAAACACGACGCTATCAATTTTTTCGTTATTCAAAATGCATTGTTCCAAAATCAAGGTAACATCATTCAATAGAGAATGGTTAGGCTATCTCAACTCTCTCATCACATTAATTAAATGTGTTGGTTTGCCATACAGCTTTGTGTGAATATGTGAGAGTAGCGTTGTATAGCTGCGCTGTATGACTCGTCAAAACAACTCTCAGCCCTGCTCTTACTTACCCCCTACTCATGAGAGGAGGCTTTAAGACGTCGATTGCGTCGTCAATAGAATTTCGGACATAAAAACTTCACAACACGCAACTATAAACAAACACCTCGTTTGATTAGATAGTATTCATTATAAACTCTTCCACTAACTGAGGTAAAATTATCGCGCGGCATCAAGAGCTGAACGATTAAGAAGCATAAGTCTGGACAACTTCATAGGATATATTATATAGGCTGATCGTGAGCCATCTCCCATCCTGCAAAAAAACGATGACAAACAATCTTTGAACTACAGTCAAGTATGGTATAACCCAATCAAATGCAGGATAAGTTACGATCTTACCGATCGGTGATGATCCAGGTGGTACGTACGTAAAACACCAGAATACATTTAAAAGGCTCACTCCTAACCGAAACAAGCAAACACATTAGTATACAATGTCCAATTATTACTAAACTAGATCAATCAATATCATTTCTTCCTCTCCAAACAAACTAGATTTCCCTAATTCTACCAAATTATTTTGCCAAACTATGAGACTTAGTTAGAAATACTAACCATTCTCTCCCCACTGTTCCTTAAGGCACAACTCGTACTTCCCTTCATTCTTATCTCCTTCTTCTTCATTGGTTTGGCAATCATCAACCACACGATCCCCTTACCCCGAGCTCTCCCCTGAGTCTTGTTCTTTCCTTCTTCAACATGATTATTCTCAGGGATAATTTATTCATCTTCTTGTCTTCTTCGTATGCTGCATCTTCTTCTCTCCTATTTCGTTGTTTTCTCCTTCTTTTTACTTAATCTTCAACAGAGTTCACCTCTTCCTTCCCCTTCTTTTTATTTCTTATTCTCTTCTACTTCTTCTTCAACATGATTCGTCTTCTCTGCTTCTGGAACATCTTCTTCAACTGGGCTCATCTTCTATGCTACTCGAATATCTTCTTCAACTTGGTTCTCCTTCTATTGTTCTGGAACTTCTACTCCAACTTCGTTTGTCTTCTCTACCAGTGGAGCTTCTTTTTCAGGAGAAGATATATCTTGCACACACTTCATTTTCTTCCTTTTCGTCCATTTCGTCTTCATGTCAAAAAAGTATTGATTACACACACTATATACACGATTCAAGAGAGTCACAACGGTACATGTTTTCGACTCACGAACGGACCACCAACTCTACGGGAAAAAAGTCGTCCCAAATCGACATCGAATGAGTGAATAAACTTACCTCTCGACGTTTGCTCCTTTTCAGCTAGTTCTCCCTAGTTTCATCATCCTTAGAACTAGAGAACACTTCGAACACTTACAGAGATGAATAAAAAGACAAAAGAGAAGAGCAGAGAAAAATTGATTAATATGATTTGGGCAAGAGATTAGAAATCACATTTGATTTAAAGGCTAGGTAACTTAAACCGGTTAGATCTGACATGTCACTGGGTGGGTCGGTTTGACCTTGGGTTTCTTTGTAAATATCTTCACTTAAGATGGTTTCTAAGTCATTTACACGTTATTTGATTTTAAAAATAATTGTAAATGAAAATACAATTATAATAAGGATAAATAGCTTATCTTTTTTGTTTTTTCAGAGGGACAATAGAGATGATTCTTCTTTTGGGAACGGCCACTACAGGTCTCCTCTCTCTCTCTCTCTCTCTCTCTCTCTCTCTCTCTCTCTCTCTCCATCTCTCTCTCTCTCTCTCTCTCTCTCTCTCTCTCTCTCTCTCTCTCTCTCTCTCTCTCTCTCTCCTCTCTCTCTCTCCTCTCTCTCTCTCCTCTCTCTCTCTCTTCTCTCTCTCTCTCTCTCTCTCTCTCTCTCTCTCTCTCTCTCTCTCTCTCTCTCTCTCTCTCTGCTATGAATCTCTATGTGTTTTGATTCTGATTTGTTTTGTTCTGGGAAGAGCTTGAAGGAGGTGGCCGAAGACCGATTAAAAGCGGAAGAAAGTTAATGGCCAGAGAAGGCAGAAAAGCTTGACGGTGGAGGAGGCAAAACTTGTTCTCGAGACATGAACGGAGTGCTGGTGACGATGAGTCTGCGTCCTTCTGCAAGAGAAAGACGACGATGATGAGTACCTGGAACGGCAGAGAATTAGGTTTAGGTTTAGATGCGGTGTGAAGACTTAGTTTATTTTTGTGTTGCGTTTAGACTTAGTTTCTAAACTGGGTTAAACTGGATTAATTTATAAACCGAAATCATCTGTAAACCGAATTTTGATAAATAAACCGATATCATTTGTCAACAATATTTGTAATAAGAAATCAATTTAGTTTTAATTTTAATTTTGTTTAAAATATATTAATTTATTATTTTAAATAATAATTGTAGAAATGTAAATGAGAAATAATAGCAAACTATAAAATACCGCTATCATATGTTCTTTATACAATGGCATATCTGAAATTGCTATAATAAGTGGGGGCTTATTATAGCTGCCAACTACAATAACGCTCTCCAGAGCATATAGCAATTTCTTTATGCTAGAAATCCAATTTTTATGTAGTGAAAATTGAAGGATATGACAAATTCTATGTGGGAACCGAAATTCCCACTATCAAAATTTTTAATGAAGAACACAACGGGGGTCTGAATTTTCTGTAGAACCAACGACAATTAATAAAAATTACAGAAAATGAAATAAGACAATAGGAAAAAACAAACTTTAAAAATGATAGAATTTTATTCCGAGTTTGCGTATGAGCGTTGGAGAGACCGAATCATACAATATGTAGGAACTAAAATTTTAACTGTCAAACTTGTTATGGAAGAAAGCGTGGCTTTCCTTGAGGGTCCGGATTCTCTGCGAGGTCTAATGACCAGTGATCAAATAAATGTGAAAATAAAGATAGACAACAAAACGAATTTAGAAAAAAAGTAGATCTTTATTTCGAACTTGCATATGAGCGTTCCAGAGACAGAAACGTACAAGACGCTCGTCTGGCAATAAAGTTACCATGTAAATCAAATAACATAGGCACTAAGACCTCAATAAGTTCACAGGTAAACCAACTACGTCAAGAAAACTTATGCGAGTCGCAGATCATTTAGCAAGAGAAGGAGAGAGATGCGAAAAAGGTTTTTATGATTTCAAACTGAAACATTATGAAAGGCTGCCTACGTACCGCTTTAGAGGATCAAGCCAAACATAGTGCAGTTTACAGAGAGTTTAACAAGAGATTGTACTTCTTTTGTGACGGTTGTCTAGTAATAGAGTGAAAGCAATAGAAACATAGTATGTCGAAAGTAAAGCCTAAGGTTTTTAAGTGTACATAGTTTTTGTAGCCAATTTTTTTTTCTTTTCTGCCCCGGATGTGCTTCTATATGCCTCCAGAGTTGGTCACCTTTCCTTATCCTTCAATATTTGAGTTTATCCTCTCCGAAGATTTTTTCCTAATATGCTCTAGATTTAAGTTTATCCTCATAAACAATTATCATGGTTCTTCAACTGTCTTCTGAATCGACAACAATCATTGACACATGCATGAATCTTTTCATAACCAATATCAAAAGTCTTCAAGAATTTCTTCACTTCGTACAATGATGAATGAAGTACGTTCTCCTCTGGTAACATCTCCGGCAATGTCTCCAGTAGATCACCTGAAGCTCTTGTCAGACCAGCCATTTTGAGTCTTCTATCTAAATAATGACACGATGGCAGATAGCTTGCTATGGTTTGCACAGCGTGGATATAATGGTGTTTCATCATCTGCTATCTTGGCTAAGAACTCATCTTCTTCCCTATCTTCTCCCTCTTCCATCTCGCAGAAGTCAAAACAACCATACTTAGTCTCAGCAGCTCTGTATAACTCAACAATCTCTTCATTCATCTGATTTACTTTCATCCCTTGTTCACCCGCCACTGAGCTCAATTCTCCATGATGATACCAGTCATTACGCCGCTTGTAATCCTCATCCATTCCCCGTATGACAAGGTGATCAACTACATCAATGGCTGAATGACGATTACATTGCGACAGTCTTTACAAGGGCAAATGATCAACTGACTATCTTCTTTACCCGTAGAAACAGTTCGAACAAAGTCCCAAGCACTCTTTTCATAAGCAGGATCAAGTGTGCAGTTACAAAAAAAAAAAAAATCATTCAACTCTCCAATCTCAACAGAAACTTTACATATATATATTTCATACCTGGAAAAATTAACCCACGCCTTCTCCAACATTGTATGATCTTTCCTTTTCATAAAGTCGTTACAAACACAAGAAGAGTCACATATAACAAAAATTATGAATACTAGTCAAACTAATCATAAAACACAGCACTTAAAGATAAATCAGGAAGTACACACAAATCAAACATATACCACTCACAAGCAAACCACACGCAATCAAACATATATAGCTCAACCAACACCAAGTAATGTAATAACTAGTTACAACAAAAAAAAAGAACGAAGGAAACAACCTGTCTTGTGGTGATTGATTGAACTCAACGAGAAGAGAAAATCAGTTAAGAATTTGAAAGAAATTAAAATTAATAAGTCAAAACTGAAACAAAGCTTAAAATCGGGGAAACCCTAAAAATATAAATCTGAATGAAAGATTTCAGCAAACCCTAAATCTGAAACGAAGCTTCAATTAAACCACAAACTGAAACAAAGCTTCAAATAAACCCTAAATCTCTAAGAATCAAACCCAATCGGGATGAAAATCAAAACCCGACTCAGGGTGAGAAATCAAACCCGAAAGCAAGATGAGGCAAGGGAGTGGAGATCAAAATCGAAATAGAGATGAGAGGTTAGTAGACCTGGAAATCGAGATGAGAAGGGGAAATCAAGTTCCTCTTTGAACAAATCGAGTTGAGATGCTCGAGAGAGAGTGTTTCGTTTTTTTTTTCAGATTCCTTTTTTGTCGTTTTTTTTCCAAACTTACTTAAGAGAATGAGTTTTGTTGAGAGGGAAAACCAGAATAACATTGGAGCTTATCTTTTTTTCACTAAGTATTCGCGGTATAAGTTATTTTTGATTGCCGCTCACTAATTTTTGGAAAATGGCAGGTATTTAACTGCTGTTAACTTAAACGAAAAACACAATTGAGTCTCCATAGCACTTTAGAAACACTGCTATCATATTCTGCTATCAATACATGTTTTTTTGTAGTGCAAGCAAAATAAATTGACACTATTATCCGAAATGGTTTTTATTTCATGTCATTAGTGCGCTTTCATTGTCTTTTAGTTCGTTTAGGACCGTTTTACGACTTTTCTCGGAGAAATCGTTGACTTGTCCAATTTACAGTTTTTTGGGTGTCGTGGGTCTATGAATTCATCATTTCATTTTGTAAGAACATGATGGTTTTCAGTTAACCATTCTTGACTCGGCCTTTATCTAAACTTGTATGAGAAATAAAGTATTGCTTGTTTTCTTTGTAAAATTTTAACGGAAACTCCGATTAAATTGAAACGAAGAATGTTTTGAAAAAAAATTCAAAGGAGAACATGATGGGAGCTTGAGGGGCCGAAGCAAACATAAAGAGGAGAGAAATGGACCCCACAAAGGCTTGAAGAGCGATGCAAGATCCTTAAGAGGCGGTGCAAGAGAACTCGGAAGCTTAAAGGGCAAAGCAATGACTTTATGAGGGGCGCTGCAAGCACTTTAGAGGCGATGCAAACATGAATAGGAGGCTCGAGGGGCGATGCATTCCCTTGAGGGTGATGCAAACATGAAGAGGAGAAGAAAATTGGACCCCACCAAGGCTTGAGGGGGCGTTGCAAGCTTCTCTCCTCTTTCCCTTTTCCATTTTATTATCCGTTTATGGTTTCGTATACTTTCGGAACTGTTTCGCTTATTTCATGCAAGCTTTTTTTTTTGTAAAAATTCCTTGAAATTTTATTTTGCGGAAGGTTTTCTGCCGGAACTTTTCATATTTCAGTTTATGGAAGTTTATTCCAGAAAATTCATCATTTCTCGTAAAAATTTCGAAAAGAAAAATTTTCCAATTATCTCATGCTTGAATAGAAAATTCTTCTGTTCCTGGTTTGGGATGAAATAATAACCTTCTGTAAAAAACACGAAGGGCCTCCCCTCTCCCCAATTTCACTACCTTCGCTCCAATCTTCACATCCTTCATTTCAGGAATCTTCACTGAAAATACGTAAAACAATCCAAGTAGTTTCTGAAATTCTACAAAATGATCACCAGAGAGAACTAGAATGGAAGAAAGGACCACAGCACTACACACTCACTCCCATCGCCACACAACTCACTCCATCGCCACACAAGTCTTTCCCATCGCCACTTAGCCCCTCTCTCTTCTCCTTATCGCCACAGAGCTCCTTCACTCACTCCTAATCGCCACACAGCCACTCTATTTTCTCATGATCGCCACAGAGCTCCCTCACTCACTCCTGATCGCCACACAACTATTCTCTCTCCTCCTTTTTGCCATAGAGTTCCCTGCACTAACTCCTTATCGCCACACAACCCCTCTTTCTCTTCTTGATAACAATAGAGCTCCCTCACTCACTCCTGATCGCCAAAAAAATCCTTTGTTGTTCCATCAGGCTCTCACCGTGGTCTCACTCGAATCTCGATTGAAATGTTTTTCGTTCGTCTCGATTGAGTTTCGTTTTAGATTTTACCGAAAATAACAACAAGACATTATTTTCTCGTAAAAGTTCAAGTCAAACGTCAAGACGATACTAGTTAGATTAACACTATCATATCCTCAACTGAATAAATTAATTTTTTATCAGTTAATAAGACCAACAACACTGAAAACGTACGTCAGAAAAATCAATGATTTCGCTAAGAATAATCGTAAAAACCCATAAGTCGTAAAACAGCTTGAAACGGCCTAAAACAAGAAGAAAGCCCACTTATAGTTTTAAATGAGAACAAGCTTGAATTCAATGACTATTTACTCTACTTGGATAAGGAAAAATTGAAGAAGAGGATAGATGTGAACTTTCCAAAATAAACATGAACTTTTAGAAGATAGGGAAAGATCTCCACAAAAGGATAAACTCGAATCTAGAAGAGATAAGGAAAGCTGGGCCGACTCTGGAGGCATATATAAGCACATCCGTGGCAGTAAAGAAGGAGGACGTTTTTTAGACTCTTAGAATTCTCTGCATTTACGAACCTTAGGCATTATTCTATACATTCTTGATTTTCTAAGTCTTGCACTCGATTGCTAGTCGAACTCACCAAGGCAGTTTGATCTCTTGTTCAAAACTCTGTAATTAAACTACGTTCGGCTTGATCCTCGAAAGAGGTATGTTGGCAGCCTTTCATAAGGTTCAGTCCAAAATCAATACAAACGTTTTCGTATCTTTTATGTCTTGTACTAAATGAGCTGCATAGGTTTTCTCGACATAGGTGGTTTTGCTAGCAAACTTATTTAAATTTTATTGCCTACGTTATTTGATTTCCATTGTAATCTCGTCTCCAGATAAACTTTCAACACGTTTTTATCTGGAATGCTCACACACAAGTTCGTAACAATGATCTACTCTTTCTAACTCGTTTTGCTGTCTTTCTTTATTTTCCGCATATATTTGTCACTTGTCGTTGGTTCTCATAGAGAAGCCGGACATGGGGGGGAGGGATTACTCTTACTCAAACAGCCGCAAAACGCTCGATCAAACATGTCTGGCAATATGAAAGACAAACTCCCAGATCGCGGGGACCACTGACATCAACGAGAAAAACGCTGGTAACAAAACTCCAGCAACAACTGCTCCTATGGCCAACGCTAACTCAAAATGCTGCGGTGCTCGACAAAATTGAAAAACTAGTCACGATATTTCGCCCACAAAAAGTTCACCACAACGAGTTCACGATTTCTTTGTGATAGGTCCTAATATTTACCACTATTGTGCCATGATATCAGTATTATTTAGAGTCTATTATATGTTTTTGGAGTATGTTTTAGAGTATTTTCAGGTTCAGGTACATTCTGGTGAACTTTGGTGATTCTGGAGCTTTTAGAGGATGCAGAACTGCACAAATGCGTCAGATGTTTAGCTATGGATGGAGACCTTCCCACGGTGAGATTAATTGAGCTACACCGGTTTGAGGTCAATCAGGATCCTAAAGCCAAAGTTATGCCTGTTTTACTGGAGAGTGGTCTGTCTGCCTCGCGAGAGGAAACTGTCGAGGGGATGAATGAGTGTCGATCGACGGCACAGTCATACCATCGATCGACAGTGATCCCAGAAGATAGACCTGACTTGTTTTATGGCCGATTTAAGTACATATGTCATGGCACGTTACCAGAATACCCCTGGACGAGTTTAGACCTAATTTATATAGTTTCTAAGCCATTATTGACGGCTAAGCTTTATTTTATTCTTGTCTTAAGTTTTGGAGAGAAGATCAATTCTCATTCAGAGATTGATTGGAACTCCTTTAATTTTTTATTGGCTTTCTATATCTATTATTTATTCAGACTATGATTTGTGTCATTGCTTCCATGTTTGAGTAATCATCTTGTTAGGTTTAGGGATTTAATGTATCTTAATGTCAAACTGATAGTCATAGGATTTCTAGGTTATATATAGATCTCTACACTAGGGTGGCTTGTAATACTATGATATAGAGTAGTGGAAATAACACGAGAGTGTGACTGATTGCCTAGAACCTAGAATCATAGGACAATTGAGAGGCATGAGAGTGCAATTAATTAACGAAACCCGAGCCCTGTGTGGATTAGATATCTAGGTGCATACGAGAGTTGGTCTACGATCTAGTTGAACATTATCAATATGTGTTTAATGCTTGTAATGAGGTAGTATCGATCGATACCCATCATTGGTTATTGATCAAACGCTTGATCCTTGTTTGCATGCGAGAGCTTGAACATAGAACTTAGACATCTAGTTAGTAATTTCATGGCGAGAGCTGGATTACTTGTTTATTGAATTATAGTGCTAGGAATTTAATCTATAAACGCTTAGCATCCTTGATTTCTGTTTTCAATATATTGATTGATAACTCCCTAGACATAGCTATTTCATATTATTGTTATCAAACCAATCACCTGCTTACTTGTCTACTATTACTTCTTGAATAAATTGTTTGCCTAGCTTTAATTTAAATAGCTATAGTGTATTGTGTGCCCACGCTCCTTTGGATTCGAAACCAAGACTCCAGAGGAAGCTAAGAGACTGATTCAGAACTTTGTGCTCCTAGCAACAATATCAGGAATATGGATACTCACAGAATGCAATCAGGTGTATCGATATTGACAAGATCATTGAGGTCGAGGACAAAACTGATTCTGTCATGAATCATTTACGGCTACTGTTCATGTGGACTTCCATGTATGGGACGCAACATCATGCTACCAGATCTTCTCTATCTTTGGAGAGCCTTTATGGCCTACCAATAGGGCAGTTTGTGATATCAAGAAGAATAAGATGCTCCTACAAATGTGGTCTATGAAAATGTCTTTCTACGATCATGTGGGACAAGACCAAAAGTGCGGGGTTTATTTCATGGATAGAGCCTCTGAAAGTCCAGCACCTGCAATCTGATTCAAACCGCGAAACCACAGAACCAGCATCACCGTCAATCGCACACTCGCCCTAATAACGTCGATCGAAACTCTCCAGATCTTGAGCAACCTGTGATGAAAAGCCTAAGTCTGGGGGAAGGGCCAAGAAGAAGAAAAATAAAAGAAGGTAGATGCTGATTCTTGTTACCAGTTCCTTGGGGATGCTATGAGGGAAGTCTTGAGTATAGGATGTGCTGCAAAGGAAGAATGCAACCTTTTACCAAGGTCAGGGTGCTATGTGATCCAGAGCTTAAGGCAAAGGGGAAACTTCTGCAAGAGCTTTTATCAACAACATCAACAAATGAGAAAGAGGGACACTGAGAGCTGTTCAGGGGCAAGTTCTCCTTCTCATTCGGACTGAATCATAGTTCCAAAACGTCAAGCTTAAGACTATAACCAAACGCTGAGTGGGAGGCAACCCACTATTTAGTAAATTTTTAATTAGGTTTTACTTATACTATTATTTATTTCAAGTTTTTACTTTGTTTTTGCAGACTGTTTGAGTCCACCATTGATCGACATCATAGAGGCACCAATCGGTCGACGTTGGATCGCGACCATCGGTCGACCACACATGCCTACTATCGATCGAAACCCTCTACAAAGAGAGGTATTGATTTTTCTATTTAAGCTATTTACTTATGATTTAATTTTTCCTAACCAATCCGGGACGGATTACACTGGGGACAATGTAATTAAGTCCTGGGGGAGGTTCACTGATGCCTCTTTGCTTTGTTTTGAGTCTTATTTACTATATATATATATATATATAGTTTCAAAAAAAATTATTGAGTCCAAGAATGGGACTATGATCAAGATTTATTATTGACAAAACCAACTTTAGCACCATTCTTAGAAGGTTGTTTTGCAGAGATTACTAGAGATACCAAGGTGGATCATCCTACCATCATATCACACTTTCTTAGAAAGTTTGAATGAACAAGCTGATTTCAACACTAATCCTGACATTATCAGCTTGGCTTTGGAGCTTGGTATACATCGGATCGGATTCCTTCTACAAGTCTGGAAAAACAGAGTGCTTCTGTGTGCTTCTGATTCCCTCTCTCTCTTCCCCTTCAGATTAAAAAAGGAGTCGAATAGGATTTGGTGACAAAAACCATTAGGGGCTTGATTCATGGAAGGCAATCATAAATATTCTCAATCACAATAAAATAAATAAAATGATACCTTCAAAAGAAGGGAGACATTGATTGAGAAGAAGTGAGAAGAGAGAGTGGAAAGGAATCAGAGAAGACTAACTGTGTGTTCAGAAACTTGCAGAGGTAAGAGTCCATATATCCATTGATCGATTACTCCAAGGGTAAATCATGCACTTTTATTTTATGCCACAGAAATGAAATCAGTAGAGGGGCGAGTCAGTCAAGTATTCGCTAAGTTGTTTGTAGAATGGACTTGGTTGCTTATACTAGGATAGGGTTTATAAAGTTTCTCTGTGATTGACTTGATAGGATGTGGTTGCAAAAAACTAGGGTGACATTTATACTTAGACATTATGTGAGTCTCCGCTTTTCAAAACCTCTTTCACAGGCTTTGTTTGCTTGAGAACAAGCAAAAGGTTAAGTCCGGGGGAGTTGATAGGGCCTGATTTTTACCACTATTGTGAAATTATATCAGCCATAAATAGAGTCTATTATATGTGTTTGGAGTATGTTTTAGAGTATTTTCAGGTTTAGGTACGTTCTGGAGAACTTTGGTGATTCTGAAGCTTTTAGAGATGTAGAACTGTGCAGATGCGTCAGATGTTTAGCTATAGATGGAGACCTTCACACGGTGAGATTGATCTGATTGTTTGACAGAACATATAGATTTTAGTTATATTTCCAATGCCACCGGTTTGAGGTCAATAAGGATTCTACAGCCAAAGTTATACACATTTTACTGGAGAGTGGTCTGTTTGCCTCGCGAGAGGAAGCTGTCGAGGGGATGAATGAGTGTCGATAGACGGCATAGCCTTACCATCGATCGACGGTGATCCAAGAAGACATACCCGACTTGTTTTATGGCCCAATTAAGCCAAAATATCATGGCAAGTTACCAGAATATCCCTGGACGAGTTTAGAACTAATTTATATAGTTTTCTAAGCCATTATTGACGGCTAAGCTTTATTTTATTCTTTGTTTTATGTTTTGGAGAGAAGATCAATTCTCCTTCAGCGATTGATTGGAACTCCTTTGGTTTTATATTTATTTCTATATCTATTATTTATTCAGACTATGATTTGTGTTATTTCTTCCATGTCTGAGTAATCATCTTGTTAGGTTTAGAGTTTTATGCTCTTAATGTCAAATTGATAGTCATAGATTGCTAGGTTATGTATAGATCTCTACACCAGGGTGGCTTGTAATACTAGGATTTAGAGTAGTGGAATAACACGAGAGTGTGACTGATTGCTTGAACCTAGAATCATAGGAAAATTGAGAGGCACGAGAGTGCAATTAATTAACGAAAACCGAGCCCTGTGTGGATTAGATATCTAGGCTCATACAAGAGTTGGTCTAGGATCTAGTTTAACATTATCCATATGTGTGTTAATGCTTGTATGAGGTAGTATCGATCGATACCCAAGCATTGGTATCAATCGACGCTTGATCCTTGTTTCCATGCGAGAGCTGGAACATAGAACTTAGGCATCTAGTTAGTAATTTCATACGAGAGCTGGATTACTTGTTTATTGAATTCGAGTGCTAGAATTTAATCTATAAAACCCTTAGCATCCTTGATTTCTGTTTGAGTATATTGATTGATAAATCCCTAGACCTAGGTATTTCATCTTATTGTTATTAAAGAAATCACCTGCTTACTTGTCTACTATTACTTCTTGAATAAATTGTTTGCCTAAGTTAATCTAAACATCTATAGTGTATTGTGTGCCCACTCTCCCTGTGGATTTGATCCCTAAGTACTATAATTGAACATATTATTTGAGAGAATAAAAACTAGCTTATAGGGTTAATTTGAAAGTACATAATAAAAGCTACATCACTCTTTCTAAATAGAATTTCTAAATAGAAAGGGCACCAATAAAATCTATCAAAACCTGTAAGAAACATCTCATCAGCTAGTTGGAGAATTCTCGACGCATAGGGGATTTAATAAAAAAAATAATTTCTGTCAAAAATCTTAGAAAATTGAGACTTCCACTTTCCAAAATTGCGGAGAAACTCTAGATTACTGGCGGTAAAGGAAGCACAACAAACTGGATTGCCACACTGTTGTACTTCTTTCGAATAACTTTCGGTGAAACGAAGTTGATTTCTACAGAATCACCCAAAACCTAAAACGGCCGACGGAGACTAAACAAAGCAAAACAGGAGATCGTATCCCTCTCTGCTAAAACGTCTTCTGAAACATAAGATTTTGGAAAAAAAATCATGCTTCGCTTTTGTAGCAACATATTCTGCGAATTCACGATATTTTCCACTAAGCTTACTTCGTAAAATAACTCAAAACTCCGTCGGGCCAATCCTACGGAAACAATAGGATTTCCAGTTAAGTTTAATAACTATAATAAAGCCCATCATAGCTTGAGTCTTCGATATAAAACTAGGAAACTAAGTCCACAGAATAGCCGTAAAATGTGAGTTTTCCAAAAACAGTTCTCATACAGTCCAAACTCAAAAACATTTTACGAAATAATTTTTGTAAAATTAAACTCCCAAACATTTTATTAAATAATTTTCCTAAAATTAAACTCTATTTTTTTGTGAAACAGCTTGCTTAAAATTAATCTCAACATTATTTTACAAAACATCATTCGTAAATTAAACACGGCAGTATTTTACGCTACAACCTTCGTAGAATAAATTAACAACATTTGCGAAATGATTTTCGTAAATAAAACTCGAAAAAAATTCGAAACCTTTGGGAAGTTAAACAAGATCATACAAAACGATCAACGGAAAACGAAGACAATAAGGGCTAGGACAGACCAATTTGCTCATAGCTTGACGAACTGAGCACCTCAGCCGAATGACATCATGTCTAATGGTTCTTCTTCCTCATTGCCCACTTCACTCTTCCTTGAGTTGTCATTTGCTTCTCCTCACTTTATTGAAATGCTTTCGTAAAGTTCCTTCAATATGAATGACACAATCCAGTTTTTCAAAATTCTACTGCGTTGAGTCGAAAACATCTACTCATAAACATTTGATAGAATTTTAAATAATATACGAAGCGCACTTGGTTATTTTAGTAAATCCAATGGTACAAAGAAACGAGATTCGTTGAAAGCCAAATCATACGAAAATCAGATTCAAAATTTGCGAAGTTCTGTGACTTTAGTTGAAAGTGGCTATGCCAAAACACCAAAGAAACTTTCGATAACTCGTAGTCAAAAAAAATTTCGATGAAATACATACCCGTTCTCGTAAAAACTAACACTACGAATATTGAAACTCAGATCAGAAGACACGAGGAGAAGAAGAGAAAAATGAGGATGAGGAAAACTCGAATTTTTGATAAGACTAGGGGTATATCCGACTTGGAAAACGTTGAAATCAGATTTGGAATATTCGTAGGAAAGAACTGAGAAAAGACTAGGAGATCTTCGTAAATTGTAGGGGACTTAGTCTAGGTAGATAGTCTACAGAACTAAGTCTTTGAATATTTTTTCTATCTTGTTCCACTGTTTCTTAATTGTTCAGGCAGATCTTGCCAACCCGATCTAATGTCTTCACAAAACCGAGAAACGATAGTCACATATTCAAGCATACTCAGATCATCTCGTAAAGAAATAAAGAACTAGAGACACTAACGTTGTCTTAAAACCAACTCGCTCCTAGGAGTTTTCTTAAAACTGACTCATTCCAAGTCGTCAACCAGAAAACCACCGAATATCACAATCCTGGAATCATATTTAAATCGCACATATTGCTAATCATCTTATTTTTTGGAAGAAGAACATACATAACCCATCAAGTGATCTGTTCAGCCTTTATACTTCATAAAAAAAAAGAGAGGAAGGAGTGGGTATGTATACTATTCTCGTATACTATCATACTTTGAAAGTGTTTTGCCGTGACACCAAGAAAACCCTTTCGACAAAGCAAACTCTTGTAGAATTAGAAAGAAAAAAATACTTAGGAAATGCAATGTTCCTTTGAAATGTCCAAAAGGCAAATGACAATATAAGATTCGTATAATCGCTAGCGGCATATCCAAAACGTCAAAATACAGTCTCAAGAACCCCCACATCATCTTATCGTAACCATGCATTTAGACAAACTGTACAAACATCAGAATGATAAGAAGACTGGTTAGCCAAAAGTTATGAATATCTTTTTGACAACAAAATTTTTTTTGTATGTAACTCAAATTATATAAGTAATTCTCAAATACAAAAGCATTGCTTCCAATTTCCGTTGCACCAACCAATTCACAGTAAAGCATCAAAACATTTGCGACAAAGCAGAATCGAGAAAACAAGTAACGGGAAGCACAACAAAGGGAAAGCTGTCCTCCCATTTGTTGAATAGATTTGCTTTTGGTTGACCAGTTCGTTCCGCTCAAGAAACAAATATGTCATGAGAATTCCTCTCAAAAACCTAAGGAAACATTTCGCACAAAGGACATAACGAAATAACCTTTGGTAAAACTCCATGAGTGACTCGAAGCCAGTTTCACTAAAGATGGAAATCAAAGCGAAAATATTTCTCGTAAAATCTGTGGAAACGTCGCTACTTTAAACGTCTCTACACAAAACTCTCTTTCGCTGTCCTAGTAAAACCGGTCACCCACTACTTTTGTTTAACAAAGAAATTTTGTACGAAGGAGCCTATGGGAAAACATGATCACTATCGTGCAAAATGACTTTCCGATACAAAAACGCAAATGAAAAGAACACAATCCTCGCTCGTAGACATCAGAAGTAATCTGCGAGTAACTCTCTACATTTACTTCTACAAGAAGCCATTCTTGTAAAAACTTACACGAAACATCCTTCGTATAATCAGATCTAGTTATAAGTAGCAACTTTCGAGAATAAACATAGCAGGTTTTAGGAAGAAGTATTTTATACAATTTTCGTATAGCTAAAAACTAATCTGTATGATTCGTCTCTCGACGACAAATATCTAAATTCTATCTCCTCGAACTACGATTCTAACAGATCTCTTCCTTTCGCCTTACTGCTTGATTGGCATCTTCGTCTCATTGCTACAGCCGAATATAACATCATCCTGAGACTAACTCCAAACGGATTCAGTATCAAGCCTCTTAGGCTGCGTCCCCCTCAAACAAAAACGAAAACAATTTTCATACGAATAAGGGAAGAATTATATGAAAAAATTCATCGTATGACTGAAACGCAAGGTTTGCGATGACTGTTCCGACTTATATTACCCATTGTGCTTTCAATTTGATTCCGTCTCAATATTGAATTCTGTAAAAAGTTCTTGGCTTAGGTGACTTGTATCGGTCGGGAACCGAGCATCTCTCCAAAGATAATGTTAAAGTCATGTGGGAGTGCTGACCAAAATTTTGGATTTCTTTTATAGCTCGCTATTATCCTTGTGTCGGATGTCTGAGAGCCTATCTTTATGGGGGGGGGGGGGGGAGATGGCTAACTTTTTGCAGTTATCTTATTTTCCATTTATATTCTGCAGATATCCGTAAAACATCATAATAGTTGGGTTCATTCTCGTTTGAAACCGTAAGTGGGATTTTATTGGGTTTTAGACCCTTTCGGTTTATTTTGCGATTTTTACAATTTTTTCGAGAAATCGTTCTTCGTATGATTACACGATGCTGACTCTTTAAACGAATAAGCCAACCGTAAACATTAAGTAACATTGGTGTTAAGTTAACCATTATCGTTTTTATATGGTTGACTCAAAGTTTTACGAGAAACAAGTCTTTTTGATTTTTATCATAAAACTGCAGCGGAAACTCCAATCGAGATGAAGCAAGTAACATACTAGTAAAGATTCAATGGAGAGAGTGATGAAGGGATACGGTCTGGTAGACCATGGGCGACTAGACTTTGCCAAGGGTCTAGTCGCCCATGGGTGACTAGACGTTGTGTGTCTAGTCGTCCATCTGGCGACTAGACGTTACGTGTCTAGTTGCCCATGGGGTGACTAGACTTTGGGTAGAGTCTAGTCTCCCATGGGTGACTAGACATAGTGTTGCGTCAAGTCACCTGTGGGCGACTAGATTTTGTCACGGGTCTAGTCGCCCATGGGCGGCTAGATGTTGCGTGTTGTAGTCGCATGTGACTCGGTTGTTCCATCGATTGCACGCCTTGATTCGTTGATTGGGACGAGATGGTTTAGGCGATCAGGAGTTTGGATACAAAGATTTCTTGTTTTGCTTTTATCGAAGAGAGATAACGTTTTCCGCGGTAACTTTCAGACATCGATTTCGTCGTGACCATTTTTGACCCCAACATGCGTCTTCTCCGTTTTACGTTCTTGTTTACCCTTCTTCTCCTCGTGTCTGTTTACCCCTTACATAATGTAAGAATATTGATTATTCCTGGATTTTTCTACTTTCCTGGCCGCGTTTAGGCTGAAGCCTGTCTTGGGGTTTTGGTTAGTCAATCCATATTTTCTGATCTGGGTTTCAATCCCTGTATCATTGGTTTATGAAAACAAATTAGTATCTTGGCGTTTAGGAATAGCCAAGGGCGAAGAGGAGATGCCAATGGCGATCAGGAAGACTTGATAGGGCGATGAGACTTTTGGTGAGAGGTCAGAGGCGATGAGGTTGGAGAGAGAGGACGGTGGAGATATGGATAGAAGCTGATGGCCAAGTTTTACTTCTTAGCTCTCGCTCCACCTCTTCCTTCTCCGATAGTTTTTTTGTCAATCTTTCTTTGATTTTCTGAAGGTTGGTCGAATTGTTTTTGAGTTTTATTTGCGAGTATCATTTTGCAAACGTTGTCAAGTTTACTATATGAAGGCTGTATAGTAAAATACTGTCTCGTCTTAATTTACGAATGATGTTTCATTAAATGTGGCCGAGTTTAATTTTACCAATGATGTTTTGTAAAATATGGCCGAGTTTAGTTTTACGAAAGCTAATCCGCAAAACTTTATCGAGTGTAGTTTTACAAAATACTAATGAGCTTCATTTTATGCAAGTTACTTCGTAAAATGTTTTCGTGCTTGTTTGTACGAGAGCTGTGTTTTGGAAAACTCATGTTTTGTTCCTGTAATTTTAGTTAACGAGTTTAATCTCAGAAACTATAGATGCCATGAGCTTTATTATCATTACCAAACTTAATTGGAAATTTTCTCATTTACGCAAGATTGAGCCGAGGAAGTTCTGAGTACTTTTTCCGAAGTAGGCTTAGTAGACAAAATACCGTTAATTCGCGAAGTATGTTGCTATGGAAGGGACGCTTGTTTTTTTCCTGAATCTTATGTTTTAGAAGACGTCTTAGCAGTGAGGGATACAATCTCCTGTTTTGCTTTGTTAAGTCTTCGTCAGCTGTTTTCGGCTTTGAGTGATTCTATAGAAATTAACTTCTTTCCTTTGAACGTTATTCGGAAGAAGTACAGCGGGGAATTGGCCATCTGATTTTCCGTGCTTTTATTTCCACGAGTAATCAAGGGTTTCTCCGCAGTTTCAAGGAGAGCAAATTTTATCTTCCAAAAAGCTTTCATAAAACGTCTTTTGATTGAACCCGTACGCGTTGAGATTTCTCCAACTTGGTAATGAGACAATTTTTTTGAGGTTGATAGATTTTATCATTGCCCTTTCTGTTTAGAAAAATAAATCACAAGTTCATTTCGATACTCTTGTTGTGGCAAAAAATCGCGACTAGGTATTCAATTTTCTCGAGTACTAGGCATTTGCGTATGCGTTGGCCATAGGAGCAATCACTGCTGGAGTTGTTTTCCAGCATTGTTCGAGCTGCGATTTTGTCTTCCATATTTTCAGACATCGTTTTGCAGCCGCTAGTTAGAGTAATCTCTCCCCCTTCTTCTGGCGCCAAACCGTGGGAACCAAATTCGCACTGTCGATTTCCATAATCGGAGGAAAGCAAAGAACACCTTACTTGTCTTGAGGTACGGATACTCTGCGAGAGCCAATGACAAGTGATCAAATAAATGCGGAAAATACAGAAGATAACTAAACGAATTTAGAAAAAAGTATATCTTTATTTCGAATCTGCATAAGGGCCATTGCGACCATTACAAAAGATTATAAAAGATCGTCTGCAAGAGCTGCCAGAGAGTTCCCTAGTTCTAACTAACTAATCCTTAACCTAGTTGAGTTTGCAGCTCGATAACAAAGATGAAATGATACGAAATAGTTTTCTTGATTTCGGACTAGACCTAAAGAAAGTATGCCTACATACCCCTTTCAAGGATCAAGTCGAACGTAGTTCAGTTTATAAAGTTTGAACAAGAGATCGGACCACCTTTGCCAGTTCATCTAGTATTAGAGTTCAGGACATAGAAAATTAAGCATGTCAAGAATAATGCGTAAAGTTTCTAAGTTCAAAACGTCTTAAATCCTCCTTGTCTCCTTGCCTTGGCTTCCTACTATTTGCTTCCAAGTTTGGCAGTCTTTCCTTTCGACCCCCCATTCGAGTTTATGTCTTTGCTGAAATCTTCCTCATCCTCTCGATCTTCATGATTGTCCTGGAACTTGACATTTATCTTCTTTTCCATTTATCTTCTGCGAAAATCAAGTAAACCGTAATTGTAATTCATGATCATTCTCTTTCTAAAATCCCAAGTGGGATTTTGCCGTGTTTTAGACCTTCTCGGATCGTTTTTTGACTTAAACGTTTTTTATTTCTTTCGAGGAAATCACCTTTTATACGATGTTGGTTAACATGCCGTTGGTTTCGTGAGGATAGTAAAACCATTTGTATAGTTGAGGTAACAATGGTTTCGAGTTAACCGTTACCCTTTTATACGAGTGATTTGATGTTTTACGAGAAGACAAGTCTTTGCTCTTTTTATGGCAAAAGGTCAACAGAAACTCCAATCGAGACGAAACAAGGATCAGCTTGGTCATGACTCGAAGGAGACATGCTGCGTGTCTTGTCTTCGCATGGGCGACGAGACATGGGTGTGTGTGTCGTCGCGCATGGGCGACCAGACTAGGAGATGGTATCATCGTTCGGTGAGCGACGAGACATGATGCATTTCTCATTTTCCGAGAGATTTTCCGTAAATGTTTTTGAAAGTTGTTTTACGGAAGATTATCTCATAAATTTACTATGATATTTTTCCGCGGCAACTTTCCGAATTTTGTTTGATGGAGATTGTTTCGTAAAACTCGTCATTTACTGAAAAAACCTTTCAAAAGAAAGTTTTTATGATTTTTCATGCTTGGAGTATACGAATTTTGTTCTCGGTATAGTTTCTTTGACGTTCTAGCTCATATTCATTAAACGCACAATTCTCTTAGGATTTTGGCCGTTGATTTTGCCATGACCGATTATGACCCCAACACTGCATTCACCATGCCCAAAACAGTCCCATGTTCCCATCCGAAACATCCCCTTTCCGATCATCTCTAGACTCCCAAATCTATATGTAGTTTCCAAACATCGAAAAGTACATGTGTTTCCACACCACAGTACTTAGGATCACTCGCCAAAGTAGTCGAGCCCCAAATGTTCCCTCTGGATCCTTAAGAAGTAATGCATATCTTTGTCAAGTCCTGGTTAGATAACACAATCCCTAAGTTACTATGCCTTAGCGGATTTGCCTAGTCCCCTAGACCACTCAACCATAAGCATAGCCTACCTTAGACTGATTCACAACACCTTGTTATAATCAGACAATATCGTCATCTCATGACCATACCACAAGAACGTCCTATAACATTCTTCATCGCATTTCCAATCACTAATACTTCCAAGTAACTAGATCGACCAACCTTCTGTTTTATTATCTTTGCCCTTGGAGAGAGCATTTTGGCAAAGCTAGTTCATCTTGAAACTTCCCGTTCACAAGCAAGATACCATATCTTACTCAACTCTCACTTGGATCAGCACAACTAAGGTTTCGCAGTATCTTAATTTATTTATGGAAGTATAATCAAATTTAACTTGCCTTGTTTTGTGTGAGAGAAATCATAAAGTTACCAAGTAAAGAACTATCATGCCCAATAACTGAAGACGCTTAACCGTACACACCAGTTCAGTATAGACGGGCGAGACTGTTATTAACGGGTCATGAGCCAGATATTTCCCATCTAAGAACGTTTGGATGTGCCGTCCACATACCTATAGCACCACCACAGAGAACAAAGATGGGACCTCGGAGGAGGATGAGAGTATATGTTGGATACGATTCCCCCAGTATTATAAAATACCTTGAGCCAACAACGGGTGATTTGTTTAAGGCCAGGTTTGCGGATTGTCATTTTAATGAATCCCAGTATCCAGCATTAGGGGGAGATAATGGTAAGCTGGAACAAGATATAAAATGGAATCAAACATCCTTAACATGGCAAGATCCTCGAAATAGAGATTGTGACCTAGAGGTCCAAAAGATTATACATTTACAAAAGCTAGCTAATCAATTGCCAGATTCCTTTGCTGACCCAAATAGAGTGACGAAGTCATATATACCAGCTGCCAATGCACCTATAAGATTAGATGTCCACGAGAGACACAATCAAGTTGCTACTGAGTCTAGACCACAAATGAAACGTGGTAGACCAATTGGTTCCAAAGATAAGAACCCTCGGAAATCAAAGAAAGGTGCTGATGTATCCGAGGGCATTAAGGAAACCCTCGACATGGAAAAGGAGTCCCATGCGCCTACAGTAGAGACTTGGGACACCAAGACTCGAGGCACAGAGGTTCCTGACAATGATGAGATCTCAATAAATTATACCATGTTTGGAAATCTATGGAACAGAAAAGATGTCGACATCACAGATATATATGCATATAAAGTAATACTTGAAATAATGGAAAATGAGGATTACGAACCCACGTCCATAGAAGAATGCATGTTACGACCAGATTGGTTGAAATGGAAAGAAGCCATAAACGTGGAGTTAGAATCATTGAGAAAAAGAGGTGTATTTGGACTGATCATCCGGACACCTCACGATATAAAACCAGTGGGATACAAATGGGTTTTTGTGAGGAAAAGAAATGAAAAAGGTGAAGTTGTGAGATATAAAGCACGGCTTGTTGCACAATGATTCTCACAGAGACCAGGAATAGATTATGAGGAAACATATTCCCCTGTGGTGGATGCTACGACCTTCAGATTTTTGATAAGTTTGGTTGTAAGAGAAGGTCTAGATTTACGGTTAATGGATGTTGTAACCGCATATTTATATGGCCCACTGGACAATGAGATATACATGAAAATCTCAGATGGTATTGAATTGAAAAAGAAAGAAAGTTCTCGAGAACAACATTGCATAAGATTGAACAAAGCTCTTTATGGATTAAAACAGAGTGGTCGAATGTGGTACAATAGATTGAGTGAGTACCTTGTCCAAGAAGGGTACAAAAACGACCAGCTATCCCCATGTTTATTCATAAAGAAGTTCAATAACAAGGGTTTTGTGATCATTGTAGTATATGTAGATGATCTGAATATCCTAGGAACCTCTGGAGAGATTTCCCAAACAGTTGAATATCTCAAGAAAGAATTCGAGATGAAAGATCTTGGAAAGACTAAGTTCTGTTTGGGCATACAACTTGAGTATATAAAAGATGGAATCCTTGTGCATCAAAAGGCATATACAGAAAAGATACTCAAGAAGTTTAACATGGACAAATCTCACCCATTGACTAGCCCCATGGTTGTGAGAAGTTTAGAACCTGATGCTGATCAGTTCGGTCCAAAGAAGGACGATGAAGAAGTCCTTGGTCCCGAAATGCCATATCTTAGTGCCATAGGAGCCCTGATGTACTTGGCGTGCCACACACGGCCAGACATCAGCTTTGCCGTGAACTTACTGTCTAGATACAGCTCCTGTCCGACCCAAAGGCACTGGAAAGGGATAAAACACATATTTCGTTACCTGCAAGGAACAAAAGACTTGGGTCTATATTACACTAACCAGTCTAAAGATGGTTTAGTTTGCTATGCTGATGCAGGATATCTATCAGATCCACATTGTGGAAAATCCCAGACCGGATACGTGTACACACATGGTGGTACAGCAATATCCTGGCGCTCTATGAAGCAAACCATGGTAGCTACATCATCGAATCATGCAGAGTTACTAGCGATACATGAGGCTAGCCGTGAGAGTATATGGTTAAGGGCTATGACCAATCATGTTCGAGTTGCATGTGGGATGACTGATAGAAAAGATCCACCATTGGTGATGTATGAGGATAATACAGCCTGCATTGTTCAGCTCAAGGATGGATACATCAAAGGAGATAGGACGAAGCACATTCTGCCCAAGTTCTTCTTTACCCACGAGCTCCAGAAGGCTGGCGAAATTGAAGTAGTCCAGGTGGCATCAAGCGACAATTCAGCTGATCTCTTTACCAAGTCATTGCCTACCACTACGTTCAAGAAGCTCGTGCACCAGATTGGGATGCGTCGACTGAAGGACCTTCAGTGATGCATTCATCAGGGGGAGTTACATGTGTTGTACTATTTTTCCTGTCCTGGCTTCCCTTTTTACCACATTGGGTTTTTGGTTTACCAGGAGAGGTTTTAATGAGGCAACATCCAAAGCATGTAACAACCTCTGAACCAGATGCGTCAACAAAGGGAGAGCGTTAAGGATTATCTAGATGGTTGACATTAGTAGTTATCCTATACTTTGTAGTTATCTCATTCTCTTGTAGTTATCTTTATGTTAGAGATAGAGCTTATCTACATCTATGCACTTGTATATATATATGAGTCCTTATGAATAAGAATAAACACAGACTTTCCCACAACATTTACGACAATTTCATGGGAAATCTCAGACAACAAATTTTGTCCGAAATTTTCGAAGAAAAAATACTTTAGAAAATTAAATATATTTTCAAAAACTTTAATAAATATTTTTATAATACATATTAGAGAAATACTATATGATTGTACTAAGTTTTTGTCAAATATAGCTTTTAAGAATTAAATAACCAAAATGTTTCATGTAAATATACATTTATACCTCTAAGGTTAACTAATTTATTTAGACTTAAGGGGTGGTGTTTTGAGAGTGAAGTTTAAAACTTTAAAAAAAATTATAAATGTTTTAAAATAGTTAAAAAATCATTTTCGAATCTGAAAAAAAAAACTGAAAGAAATTTAGTTTTTGAAATTTAGTTTTTTATTAAAAATCAAATTTGAAAATATATAATTCGAACTATAAAAATATATTTTATGACAAAAACTTTAAAAATTCTATTTGAGAGAATTGCCCTACATATTATATAAACCTAATATTACAAAAACAAATTTAAAACTTTTGATACAATAATTTTGGTTAAATAAATATTAGATACCATTTAATTGAACATTTTTAAAAAAATAGAATTTTTTTTTAAGAAAAATAAATTTAAAAACTTTAGAACATACAACATTAAAAAAAAAACTTAATGGAAGTTTTTTTAAAAATGGTAAAGACGTCTTTCATAATAATACATATTTTAAAAAACTTTTTTGCAGGAAATGTAAAGAGAAAAAAAATCTAAATCATTTAAAAATGTTTTCATTAACAACACGAAACTGAAACAATATTTTCAAAATAAAACAAAATAATAAGAAACTTTATAAATAATTTATAAAAACATTAATTATATACATTAATATAATTTTAAACAACAGTTTATTATAATACATATTTAATTAAGATATTTGAACAATAAGAAAAGAAAAGAAAACTTTTTTTAATAACTTTAGAGAAAACGTTTTGTATGAATTTTCTTTCAATTTTTTTTTTCAAAATATTTTCTGAGATTTATAAAGCAAAAATCTAACGAATTTTTATTACTAATATTTTTAATATAACATAAAATAACTAAATCTATCCTAATTCAAACTCAAACCTATAGATCTACAGAAACCCAAACCACAAACTAAACAAAGTATTAAAAGCACGCATAGAAAACCATAAATCAACATAAACTTACATATTTTATTGCCCTTTTAAAAAAACTTACATATTTTAGAGATCCAAGTGTGGATTGTGGGAGAAAAAAAGAAGAGGAGAAAAGGAGTATTCGGTAAAGTGAAGGATGTGGAAGGAGAAAAGAGTTTTCCAATTTATATTAAACTACTATTATGGTCCATGCTTTGCATAGACAAAGTGATTGTTAAATTATTCATATAAAATATAATTGTTCATTGTGTCTCATTATTATTTAAATTAAAGAAAATAATTGATTCAAAAAGGAAAAGTTATTTTAAATTTGTATATTGGCTATTCATGAATTAGGTAAGAATTTGTACGACAATTTGAAGGTGAACTAAAACCTAAAAATAATAAAACTAATTATAAATCTATTTAGAAGATTAAATACAATAAAAATTTATAGATTTATAATGAATCTAAATATATAAAAATACCAGACGGTAATATGTGTTTTACTGTTTTAGTATGACCATGTCCCGAGATGAATAGGTTCATTCCAAATTTGATAAGACTCTAGACTACTCTAATTAAAATTTCTTAGATCTGAAACGAAAGATTAATGTTAAAATATATACTCAGATGTTTATAGAAAAAGAACAACATGAATATAGACTGCAATTTACATCAAATTCATGCAAAATAATACTATTTGATAAATCATGCTCAGTATTTTTGCTGTATTGCACTCTCTATATACATGTTTAGCAAAGACTTTTAGATAAATGCAAAATCTTTTGAAATTTTAGCAAAGAAAAATAGAGAAATGAGTACTTTCTATGTTTGTATCGCGCACCCATTGACGAGATAACTCATTCTAGAGAAGAATTAAAGAACGGAGTGTCAAAACACTATTTGTTGTGATCTTTAGAGAGGGTTTTTTAACCAAAGCAATAAAAGTATGATTAAGTAGGAAAGAAAATAAGGAAAATATGAAAAACGTCTCTTCTTAAAGAAACTTTGCACTTTTGGGAGAAACTAATTATACAAGTGTCATTTTTTATTTGTTTAAATATTTTTTTATTAAAATTTAATCAGATAAATATATTGTGTTAAAATATTAACATAATGCATAAAAAATGTGTGTGTGAAACTTAAAGCATAATCTTCAGTAACAAAAGTGAGAACATTGTTCTTGTAATTATTATATTAATTTAGTAATTTAAATTTAAACAATAAAAAATCCACCAATTAGAAAATGACAGAAATGAGGACAGTGTTCTCAGCAGCTCTTTACATAGAGCAGCTCCCTCCTAAATTATTATCTCTCTTCTATTTTATACATTTATTTTATTATAATATTACTTAGAGCATCTCTCATTTCTAACTGATGCAAAATGCTCTTAAACAATGTTGATGCTCTTAGACATTTGATTGATATAGTTGTTAACAAACCTTGAAGTGTCCGTGTCAATATTATTTTATTGGTATTTTTATCCAGAGATTTCTTATTTTTGCAAAAGCAGAAGAAGTCATCAGAGATAGTGAAAGATTATTAAAGCGTAATGAAAAATAATTTTACTAAAATATCTAAAGAAGTTTTTTTACTGATTTTTTTTCAACCAAAAAGAAAATAATTATTTTAAAAAATAATAAGACACGACATATTATTCACACAATTATCAATTAACTTCTGTTTTATATTATAAAATATTTTCTGGAGGAAAAATCAATAGATAATTTTTCATAAATTTTTATTTTACCATTTATTTTTTTTCAGTTTCCCAAATAAATCAAGACGGTTGAGAAACCAAAGAAAATTTCTAATGACTTTGGTCAATTGAAATTTCTGATGATTTTAGCCCGTTAAAAAATATTGATGATTTTAGTCCATGAAAATTTCAGATGAGTATAGCCCACTGAAAATTTTTACGATGTTGTGATGGTTTTCCTTCAGTTTAGAGATTATAAGTGTTACAAATTTTGAAATTTTTAGCTCCAAATAATCTATTATTTGTTTAATGCACTAAATTTCCAAGAAATTATTTGAATAGAGAAATTGTCAAAAATACCACTTTCTTTGTACCATTTTTCATGTTTACCTTAATCACTTTTATCCTTATTTTTTAAGAAAAAAAACACACTTATAATCCTTGGGTTAATTAATCTAAAACTTAGGGTTTAGAGTTAAGGGGTTATTTAGGGTGGGGTAGGGTTTAAGAATGTAAATTTAGGATTCTAATTAATTTTTTAAAAATTTATCTCTTAAAAATTTTATTTTTAAAAATGCCTCTTTAATGAAAGTAAAAATGAAAAGTGGTATCAATAATATAGTAAACATGAAAATTCTCCAATACAATAGTTTATCCAAACTACGGAGTATTTTACAAATTTAATGGCATTTTGTAAATAAATGTTATGTTATCACTTTTTATACAATTATACATTTACCGAAAATTGGCGTTTTACTAGTTTTTATTGATTTGTTGAAGCAAATATTAAATATCTACATGATAATATATATAAACGTATTTTAATAATTTATGATCATTTTTAAATTTTGAACCCCTATTCTTTCGGAAACATTTGAAACCTTCTAACCATTTTCTATAAATTTATAGATTTTACATAAAATATGTTAGAATTCCACTGAAATTTTTGACAACATGTTAATAATGTTGGCTGTCAGAGATTTATAACTAAATTTGATGGATTAGTTTTTTTAGATAAGCTATCAAAAGCTGTTAAAAAAAAATCTACGGTTTTCTAACAAACAATGTCCGTCGATATTTTTTTACGATTTTCTAACAGTTTTTGTTTTGTCAGATAACTTGTCAGTAAATTGTTGGAAATTTTCGCTGTTCAAAAACGTACTCTAGGCAACCATATACTCGCCGGAAAAGCATGGCGTTTTGCTCTAATCAGGTTGTTCTTCGAAAAAAAAAGAGTGTTATTTAGTAGATTTGTTGTTTGAAATCACATGTTAGGTTATAGATAGGGTCATTTTTATCTTTCTCATTTCAGTTAATCTAACACAGAAAAAAACACAAAAAGACCACATTTTTTCTCAAACCGAGGTTACATGACAATTTCAGAAGGAGCAAACCACTAGACCATGAATCAACCTCGTGATAAATGGACATAGTTAATATATAACACTTACATTTATATAAATGCCCTAAACTAATCACCAATTATTCTCTATTAATCTTTGTTTTTTTAATTAATTGAGTTGGACGCCTACCGGATTTCCGAATAAGGGAAATTTCCAACAATAAAAAAGTCTGTAAAAAAAAACATTTTCTTCTCTTGCAGTGAATAAAATATCTTAGTACACCAGGTGCATTTAAATGTGTAATGTGGTGCAGGTGAAATGAGACAGGTGATAGAAAACAGCCGCCATTTCGCTTTAACCCGATGTCTGTTGCTTCTCCCGACAAACACCCTCACTTCTCATCAGTCAACAATCAAATAACTCATTTACAAAAAACAAAAAAAAAAAACAATCAAATAACGTATTCCTCTTTTTTATTTTTTTTATTATATACTCGAATAACGAAAAAACGGAAGCCCTGGTTTGGTTGAATAATCTCTTTGTAAATTAAAGAATTGGCCGGTAATGTGTTTTGGTGATGTTAAGGAGTGGTTGGGTCTGTTGTTTTTCTAAAAGGTGTAAAACCTTGAAGTGCCATTCTGTTGTAATGGTTTATGATAGATATAATCAACTTTTGATGGAAAAAAGAAGCTACAATTGCTACTCTATATTTGCATATCATGAGTCCAGCGAAAATATTAGATATTATCTGCTGCTAACTACAACTCACTACCATCTCTCAGAATATTGGATACGAAACGTTGCTCGCGCCAATGAAACTGGTCCAGTTTCAAAGCTGCCAAAATTATTAAAAAGGTACAAAGTTTTCTAGGCTGATGGTCAAAACTTAAAAGTTGATCTAAGTTTCCAAACATTCATATGTGAACTAAAAAATATATAATTAAAAGGACTAATACGAGGATGTACTGGCAGACTGAACCTGAAGCAGGTGGTGGAAGCAATCTGCTGCGGTTGGTCGGTTCTCCTGGTTCGGCTCCAAACACTTCCCTTGAAGTTCTCTCAACATCTTTGGCACATTACTCAATCCACAAGTCTTTATCATATAACCCACACCCCACACATCCACTTTCACCGCATGCAACCCTCTCTCCATCTCAGGAGCACGCCTCCCATGCTCCTCCTCTTCCTCGGCCGTAGCGCAGTGCGGGTTAAGCTGTGGGGACTCAGCCGCTTCGTCGAACCCGCAAACGAACCATTCCGCATCCGATGTTGGTGTTGCCGTTTCCGCGCTTCTCATGACATTTTCCCATCGCATGTCACGATGCATGAACGATAGGTCGTGAAGCGCAACAAGCGCTCTCGTCACACACATCAGAGATTCGATAAGCTGGTCAATGTTACATGGTTTGATTCTTATTCCACGTGGCCTAAAACTCAATGATAGTTCCTTCTCTCTTGCACCAACCAAATGCTCCGCGTGTGGAACTCTTTGGTCGAGAAAATCATAGATTCCTTTCACTATGCTCCATTTTCTCTTGCTTGAGTAATACTTAGTCACCGTGTTAGGGGTTATCTCGGTCACGAAATCTCCATGACTAATTCTCTCGAAGTCGTTGTAACACAAATGCATCATAGTGCACCGATCTGCAAGCAAAGGTAAAAGAGAAGCGAGACGGTAACAAGGAACCAAGGCCTTGATTCGATCTGAGGGTGACGAGACGTCGAATGAATAAAGATCTGTGCAGACCACTCGATCTTGCGAAGAACGGCTCAAAGCACAGAACGTTACGGTGAACCCTACAGCGTGGTAACCAAGAATATATGGAAGATCGTCGTACGACCAAAGAATCTTTTCGACCAATAGAGAAGAAGGAACAGCTGCACCTTCGCGCACCTTATCAGCCTCTTCTCCTCTCCATAATCCGAACCCTTTTACGAATCCCACAACGTTTGGCCACTGATCTTGAACGTTTTCAACAAAAGAAGACGAATCCGGTTTACGCAAAACCACCATATCGCAAAACTTTGAAACCATCCGGTTAACGCAGTCCTCCCAAAGAGGAATCAACGAGTCTTTGCTGGAGATGACGTAATTAGGGCTTAAGCGGGACATTATGGGGCTGATGATATCATATGTGATTGCTCTACAATCTAGAAGCTCCGTTGAAGAAGTGAAGAAGAAGAGCTCTTTCCCCGGCGGCAAGTCTTTGTAGACGTCTCGCCGGATAGGAAACCGGAGACTTTCTGGCGGTGGTTCTTGAAGGTATCGTGCTAGCTCAAATAAGCTCGGAGGATTTTCCGCCGGAACACGCAAGCTACTCAAGCAATGCTCTGATGGGTCTTGGAACTCCAATGTTGATATTGCTGTATACGCATTTGTTCACTCATTAATAACACAAATTTAACGACCTTTAAACTATAAGATTAGAAAAAGACTTACATTTGTAAATGGGCACTGCGAGTGGAAGCTGAGCTCGATCAATCGAATTTGCCATATTAACTGAAAAAAATAATAATAACATATGAAAATTAGAGTTAGTTGCACACACACAAAAACAACGTAGGAGTGTGCATTGATTTTTCTCTTCAACGTTGTATATTTTTTTTACTAAAGCTTTATTAATCAAACAAAAGTGCCACATTATCTGCAAATTTCCCTTGAACAATATACATTTGTCTCTCTAGGATTATATATTCTTTACATTTTCGCGCTCGGCTGGATAAGTTTACAGAGAGGTTCATTGGATTGATATCCTCGATCCATAATATTTCCTCGCTCTATAAGATTATAGAGAAGATTCATTGGATTGGTTTTCCTCTTCAATTAGTTTTATAGTTTAACCACCAGATGAATGCATGTGTGTTACCTGAAGGTGAAGGAGCAGATGATGATGTTGACTTTTGTCTTCCAAAGACTTTAAGATGTTGACCAGAAATGAATTTATCCAAAGAGAATCCTCTAAGAGGTCCATCTTCAAAAGATTCCATTGTACAAGCCACCATGGAATCATCCAAATAGGTGAGCTCGTCTGCATTCAAGAAACTCGACCCACTAACCCTAATTCTCCCATAATCAACCTCTCCTTCTTCAGCCCACAAGTTAACCGATTCCTCCCAGGTTAACCGTATTTTCCCAATACGACGAAGATCTTTTAAAGATGAAGACGAAGAGGAGGAAGAAGGAATCGTCTCGCAAGAAGGATTGAAGTATAGTGACCTATTAGAGAATAAACCTGACCCTCTACCAATGTTGTGTGAATACGGATATTGAGGATGATCATCCCCAGCTACCGATAATGCTGGTCTCTTCCCTCTTCCTAAAAGAACATAATTATTTTTTTTACTCAAACATTATAAAAATAACGATAACTCATAATTAGAAATCATTTTTAATCAATAATAATTAACATTAAGCTTCTGCATTTATCGAAAATGATCTTTTAAGATAAATATCTAAATAATTAATTTGAAATGGAACTTTCTAGTTAGTTATTGATATAATTTATGAGAAACTTCATTTCACAAACTTTTGAAAATGATAGCAATACAATCAAAATAAATAAATAAATGCACAAGCCGTATGCTATAATGTAACTATCAAATAACAATGCACTTGTGTAAACAAGTCAATGAATAATAAATAAAATTAAAATAGTAAAGAAGTAGTAATAAATAAGATTTTACCGATAGAAGTGATACGGTTATTATCAACATCATCGTCTCTTGAAGTCATGAACGGTGGACGAAGAATAGGAGGAAGCGTCTCAAGAGACGGAGGAGGTGTTAAGGTAACATCCGCCGGAGCTCCGCCACTACTACGTTTAACAGTCGGAGCTCTGGCACGTGGACCCATGAAAAGAGCCAGTTCTTGGTACACCTCTTCGTCGAAAGAAGCGGGAAGTCGATGTTGTTTCCTCTCGTAAGGAGACAGCCTGAAGTAACTCTTACCATATTTCTCTCTGTCTCCTCCTTTCTCCCACTCGTTCACTTTCCTAAACTCACCAAGCATGTTGTCCCATTTCGTACCGGCGATTTTTGAATCCCGGTTTACACCGTTCCGGTTTAGGAACTCGGCTACTTCCCTGTCTTTCTCAGCCCGTGTTTTCCCTCTTCCCTCGCCAGACCCGGATCCGGAACCAGGCCCGGTTTCTTGTTTTTGGTACTGGATCCTCCAAGCTTTTGCTAGCCATAGCATCTCGTGTGGTTTCCATACAGGGCTCACGTATTTGCCTTTTCTGAATTTATGTTGAAATGACTCCGTTCCGAGTGGTTGTATCTCGGTATTAATAGCTTCTTGTTCCAGCGGTGAAGATGCGGCGGTGTCAGTGGAAGAGGCGGCTACAACTGCGGTGGAAGGGGACGGTAATGAAGGGACTGTGGTGGAAGGTGACGGCAAGGCTTTCCATTGAGGTGGAGATAGACCACTGGAAGAGCTGAAACGTGGTCGTTTGGGGATGGTCGGAGCTCCTGGAGAAGAGACGGTGGGGATGAAGATAGGAGAAGGGTGGAAAGATTGGTGATGGTGGTGGATGGGTAATGGGATTGGTGTTTGGTTATCAAGTGAAGAATCTTTAGGCGAGGAGATTTGATTCGGTGATGGTTTTGTAGCATCTTCTTTTGTTGTCTCACCCATTTCAAGAAGTACTCAAATTAAAGAGTGGATGAAAAATAACCAAATATGAGTAGTTTTTATTATTAAAAAAGTGAGAGGAGGGAGCAAGAAGAACCAGAGAATCTATTTTGTTTGATCTTTTGAGACTCAAGCTGATTTAGTTTATCTGGCTTTGGGGGTTTATGAAGAGTGATGAGTCAGACGACTATTAGGGTTTCTTTTTAGCTTTTTGGTGGGCTTTGCTTTTTGCAGAGAAATCAAACTAGTGGTGATGTTAGAACAACCTCATTTGGAAATCGTGGCAATGTTAGTATCTTGTACCAAAAATAAAAGAACTAAGGGTAAGATTATTGGTGGTCCTTATGCAGAGGTTCTTATGAACAGTTAAAAATCTGTTTTTAAATTTTTAACTGAAAAAGTTAAGGACGTCTTTTATAAAAGAGACGTCTTTTATATAAGAGACGTCTTTAACTTTTTGATGTTAAAAATTAAGAAACAAATCTGTAACTGTTCCTAAGGACTTCCGTCTAAGAACCACCCATAATCTTGTCCTAACACTATAAGAAATGAGTGGGTTCTCAAATATTATAATTGTACCCAAAAGTATTTCGGATACCCATTCGGGTTCAGTTCAGATCTATCGGGTTTACGGAGCCAAAGATTTTAGCCTAATTCGGGTATTTCTAAATTTTGATTCGGGTTGGGTCTTTGCGGGTTCGGTTCGGGTTCAGACCATTTAAAATTTTAAAATTAATTATATACTTTAACTTTCTCAGAAACTGTAAATATAATAATATATAAATTTGAATAACATATGTAAAAATACCTAAACTTAACATATAAATTGGTTTGGACAATAAATATTTCGAGAATTTTTGGTGTTTTGAGTATACTTTAGCTATTTTAAACATTTATTTTTAACTATTTGTATATATTTTCAAGTATCTAATTATTTTGATGTTTTTTTTAATATATATTAAATCTACAAATAATTAATATATCTAAGTATATAAATCTATTTCAAATACATTTGGGTACCCAAAATACTTTGGTTTAGATCGGGTTCGGTTTCGGTTCTTTAGATATCAAAATTTTGAACCCGTTTGGATATTTAATCAATTTCGGTTCAGATTCGATACTACTTTTTCGTATCTGGTTCGGTTCGGTTTTTCGGATTCGGATTTTTTCCAGCCCTAGTATTATAAATAAAATTTCTTTTAAAACAAAAAGATATTTGAAAACAAGTTTTATTTCTTATAAGTAAACAGAATTTTGCATACAAATATACTATTCAATTTTAATCAGTCTACAATATTAACTTGTTTATTAGAATAGGCCTATCCCTTTAAGGCTTTAAATCTGTTGTTGAATATTTTAAGGGTAAACTATTTAAATATCAAAATAAAATTATGATAAAAATAATATACAAGAAAATATCCAATATATCATTAACTAAAAATAAAATGACTAAATTACTTGAAACCTTCAACCTCTTAAATTTTAAACCCTAATCACTACCCATACCTAAATATTTAGATAAAAAGTATATTAAATCAATGCTATTTTAGAAAACAAAAGTTATCTTGTATGTTGTTTTGAACAAAAAATATTTTAGTATTATTGTAGGATCTTTCTCTATCGATAACCTAATTTGTGACATTGTAAATAAGAACTTAAGTTATCACTCTCTAGAGCACCCTCACGCTCATGAGTTCTAGGTTTGGGATTATCAAAATACACACACACACATATATATATATATATATATATATATATATATATATTGTATATATATATATATATTTGTATATATATAATATTATTATTTAATTGTGAGATTTATAATTTTATAGGAAACACAACTAAAAATATTTTAAAAAAAATATTTTAGATTGTGTTTTTCGTAAAAAGCCCTACAGATAAACAATAATATTAATATATATATATATATATGTATTTTAAGAATTTCAAACCTAGAATTCTTTAAATAGATGCTCTAAATACCTCAATGTATTTAGGTGATTAAATGAAAAAGGAAATCAAAAAATTTCTACCAAGTTATATAAAAATATCCTAATTCCTCTTCCTTTCTATGTTTTCTTGTTTCACCCAAAAAGACCAGACTGAAAAAGCCAAATTGGCCTTAAATCTTTGACTGTTTATGTTTTTGTTTGCATTTGCTTAAGTATATGTTTACAAATGAGTTATAATTTAGTTTCTTTAAACACCAATACTTATTGATTTTGGAACTGATTTGAACTTCATTTCATCGGTAAAAAAATACATTTGTTAGTTAGATAATATAGTTTCCCAAAAAATATATTTTTAAAACGATATAAAAATGTTATATTTTATTTATTCACATAATAAATATATGAGATATTTTCATGTTTACCACATTATTAGTATCATTATTCATCTTTATTTTCATTAAAAGATATTTTTACAAATACTAACTTTTTAAGAGGTAATGTTTTTTTAAAATTAATTAAAATCCTAAATTTTACATTCTTAAACTCTACCCCACCATTCAACTCTAAACCATAATTATTAGATTAATTAACCTAAGGATTATAAGTGTGTTTTTTCCTCTTAAAAATAAAGGTAAAAATAATTAAGATAAACATGAAAAGTGGTAGTATGAATATGGGTTTTTGACAATTAATTTTCATGTTTACCACATTATTGATATTATTATTCATTTTTACCTTCATTAAAGAGACATTTTCACAAATACCATTTTTTAAAAAGTCAAAAAACTTTTAAATTAATTAAAATATTTATCACAGTTGAGTTTTTTAAGTTTTTATTTTATGAATGTAATTCACGAATTATTTGCAACAATATTCAAATATATAAATTTTGTCAAATGAAAGATGAAATAACTATATCATTTCTTATATTTACAGTTTCTAAAACATAAACTGTAGAATTTTCCTATTTCAAATGGAGTATTTTATTTTTGGGAATTTTCATTTTCACCACATTATTGATATAATTATTCATCTTTATGTTCATTAAAGAGATAATTTCACAAATACCATTTTTAAGAGGTAAAAAATTTTAAATCAATTTTTCATCTTATGTTCATTAAGAGACATTTTCACAAATACCAAGCAAGTGTTTCAGGATGTTGCTAAGAAGCATTGTTTTATTTGTGGTAGAACCATTGTAAGGTCAAATGTTTGTACCAAATTTATGGGTGAATGAATCAGTTGAAATTTGAGCCAAAAAAAAAATCAAAGTAACGTTTGAAACAATCGTTTCCGAACCTATCTACAAAAATAACAAGGGCTTACAAGTTTATATGATCGACAGTAGATGAGATAGTTTCAAGAAATATACACTATTTTGGTGAACACAATTCAGGTCAATTATGTTTTATCTAATTTGTAAAATGTATGTAGCATTTATTAGTAATGGATATTTACAGTCATTAATTCACTATAGCATAATTTGTTTAAATATAAAAAGAGATGCCTGTGGAACCTGGCGCAAATATACTACTCAGTTTTTCCTTAACGTTGATGTTTGATGTTTGATCTTGACAACTAGAAAAGGGTCAGAAGTCCATCATCATTGTCCTTAAGACTGCAAACGCGGCTGAAGAATTAATTTCCCTGTTTTTATTATATTGTTTTTGACATCTTATTATAATAAAGTTTTTAATAGTCCTATTTATGTTGCCCCAACTTTTTTTTAATCGTCGATACCTTTTTGTTTTCGCAAATTCAACAGGAAATAAACAAATTTTAAGAAAATTTGATAACACTCACATTCTTAATATTATTTTTTATATTTACCTTATCAACAATTACATTTAGTTTTAAATAGATGAAAAATTATTTATATATCTAGAATTATAGTTTAGATTTAAGGGGTAAAATTTTAGAGGATGGAGTTTAAGATATTTAAAATTAAATAAATAAATACTTAAATTAAAATTTTGCAATAATTAAAAATATAATGAAAGTAAAAATAGTTTCAAAACTTAAAAAATCGTTCCCAAAAATTAAAAATAGTTTCAAAACTTTTTTTTGAATTCAAAATAAATTTGCAAAAAAAATATTATTTAACAGTGTAGGATTTACAACTTATAATTTGAATGCAATAAAATATTTTACCTTTTATTTTATATTTAAATAATTATTTATATTTGTATATTTATAAATTATTGATAATAATTTTTTGATAAAAATATATTTATGAAAATGTGCATTTAATGAAAGTAAACATAAACATAAGCATTGGTACAAAAAATATTGTAAAAATAAAGTTTAAGCAAATCTCTCAAATAATTATTTTTGAATTTTTTATCACAAAAATAAATTTTAAGGACAGAAATGATCAAACTAGACTTTTTTTCTTTTTTTTTAAATTAATATTTTTATGTTTTTTTTAATTTTAAACCTTAACCCTAAAATCCCACCCCATAACTCTAAACCATAAGTATAGATTAGTTAATCTAATAGTATAAATGTATATTTACATTATTTAATAAAGATTATTTTAATCATTTTTTTTAAAGTAATTTTTGTGACAAAAACTTTTTTAAATATATTTTAGGTTATTTTTCATAAAATTTCTCCATTAAAAAGAGAAAAAAAATATAGGAGGAAAAAGGGACTGAGAGTGTGTTTTGTGCGATAAAAGGGAGAGGAGAAGAGATGTGGACACATCGGTTCCATGCTTCTGCTCCATTGACTCTCATGCCAGTTTACCTTTTCCGAGCTCTTTTAACTTATACTGTTAATTATTTTCTTTTAAACAGATTTTAGCATTACTAAAAATACCTTACTATTCTATATTTTTTTTACCATAAATAGTTACAGCATGTATCGTTTACCTTATATTACTGTGTTGTCCAGCTCAACCCCACTAACCAAAGCAATTAAACGGAAAAAAGTTAAGTGTACATCAAATCGTTGTTAATTTTGTCTACAGCGTTCTCCAAGATCCAAAATTGGTTACGTGAATCTCAGATTTTTTTGTTTTTTTGTTTTGTAGAAAAGCATCTAAGCGTATACGAATATATAACGATTAAAAGTATTCCATAAAAAATAATCAAATGTAGTAACTTGTGCGAATATAATCTTAATTCACAATAAATTGAATTAGTTTTAGTATTCATCAATTCAATAAGAGGTGGTGAATTAAAGCTTAACTTGAATTTGTTCTCTTGGACATTACTAATGTACTACAAGTAAATTTATCGACTATCTTATAACTTGATATGATAATGCCTTGAGGGAAATGTATTGGGGGTAAAACATAGAGTACGATGTCTTAAATAGCAAACCGTTAAAGCACACAGAAAAACAAGTGAAAAATGATGGGCACGATCACCAAACCATAAAAACTCATCTCTCTATGCTATATCTCCAAATTTAAAATTTAAACCCTAGATCCTCTCTCTTCCTATATATGCTTTTTCTCTCTCTAGGTCGGCTGCTGCTCACCTAATTAACAGACCATACACAAGCACCTTCTGTCATCACTTTCTTGTCACGAAATTTTTGATGTGTTCTTCACAAAATTAATTGATTGTTTCCCCAAAAGGGCACATACACATGCTGATGCCTAATCAATGGAGGTAAAATTAGCTTTTCTTGTTTTAACATTTCTAGAAATAATTTGTCTTTGTTTCCACATCTATTTATAGGGAGGCATCACTTTCCTAGTTCTATCTTCGAGAGTTGACACTATATCAACGTTTTCTTATGATTTTCTTTCTATATTGCTCGGAGTTTAGATTAATTTCTGCTTTAAATTATATACACATTATAACCAGCACCTTAGAAAGTGAAAAGAAGAAAAAGTGGTGGAGAAAATTAATACGGTCTGCTTTATGGAGAATATTTAATCATGACTATAAAATGTGCATGCTTATGAAATGATAACATTAATAGCTAGAGCTGTCTTAGAAAAAAAAACGTTATAGCTAGATAGAGATTGCTTTGCTCCGCGCTTATGGGCATATGAATTTAATTTTTAACTGTATACTACAGGCATTTTGGGATTCTGTATATTACTCTTAAACTGTTCTTTTATTATTGTGTTGATTTTTGAAAGTCCCTGTACTTCTTCATCTGAAATTTTGAGAAACATAGATTTCGTGTAAGAAGAAAAGGAGAGATAGTTAACAAAACAAGAAATTTGACCCAAAAAAAAGTTAACAAAACAAGAAAGTTTCCATTCTAACTCCACGGTTTGTGGATGGAGCAGCCAATAATAGTTGTCCTAATCGCTATAAAATTGTGGAATGAAATAAAATAAATATTGATGCAGTAGCACTTTTAATAGATCTTCAAACCCTCAAATTTTGAGGTTTTAAATTTTCCAACAAAACACTCAAGTCTTTAAATTTTAGGGGAATATTTTTAAAATACCACATCCTTATAACTATTTTATGTTTACTTTAATCATTTATTCCCTCATTTTAAGAGGGAAAAATAGATTTATAACCCTATGATTAATTAATCTAAAACTTTGGGTTATAATTGAAAAGTGGGGTGAGATTTTGCAATGTGAAATTGAGGATTTTAATTAATCTAAGTGGAGGTTTGGTTCATGTATTTTAATGGATTTGGAAATTCAAACTAAATCAACTGTTATTGGTTTTATGATTTTAAAATTTATATTAAAATAATGTGTTATTGGTTTTATAATTTATAAATTTTAATTTAAATCGTGTGTTATTTAATCATCTGGATTTACTAATAAATTTGATTTTATAATGAATTTTAATGGATTTTTTTTGTTCTAAATATAAAGACTCAAATCCGAGGGAAAATCTTCGGATTTGTAATACTAATTAAAATTCATATAGTATAAAATCAATATATTTTACACTGATTTGTAAATAGTATATGAATTTCAAAAAACACTAAAGTACATAAACTAATAACGCCTCCTAAAAATCTTTTATCTCTTAAAAAGAGGGTATTTGTGAAAATGTCTTTTCAGTAAACGTAAAGATGAATAATGATACCAATAACGTGGTAAACATGAAAATACTTCAATTTTAAATGTCTAAATAGTAAAATTCCAAATGTGAGATTTTACTATTAAAAACTGCAAAACACTGTTTACCTTTAATTTTGGTCCTTATAAACATGTAATTTACATATAATTCTACTAATATAAAATTTTGTATCACTTTAAACTGTACAAATATATTTTGATTAAATATTCAAATATATATGGGGGGTTTTAATGTTCACCATATTATTAGTACTATTACTTATCTTTACCTTTACTAAAGAGATATTTTTACAAATACCACTTTTTTAAGACGCAAAAAACTTTTGAATTAATTATAATTCTAAATTTTACATTTCGAAACCCTACTCACCCTTCAACTATAAACCCTAAATCTTAGATTAATTAGCTCAAAGGTTATAAACGTATTTTTTTCTCTCTTACAAAATAAGGGTAAAAATTAGTAAGGTAACATAAAAATTAGTAGTAGGAATGTGGTATTTTGACAATTTCCCAATATATATATATATATATATATATATATTTAGGTATATATCATTACTGATATATGAAATATAAAAATATGTTCAAATCTAAATTATTTATATAATGATATTATGTGAAATAGAACTATTATGCATATGAAATTTAACAATTTTGTAATTTTTTTTCTAATTGATGCACTCTTTTTAAAAAAATTAAAGATTTTTTATTTGGTGAAACTAAAGTATCTATATATAAGTTTATAAGATTTTAGTGCTTATAATTTATTATTATGAAGGTTGAAAATTAAAATGTAATATACAAAATAATAAAGATATATTTGAGGTTTCTAATGGGAGCAAGCTACACGAAATTTTTTATTTTGAGGATCAATCACCCTCAAAACAAGGTTTCCTGTTAGAAATTCTCTAAAATAAATAAAAATGGTTGACATGTCTTTCAAACTAAAATGCTATTCATATACTATCCATTTAAAATGGATTTCTTTTTATCATTTAGTTTAAGTCAGAAAATAACAAAAGAAAATTGTTTCCACGAAAAGTTGAAGATGTTACATAATTCAACCATGATATATTCACCAACTTGGAAAACCTGCAGAAGAAATTAAAATGCTATCCATTCAATTTACAAATTTGCGATCAGGTTCAAAAAGTCTAGAGATTTTATGAAACGGTCCAAATAATATAGATGCATAAATATTGTAAAAATATATTCTATGTATGTTTTTTAAAATAACGTGGAAAAATATGTAAACAAATCATAAAAGTATAAGATAGATAAACAAACATATGTGATGGTGTAATGAATTTTCAATTTTTTGTCAAAACTCTTTGTTACTTAATATAAACACTTATAACTTTCTATATTTGATTTATTTTCTGTACTGAATACCATATGAGATCATTGAATTTATAAAAATAAAAAGTTGTTTTAATTATACTAGTATTTCCTGTCTGGTATATATTATATAGTTGTACTACTTATCCTAATATGACTTTGTTAAGTTGTATGAGTTGTACCAATATTACGAAACAGAAACATGAATGCTATGTTATATGAAATTTTACCAATTTTCCAATAGTACTTGACAGAAACAACACATTACAAATTTGTTCCATTACAAAATTTTAATACACATAAATAACATCTCTAACATATAATTAAGTTCCACAACACTTAAATAACATTCCTAACACATAAATAAGTTCCACAACACATAAACAAGTTCAATAACTCATAAGTAAGACTCATCAAACACTTCATTCGTTGTCACTTCTTTCGTTTCCATTTCCCTCATTGCCATTTCCCTCGTTGCCACTTCTCTCGTTGCCACTTCTTTCGTTGCCACTTCTCTCGTTGCCACTTTTCTCGTTGCCACTTCTCTCGTTGCCACTTTCCTCGTTGCTGTTTTCTTCTTAACTGGTTTCTTCGTAGTCAATGTCGTCATTGTCACTGCAATTTATGTCACTGCTGTGACCAAGCCACTCTGAGAATGGTGGATACATTTTCTTTCTCTTCTTCCGAGATTCTCACGCAGATAGAAATCTAGTAACTTGTAATCTTCGTTTCCTTTTCTCCACATATGGTGGTAAGACAACCTGAGATTATATTTCTTCAGGAATTTGCCAGGATGAATGACGAGGCACTGGAAATATTGTCTTGTAGTATGCGTGTGTCCATTGTTCCATCCAGTAATACTTAGAACAATATTTTTCAACCAAATCCTCCAACCTCACATTTTTTGTAATTCCTCCATACCTCAAAATAGCAGCAAGTGCATGCACACAAGAATATCAGTCAATTTCAAAATGCTTATAACTGCATCTTTTGTTGACTAAATCAACCCAATAGCCGTTTCCGTCTACCAGTAACATTATACAGAAGCTCAAATGTGTTTAGAACATTCACATGGAGTGTTTTTGCAATCGAACAATTCTCATGCAATTCAACATGGACACGTGGGGCAAGTAACTGCGTCTGTGGTACGCTTATAAAAATCTGTTGGTATTTGTTAAACCATTCTATGATCTTCCCTAAGGTCTCATCAATCAATGGCAATAACGCATATTTCCTTTGCTCTTTAAAAACACAATTCATAGATTCAACAATGTTGCTTATGTCTATGTTGTACCTTTCTTCTGAACATTGACATCTTGCCCATTTGGTCTCATGAACACTCTCATCCAGATAGTCGGCAGCCTGAGGATACATTCTCCTAAAATCGTTGTATTTTCTTCTAAATTCTATCTCTATGTAAATACCAGCAAGTTTTTGGAACATATGGGCAACCCCATCTTTTCTAACGTGACTGCATGCTCCTTTTACATTATCATGTAAATAATATATGCAATATCCATGGTTCGCCAATGGGTAGACCTCGTGTACCGTCTTGATGATATCAGTACAATATTATTTTCATGGGTTCTAACATGATTCAACCGAATCTAACTTGAGAGAGAGAGAGAGAGAGAGAGAAAGAGAGAGAGAGAGAGAGCAAGATATATATATATCATCCAAGCGTGGAGACTTATTCTTCATTAATGGCATTAAAGTAATTTTTTTTGGGCCAAATAGATTTATTATGGTTATACTAGAATGATTTAGGCCCTAGACGGCCATTAGAAAATAACGTCCATGGGGTTCTCTGACCACAAATTCAGACACGGCAGTGTGACAGAATTGGGAAAGCGAGTAGTATGGTCTGACCCTCTAAATTCCCCAGTGGAGGCGAATGAAATCCCCCAGTGACAGCTCACGCAACAATATATATTTAAAAGTATGTATTAATTAGAATCGCTACACTTTATGGTATGGAAGAACTTAGCAATACAAGAAAATATAGCGATCCCCGACATAAAAAATATGTTGGGAATTTTTGACATATTCCCGACAAAAAATCAACAATAAATATTTGTTGGGAATGTGTCAGAAAATCCAAACAGAATTAAATCTATTGGAAACAATCAGAAAATTTCCGAAAAATTCCCAACATATTTTTAAAAATAAATACTTCCATAGGAAATCTTTCATGAGTTCCCATCTGTTTCGTGAAAGATTTAAATTAATTTTTATTTAAATCTTTCAGGAATTCATTAGAAATATCTGACAAATTCTATACGGATTTAATTAAATATTTATATTTATTAAATCTTTCCCAACTAAATTTAAGTTAATAATTACATTTATTTAAATCTATCGGGATTTCGTCAGGATTTTCTAATAAATTTCCGATGGATTTAAATAAATATTTATTTTTTATTAATTTTGTCAAGAATCTGTTAAAAATTCCTGACGGATTTCTGAAGGATTTAAGTAACTATTTATGTTTATTATATCCATCATAAATCATCGATAAATTAGATTCGTCAAAGATTCACGAGTACTATAAAACATTTAAAACTCCATATGATATAACATACGCTCAATACGAATATTAAAAAAATACATAAAGTAAATCAAAAGAATCAACTTGAAATTTAACATATCATATACTTACATAAATGATATTTGTAATTCATCCATAGTATTTCAAATCTACTTTACAAGTGATTATGAAGGTGTATATCGGTCATAAACCTCATTAATAATTTGTATAATGCATATGGATATTTTTGATATATTTTTGTTTGTATTTGATAACGTTAAACCCCAAATTCTCGAAGCCCTGTCAGGAATTATCAACGGATGTCCGACGAATCGGGGTTTAGGGTGTTGTTGAAGGAAAATAATATTTCTCATGGATTTCCAATGAAGGACATTTTCCATCGGGAATCTGAAATTTACATGAGAAAAGAAAGCACCGTTTTTCTTGGCAACATCCTAGAATGAAAAATCCCCAACGGATGCATGTCCGTTGAGAATTTTTAATACATAGTTTGGCCGTTTCTCTTCGTCTTCCTCATTATTTCTTCGCTCTCAAAATATTCCAAAATTTCTCTCTCTCAAAATACATTAAACTCATGTTTACTCCTCAAGAACACAATCAAAATCACATTTTCTCTTCCTTATCCTTCCAATATGTAAGTTTTTTATTTAAAATATATTTTTAGATTAGTTTTATGTTATGTTGTTGGTTTTAAGGATTTGAATGTTAGTTTTAGGAATGAGATTTTAGTTTTAACATTGAATGAATTTAGGATTAAATGTTTGTTTTAAGATTTGGATGTTAATTTTTAGAATTAGTTAGTTTATTTTTTTATCTTGCTGGTGAAATATTTACCAAGCTTTTTATTATTTAAAACATAGTTTAGTTATTTTAAAACATTTTTCAAAACATTTATTATAATTTTACCAATTTAGAAACATTTTTAAATTTTTTAAATTTATATTTTTTTGAGAAATTGCTTAAATTACCACATACCTAATACCACTTTCTTATTTACATTAATCACATTTACCTTTAGTTTTAAAGAGGTAAAAATATTTCTCGGTTTTGGCGAGAAAACGTGATTTCTCATTTTTGGCGGGAAAAAATATTTTTTTGGTTTGGCGGAAAAACTTAATTTCTCGTTTTTGGCGGGAAAACATGATTTCTTGTTTTTGGCGGGAAAACATTATTTCTCGGTTTTGGCGGGAAAACATGATTTCTTGTTTTTGGCGGGAAAACATTATTTCTCGGTTTTGGCGGGAAAACATTATTTCTCGGTTTTGGCAAAAAACCGGATTTCTTGTTTTTGCCGAAAAAATTAATTTCTCGGTTTTGGCGAGAAAACATGATTTCTCATTTTTGGCGGAAAAACTTAATTTTTCGTTTTTGCCAGGAAAACATGATTTCTCGGTTTTGGCGAAAAACGTGATTTCTCGGTTTTGGCGGGAAAACATGATTTCTCGTTTTTGGCAAAAAAACTTAATTTCTCGTTTTTGGCGGAAAAACTTAATTCTCGGTTTTAGCGGGAAAACGTGATTTCTCGATTTTGGCGGGAAAATTTAATTTCTCGATTTTGATGGAAAACATGATTTTTCGGATTTGATGGGAAAACATTATTTCTTGTTTTTGGCGGGAAAGCTTAATTTTCGATTTTGGCGGAAAAACGTGTTTTCTTGGTTTAAACAAAAAACTGTTGTTTTTTAATAATTAAAATAATTATAAATATTATTGGGTGTCCATGGACATGCCCAAATGGATATAGTCTCTATTAGTTATGGAAACTTGTTTGAACCATTGTTCAATATGGACCGTCTATTACTACCCAAAAGCTGAAATTGTCCAATTGGTTAAGCCCATTTGGACTCTGGACGGACCATTTAACACTTCTACTAATCTAGGCATAGAGTTTACATTCGAGGGGTGGGGTTTGGAGGGTGGGATTTTGGATTTTAATAAATAAAAAACTGAAATTTAAAAATAGTTTCAGAAAGAATTTTCTAATTTTCAGATAAATTTTTTAAAATTGAAACAAAATTGAAAATAATTCAACAAAAAATTATAAAAAGTTTAAACATTAAAATGTATAATTTGAGCATTAATAGTGGTATAAAAATAGGGCAAAAGTAGAACTCTCCTTTTTTTCATACTTCCTATTTTAGAAATACTTTTATTATAAATAATGTTTTCAAAAAAATTAGTTTCTAAGAATTTACAAGACATTTTCTTATCTAAAAAAGATTTTCATATTTTACTATATATTATATTTTTTTTGTTAAAAACGTTTTAAAATTTTGTATTTAAGAATGCTTTACATAATTTTATAAAATATTTAGTTTAGAAAATTTAAATTTATTTTTGTTTTTTAAATTTTTAGATAATATATAAATATATTAAAATTATTTTCTTAAATTATTTGTATCATTGGTATACTTTTTAAAAAACTACGATTTTTTGTAATTTTAAATATTGATTTTTTCTTACTTTTATTTTTAGTTAGTTTGTTATAAACTCTCTACAAAACATTCTCGACGAATATTTTCTTTCAGGATATTTTTGGGGAGTGTTCTCGACGATCACGATCGTCGGGAACCCATCAGAAATTTTTGACAAATTTTCGATGAATATTTTCTCGACGAAATAGACCTGATGATACATTTTTGCCAGGAATAAGTTGTGTTCTTGTAGTGAAGGTAGATATGGCAAATAATACTTTATTCGTCGAAGAAAAATTAGATGGAACTTGATTTTGTAATAACATTATTGCATTGCAGGAAGAGGAGGATCAAATGGAGACAATGCAACCTCTGCGAATTTACTTTAATACGACGGTGTATAACAAACAAACCAAGATCTCTACGAGGTATTTTATCACAAAAGTGGTGAAATCACTTGGTCCCTTAAAATATCCGCTGGGTAGTAGCAAGTGGAGATGATATAAGACTTATGATTAGTTCAAACACTTCACCCCCATGCCTCAGGAAAAAAACAACAATGATATGGGAAAGTGGATCCTTCAAACCATATGCTAACTGATTTTATGATTTTTTTTCCGAAATATTTGCAGGGGAAGGGGGAGGAGAGAGGAGGAATTCAAATTTGGCGACAAATTATAGTAGAAAATTCAATTTTGGCAAAAATGTAGTTAAAAATTCGATTTCGGCAAAATCTTGTGCATGTAAAATAACACAAAGTTATCCACGAGATACTAGTTTTACTTAAGTTGTAAATAGTTATACTTTATAAGCCTTTCCATATTAATTTGTACCCCTTTGCAAAAACACGCTAAGCGCTATACATGTTGGACACACGAGCCTAAAAATTTATTGAAAAATTGAAAAGTACGTGGTGAAGATTTTTTTTTTAACTTTTGTATGAATAATACCACATTATATATATCAAACAAAATTTTGTATAAATAAGTTTTTATGAAAATACACATCGTTAATATTAAAATTCATAGATTTATAAATATTTACCAATCAGATCACAAAATATAATTGTAGTTCTTTTACTTCACATCGAATATCAAAAATAATCCACTTTCAAGAGACAAAAAGTATATATTTTGATCTTGAGAACAGCAAAAAGAAATTAAGGATTGCACTTTCAATCCTCTGTTCTTCAGTAATCAAACAAATATATTGGCTTGAACGTTAGAAGTCACAACTTGATACTAATATACTTGAAAATGAAGACAAAAAGATGAAGACAATTAAAATTCGAGTTAGAGAAGCTAGAGAGAGACATGAAATGAAATTTTACCTTACTGAAGGGGCTGTGAATCATGAAAGATAGAATCTTCTTTGATGACATCAGGTTCAAACTCCATGTCCACAATATCTTCATCTTCTAATTCAAAATCATCATCATATAGATCTCAGACTCTTGGAGCTTGGGCGGTAAGAACAAACAATGTCATTGTCTATCTCTTCTACATACTCCACAAGCCAATCTCCAACAACGTCTTCATTACCATCATTGTGAATGATATCAACATTACGTTTTTTATCGTTTTAAGATTGTTCAAAAGATCTTGCATTTAATATTGTTTAACCTATTCACATCAAGCCTTTTTGTGTATCTACAACAAAAGTGACATTTGTTTACATATAATCAGTCTAGAAAAAGATTGTAAAGAAGTAACTAATAAACTAGTCACTTCAAAACTGTTCCAGCTTCTTTCACATACAGAAGAACTAGATGTCAAACCAAGAATCTTTATTGCTAACTTCTGCAAATGTGGTGTACCACATTCATATCTGAACCACCAATTCCCTGAGATTTAACTAGTTGAATGGAAGATAGTCAAAGTCATGCTATGTAAAATATATTTTCTAAATGAAGATAGTTAAAGAGAAAAACAGTCATTGGTCAAAGTTTTTCTTCTTCTTACAGCCTTCCATTGCTAAGCTTCTACCAAAAAAGACACTTGTGTTCTTGTATAGACTAAATTCATGTTTGACAACTAAATCTTGTTTTTTGAAATCACCATGATAGAATGTCTCTACACACACGATGAATCCTTCCATAATCTCCAAATCACATCGAATATTGGGTGTCTTTGTAGAAGAATAAATTGAGGAAGTAAGCAACCATTTGCAAAGGAGAATCCAGCCTACCTTTCATCTTCTCATCAATGATTCTAAATGTAGGTCGGTATTTCTTCTCCAAATGTTTAGTAGTTTCTTTGATAGAATTCTTAGCTATTAGGATCTCACCAAAAATAAAATCAATAAAAAGAATCTTCTCTACATCGACAAGTCACCTTCTCCATTGGGCTAAATTCTTCCAAACAACCATCACATTGTTTCAAAATGAACAACTCATCACAATATTAGACGCTAGCTTCTCCTTTGCAGTCTTTTAATGCTTGCAATCATGCCATTCATCACTGTTAAACATGTTTCTCAATTGTGCCTTCTTTTCTAATAGACTGTTAAGTGTTATAAATCATGCTGCATACCTTGTAGCTCCTTTCCTCACAATATCTCTCTTCTTTGTATATGCTCTCATCATGTTTAATATTTTATGATGAGCCTAAAAAAATATTGCGACTCTTTTTGTTGCTCAATAACGTTAGCCTAACCCAACAGCTTGGAAATCCTCTTAAGAATCAAATCAATAGTATGAGAAGCACATCCAGTCCAAAATATTCTCGGTCTCTTTTCTTTAAGAAGCATATCGGCTGCTACATTCTTGGTGGCATTATTTGTGAAAACTTGCACAATCTTCTCAGCCCCTAAATATTCAATGCACTTGTAAATGTAGTTGAAGATATATACACTTGTAAATGTAGTTGAAGATATATACACTTGTGTGAGGATACTTAGAAGCATACTTTGAAGAAAGGAAGCATGTACCCCCTATTGAATTAACACATAGATTCATGATGCTTCATTTCTTCGTATCAGTCCATCCATTTGTTATAACTAAGGAACCTTTTCTCCCACATTCTTCTTCTAGAGCCTTTATTTTTTTGTCCTTTGTTTTTCCTCATTTAGAAAAGTTTCTCTCAACTGATATTGTGTTGGAGGTATCCACCCAAGTCCAAAATCTCTGAAAGCTTCATAGAATAACCTAAACAACTCATTATCAATGGCGTTGAATGGGATATTTGACTGAAGATCTATCAAGCACAATACTGGTAGAGAGCATGTGTCTTCTCCTTTGAAATAACATCATGGAAATTCTTTTGCTCTGTCCTTGCAGCCATTGAGACTTCAAATATTAATGGGGTTTGCAAACTGATCAACAAGACCTCCAAAGTGGGACTTTTAAGAGTTGCAAGCTCTTTTTCTAGTTAAGGTTTCCTTGCTTATATCAACCTCTGTCACTCAAACTCATGTTTCCTCTTCATATTTTTCTTGGTTTCAAATGAAGTTAAAACCTTCTTCACTTCTCTTGATCTCTTTTAGTTGACATTGAACAATATACAACATTTCCCTTCAGATGACAAATGCGCGCTTTTATTTTGTATATACCACCAGAGAACTCTTTCTCGCATATTTACATTTCACTTTTTCCGAAAATCGTGCATCACACAAAACTCCATAATCTCATCCTACATCATTTGAGTTTCTCTTAAGGGGTGGTGGTGAATCTGTTGGAAGATTATCCATCCTTCTTAACCTGAATAATCAAGCAACACATATTATAGTCCAAAACAAAATGAAATTAAATTAAAATTTTCGTAATGGATTAAAAATTTGTCGAGTTAATAAGAACAAATTACAGTATTTTCACTCTGATCAAAGCAAGATATAATTAACGTCTATAGAGAAAACATCATCAAACAAACCTATGCAAGACAACCAACCATATGCAACAAAATCAAAACCAATCATGAAGTCAAAGAGACATAATCTACAATTTAAGCTCTGTAAATATATTAGAGAAAATAAAAAATAAGTCTTAAACTCAAAAAAGAAACCTCCCGCTTCGATTCTACATATTTAACTCGACAACAAAATTTCAGAAGCTTTAGTACACAGATTAAACTTTGTATACAGATTACCAAAAAAATATTTGAAGGTTTAGTACATGGTAGGAGGAATGTTACCTTGTTTCGCTTCAACAAAAAGTTGCAGATGAATGACTAAGTCGATTATGTTGAGTTTTGCTTGAAATTTTATTGTTTTGCCACGTTAGGGTTTATGAGAAATTGACGATTTTGCCTTGTCAGGGAATATAGTTAGGCAGAAGATGGAGTTAGTGATTAGTATGGGCGTGGGAGATGGATGGGTAAATAATTTGGTTGGGCTTAGGGAAAATGAGTTGTTAATTTGTTTGGCTTTTGCAAGATTGAATCTCATTGAATAATTAGAGAAGCTTAACTAATTAGGCTGACAATTTTAATTTCGATGCACTCTACGCTAGGGGAAGCGTAGAACACAACCAATTTGACCCATTTCATCATGGTCCCACCCGTCTTCATGATTAATCGGACGATTAAGTGGATAGGCGGCTGATTTTTTGAACAAGGATATTATCTCAATTTAAAATTGTTTTTCTATTTTTTCCTGGTCGGCAATTGCTTTTCTAGTTATCTATATCTCATTTAAGTTTAACATATATCTCAAATATATTTATAATTCAACATAGTGATGAAATATATTTATGGAACTTTTCCACAATTGATATTATTTACAAAGTAACCTTACGAGTATAAGGATGTATTGTCTACATTCTTTGATAGCAAATAAGTATTAATTATTTATTTGTTTTCCTACTTAATACCCGTTGCTAATACTGTTTTGGTCCTAACACAAACATTACTATAGTTTCCAATCATAAACTTTGAGTATAATTTCGTGTATTATTTCATTTTTATACCTACTTAATACACTTCTTAATATTTTCTCAACTTACCATTTTACTCAGTTCCACAACAAATAAATACAAGTTTTACTCAATTTTACAACAAGGAAATACAAGTTTTACTCATTTCTTCAACAAGGAATTATTAGCTAAATACATTTTGTGTTATTCCTGGCTCTCAACAGGTTCAAAACAGCTACCTAAGTTTCACCCTTTTTATTCTTCTTCTTAAGACTCCATTCCTTATCTTAAAAGAACTTATTTTCCTCTTTCTTTCCCTTAGCTGAAAATCCTTGGGATCATCTATTTTTTTGTCTGGAATAACCCACTTAGACTGATCATGTAGTATGCTAGTACCCACAGCTCAGTCGAATAATATTGTGAACACAAGCATGGTATACTCATAACATATGAACTATCTTCTTGTTTCATTAGATCCATGGCAGAGGCAATTACATGCACATACCTAGACTTGTCTATACCAAATTGCTTGAAGATGCAGATTTTCCTTAGCAAGTTCAACAAATAGCATTTTTCGTTACCTCCATTGACATCGTATTCCAGCTCTAACGTGTTTGGCTCCCTAAAGGTTACAACATAAGCTTTCCCACATCTAATATGCCTTAGATTCTCAATCAAAAGCACAAGATTATTTTCCTCAGATCCACATGCAGCATCCTTCCTAATAATCAAGTCAATAATGGGCAATAAGGAATACCTCCTTGTTTCTTTTAACACATTGTTATTATACTGGCCTATGTTGGATGTGTTTATATTATACATTTATCCTGAAAAATAACATCTTTCCCATATTTTAACCACTACACTATCGTCCAGATAAGAGGCTATCACATGACCTTAAAATCCATATAAGCACGCATGAACTCTCCTTCTGTATGAATCTTACTTAACCTTATAAATTTCTCTACCACCACATCTTTGCTGGGGTTGGGAGCTTCTTTCCTCAAATTTTGAGACAAATTCATAGATAATACCCATGTTTAGTGTCAGAGTACGCCTCAAGTGACTACAATAAAGCATAAGCTATACGAGGGCGGCTATCACAACAAATTAACCACGACAAGCAATTCGGCGTAAACTACTTGTTACCTTTACGAGAATAGTATTAGTCATAAATAACAAGAAAAAATATTTTTCATAAACTTCTAGTAAATATACAAGGTATATATTTGTCGTAATATACTCAAGTTTTCTTTGTAAAGTACTCGTAAAATTTCCAAGTTATATAGTTGTTATAGAAGCGTAAATTGGTTGACATCGATGTAAATCTGTCGTAATAGCTTATGAAGAATGTACGTGAACGTTTACATACATTCGTTGTAAATATTACGAGGAGTTAACATCGACATCCACGTAAAGTGCTTATAAAAGTAACTATGAATTACTTCAACTGTTCTAATTTTTTTTAAAAATAATTACGTAATTAAAATATAAATATTTAAATTATATAAAAATTAAAACTTCAAAATAACATAACATTTATGATATATAATTTTAAAATGAATATTTTAGTTTAATACAAAAGCAAAAATAAACAGCAAAGCTAGGGGTCAAGGAGGTTGTCATTGCCAAAGTAGTCAGAGCTGCTCCGTCTCGTAAACTCTGCCTCTTCATCTGCAGAACATGCTGGTTGATCTGGAATCCTGAGTTGCCGCCATCTACGTTCCAACATTCTTTGCATCTGCGCATTCCGCCAAAAAGTCGAGATGAACTTGACGGATGCCAAACGAGCCTGCGTCGCATCCAAACCGATCCTACTTCTAGGATCCGACCCCTTTTTAAGGACCACCTTGAAAAGAAAAAAAATTATTTTAAATTAAATGAAAATTTTAAATAGTAAAAAAATAGAAAAAATAAAAGTTTAAATAGGTACCTCCTCAAAAAACTTGTCCACCTTTTGTGTGGAAAACGTGATGGGTAACCCATTTGGAGACTACTAGGTCAGCTGCGTTGGCGTTCTTCAATCCGTGCAGCTATGTCGTTGTAGATCTATCTAACCTAGGATCCACAAAACTTCCACCCTGTGTCTTGTGTGTTGTCTCGAAAAGCTTAGAAAGATATGGAAATATTCATGTCCTTTCGGCCTGAAAATAAAATGATTTCATCTATTAGAAAAATAATTGAAAGTTAAAATAGAAAGAATACAACGAAAAAATAATCGAATCACTTACAATATGTAGACGAATACCATCATGGGTTTTCTGTCCGGTGGTGTGAAGCATTGGCAAATTCCCATTCTAATCTATCGTCATACAAGAAGCGGAGCACTGCACGGTGACTCAGACCAAGTGTGGGTTGGTCCAATAGCGGATGAATCCCATACATTCTTTGTGAGGCTGGTGGGTTTTGCTTCATTATCTTTGAAATCCCGTACGTCCTTCCAGTCCGAGATGATGTTTGCTAAGCGGACGTTTGCCTTAGAAACAAACTCCACATTCACTACTTGGTGATCGCTATGGACCAATTCCAATTTTTCTGAAACAAAGAAATATAAAAATATTATAGTAATTTAGAAAAATTTAAAATAGAAAAATTACCGCAAAACATTTGAACCATGTGAACCTAGTGTGCTCCAGTGTCAGGGCCCAATTTGGATGTGGCTCGAAAAAATAGGCTTTGATCATGTCGGAAACGTTCCGAAATACACAATGTTAAGGCTAAGGCTAAACCTAAAAATTAAAAGTAATTTGTTTGAGAAATTAATATTTTAAATGTAATAATAAAGCATAAAAGTCATAACAAAAATACATACAAGTAAGTTTTTGGCGGTCGATCGGGGTCCAAGACATCTAGACTTTCTCGTCCTGGTTGCGCGAGAAGATCCTCGATCTTATATATATATCATGCATACGGTGCACATAGTGGCACCTGCAAATCTGAATGAACTCCGGCTGCAAAGGCAGGAGATGCATCATTTGGAGCAGCGGGAGGAGAGCAACCGGAGGTGCAGTAAGGAGTTGTCTATGAAGCTCCCTGAGAAAGACTGAGTGTCGGGGATTACATCTGGAACCAAAGAAGGTCCCAGTGCTGAACTAGATATCGTCCCAACATGACCTGTGATGAACATCTCGCTATAATGGAGCCGTTGCCTAGGAGCATCTAAAAACAAAATCAAAATTCTAATCAGGAAATTAAATTCTCAATTTAAATTCCCTTCCTAATCTATACATTTCATAACCTAATACATTTCCGTTACCTAAACTAACCACCTGAAATAACAAACTAATCTACATATATTTTTCTTTCAATACTAAACTTGGTGTTGTTTGGCAGGAGGTGTTGGAGAGTAGGGAGGAAGTGACGAGGAAGGGGGGGGGGGTTCGAAATGGGTTGAGTTTATATAGGGAATTAAAATTTCTTGTATATTCATCGTAAATTTACGACGAATTTACCATATCCCGTTTTTTTGTTTGCGAAAAGTGTACCAGGTTCTCCGTTTTCTAATTAAAAGGACATTACGCCGAATATCAATTTTCAACCTATTTGTAATTGGTAGGTACACATCCTTTGGTAGGATACCCTATTCCTTTTTGTCGAAGTGAGATTCTAGTAACTTCTCGTCTTCTTTCTAGTATATCATGCAATTATCGATGCAAACATCTATCATCTCCAAAAGGCTACCCAAGACTATAAACCAATTTTTGAATCTCATAATAAGAATCAACTTACACATTGTCTTCTGAAAAATACTCTTTAAATAAATCTGTCAATGCATCCATGCAATTCTGAGGTAAATTATGATCAGTGTTAATATTCATCATCCTACCTGCTAGAGACAATTTAGAGAGACCTTCTCTAGAATGAGTGTAGGTTGGCTTATTTGCAGCATCAAATATTTCATAAATTATTTTTCCATCCAAGTTAGGTTTTTCAACATTTCCATTGTCATCAGCTATTGTTGTAGTAGTTTCTAAAAATGCATATGTAACCATGTCGTGAACCATATCCTTATCTACCATCATTTTAGTTATGAAAATAAATAAGTTCTTCACTGTTACTCGCATCCTTAAAATTACTATTACTACTACTAGCTTCATTTCCAACATAAATCTCTCTATGTTGAAACCAAATATAGTGTGGTGTATAACTTTTATTTACTAAATGGTTCAATACCTTGTCACTATGGGTAAATTTTATATTCTTGAGGACATAACATCTTACCGCTTTCTTGCGTGATCTATGTGAAACTAGAATAGTACATGCATATCTCATGTCCGTTAAGTTATTCCTTCGTCACTCTCCCATTATAATATTTGTGTATATACATCCAACTCTATAACTCGTAAATATTGCCATCATCAGACATTCTTTTATCATTGGTTGGTGAAGTTTTTACAATTGATTTACAATGACGATTTTTATAAATCTTTTATATCATTTTAACAAGTAATTTACGAGGAAAACTTGTTAGATCAACCCCACAGAAACACGTTTCCACCTAAAATGTCGGTATACTCGCAAAATCATTATTAAAGAATTGCAAAAGTATTCGTCATGAAGTCTTATTACTTTTACAAGGAATTTATCAATGAACCTTCCCGTAATTCATACATTTGTTGCAAATAAACATGTATGTTATGACGAAAACCTTGCCTCGTAATTTTACTTCCAATTTACGACAACACACTTAATTTTTGTAAACTCCTTGTAAATTTACGACGAGTTATTTTCATCTTAATTCTTCCTCATTATATTTATATGTTTTCTTGTAGTGAGTTTTACCTTGATTATGCTAGAATTTCTATCAGTAGTGAATACCAATTCAGTAGAGTCTTGCACAACTGTTCGCAACGTAGTAAAAAACCATGTCTAACTTTCATCTTTTTCACTGTCAAGTATATCAAAGGAAACATGGTAAGGGTTGATTTGGATCCTGAGCCATTGTAAGAATTAGCACACCACAATATACTGTCTTCAGAAAAGTTGCATCCACAATGAGCACCTTCCCCATGGCTTTAAATCCTTCTATACTAGCTCCTCAAGAGACAAACATGTACTAGAGCTTTTTTTCTCCATCCACATCCATCTTCAATACTGTACCAGGGTTCACATTCTCTAACATGTGTAAATATTTATACAACACCTTATAATTATCTTTTGGACTGCCACAAAATCTCTAACAGCTTGTTTTCCTTCTCATTGCGGTGGAATGCTGTTGATAAAGCAGATTGATAAGACTCTTAGAAGCTGGAGTGTTATATTGACATGGATAGTCATCTCGCAAAACAGATGTAACTAGTCCTAGTGTTTCTTTCTTTCTATAGTTGCTTGTACTCGAATTATACCACAAAATTGTACGCATCTTTCTAACGTTTTTAACCGTGAAACATTGAGAATTTTCCACATTTACACAATGGAACCACCATTTACAACCTTCTTTGGGTAACTTAAGTACTAATCGATTCTTATCAGACTTCAATACATTGATTCCAAAACAATTCTCAAATGCAGCTCTACTAACCAACTATTATGCAACAAGCTTACTTGCAAAATTTTGACTTACTACCAACCCAACACCCTCTTCTCATTCAGGTATGAATTAAATACTTTCTAATTGATGCATAAATTCAACATAATCATAATCCATACAAAGTTTATCCACAACCTTATTGTGATGCACTGACCACCCACAACTAATGGGCCTACCACGCCCGCTCACTCAGCCCATGGTTCTCATTCAGTGCGACGGGAGGTGCATTAGTTATTTTGGTGTCTTAATAGACTTGTTTACTGACCCTGACATCACCAAGTTTATATTTCCCATGATTTGGCCTCACTCATGTGGGAACAAAAATTCACACCGTCAATTTCCAAAAATTAAGGAAAAGTCAAGAAACCCTAACTTTCCATGAGATCCCAGATTCGTTGCGAGAGCCAATGACAAGTAATCGAATACATGCGTAAAATATGAAAAGATAACGAAACAGATTTAGAAAACAATATATCTTTATTTCCAATGTACGAGTGCTCGAGAGACAAAAGCGTACATGAAGCTTGTCTGGAAACGAGATCACAAAGTAATTCGTATAACACAAGCAGTAAAACTAGGCTAAGTTTGCTAACTCTACCACCTATGTCGAGAGAAACCTATGTGGCTGCAACCCGCTTAGCAATAGACGAAACAAACGAAAAAGGTTTGAAGGATTTGGGACTAGAACTTAAGAAAGGCTGCCTACGTACCCCTTTTGAGGATCAACTCGGATGTAGTTCAATTAAAAAAGTGAACCAAGAGATCGAATTGCCGGAGCAAGTTCGTCTGGTAATCGAGTGCCAGTCATATAAACGAAGCTTGTCGAGAATAAAGGTTAGGGTTTCTAAGTGCAATGAGTTGTAGAATCTAAGGAAATCAGAATCGTCGAATAAAGATGGAGAAACATCTGAGTATAACTCTGCTGTTCTAGCCACCAAAGTTCTAAGTTCTTCTAAGCTAGAATTTCTCTAGGTCTAAATCTTCCGATCCTTTTGTCCTTTTCTTTAGCTCCCCTTATATATGCCTTCTGGGTCGGTTCCCCTTTCCTTTTTTTCTCCTAGGTCCAGTTTATTGTTTCACAGAAATATTCCTTTTTATCTCGATTTTCATCATTATCTTGGAAACTTGACATTTATCTTCCGATTTCGTGAGATTTATCTTCTTTTGCGAGTAAAGATACACTGTCATAACATTGCTGGGCTCAATTTCGTATGAAATCGCAAGTGGGTATTTAGCCGCGTTCTAGGCCTCTTTGCATCGTGTTTTGACTTAAACGTTTTTATGATTTTATCGAAAAAGCGCTTTCGAAACGACGTCGATTCCGAAGAGAGTTCAAATTTCTTGTATAATGGAGGCACCTTTAGGTGTTTAGTTAACCATTGCCGTTTTACACGATCAATTCAAACTTCATACGAGGAAACGAGTTCTTGCGGTAAAGTTTCAATGGCAACTCCGACCGAGACAAAACAAGAACGAGTTTGATCCATTTTCGAAAGAGGGAGCTACGAGGACGGGATGAAGACGGATTGGTTGATCCAACTTGCCAAATGGGCGAGTTGGATAGCTTGTTCGAACCAATTCGCCCGTTCGGCAAGTTGGATTGGTCCAACTCACCGACGGCTGAGTTGGGTTGGTCCAACTCACCGAACGACCGAGTTGGGTGGCTTAGTCGATCCAACTCTCCGAATGGGCGAGTTGGTCGGTTTGGTCAGCCCATCTTGCCGAATTGGCGATTTGGTCGGTTCGGTCGGCCCAACTTGCCCGTTCGGCGAGTTGGCCTGGTCCAACCCGCCGAATAGGTGTGTTGGTCGGTTCGGTCGACCCAGATCGCCCGTTCGGCAAGTTAAACTGGTCCAACTCACCGAATGAAAGAGTTGATAAGTTCATGCGGTCCAACTCGCTCGTTCGGCGAGTTGGAAAGTTTGCTTGATCCAACTCGCCCGTTAGGCGAGTTGGACGATCGAGCCTTATAGTCGTTTCGTTGTTTCGATGCTCGGGGATCCGTTTGTCTGAGGCCTAGAGTAACCTTTCTCTAGGACTTATTGTACGAATCCTTTTCAGAATTCATAAGAAACTAGGTTTCGGTTTTCTTACTCTCGAATATTATCTCTTTCCTTTTAAAGAGAAACATTTTTCAGGAAGTTTCAGTTATTGATTTTGTCGTAACCGATTTTGACCCCAACAGTTAGCCCCCCAATTTGTTAGAAATAGTGAGGTTCTTGGGAGCGGTTTGACATGTCTCGTAAGTTAGGCGGAATCAATGGTTGAATAGATCCGTGGAAAGTGTTCTACTCACTTCCCTAAGAGTGGAATGCAGTAGAATTGGGGCTGCGCCTTGTGAAGGCTGCCTACGTACCCTTGTAGAAGGGATAAAGCCTTTCGTAGTTCGTTCTGGAGTTAAGGTTCTTACTTCCTGTTTTCGAGTGAGAACTCTATGGTTTAGCCGTGTTTCGAGTAGATATTATCGGGCATGTTTCTGCTGATGGCATTTTATATTGGATCTTTGTCGGCCTCCAGACTAGCCTCATAGGCTGTTCATTTTGGCCGATTGTGGCCGTATTTATGTTTTCGGGACTGACAGCATGTGGCTTCAGATCCCGGCCGCTTTGCAACTTTTTAATGAATAAACTAAGCTTTTCACTTGAAAAGGAGTTGTAGGTAGATTCTGATTTTTTTTAAGTATAGAGGGAATGATAGGAGTTGTCATCTCGCTCCCAACTATTTTGCGGATCGTCCTATTCGTTGCTCGTTCGAGATCTTTGAGAAGTTTTCCAAAGTTTCGAGAGCGCTTAGATATGGACGAAGAGACATGCTTTCAGGATCTCGTATCTTTTCGATATCATGCCTTGAGACGTTAGAGACCAGTGTGCTGGGTTTAGGGTAAGACCTAGGTCTAATCACAGTTTTAGGGGGTGCGATGACTACTTCGGCTTACGTTTCCCGTATTGCTTTCGACCTGATTCCATCCTGCTTTAAAGTCAGAAATATGTTCTCGGCTTATGTGACTTGTATGGTAGGAATCGAGCATCTCTTCAGAGACAATTTTTAAGTCTCCTGAAAGTGATGACCAAAATTTTGGATTTCTCTTATAGCACTATTACCCTTGTGTCGGGTGTTTGAGAGCTATCTCTACGAGACGGCTTAGTCTGTTTAGGACGTTGAGAGTTTGTTGTGATCAGCAACAAACTTATTGGTAGATATTACCGTTTTTGAATTTTTGAGATGGATACATGTTTAAGAATGTGTGTATGTTCTATAGTCGCGGACAAACTGTTTTTAAGGTGAGCATTCCGTTTCAGAAAGTTTTGACGAAAAACAGTTCTCCAAGAGTTAGCGACGTATCGCTGTGTTGAAGGTTGAGTTTTTCTTTTGTATGCCGCATTTCGTGCTTGAAATGTTTGCGGGCTTGATGATGTGTGGTATCGTAAGATTTTTGTTTTAACCTTACGGAAGAGAAACATTTTGGTTTGTTTCTGAGGAATTAGGACCAATGGGTCGTGTAAATTTGTCTCTAAGAATATGCGACTTCCTTCACTGCACTTTGTGAAGAGTTGGCCCCGAGACTTATTTCGTGTATAGTTAAGGATGCTTCGTATAGCTCTAAGAGCTTCGTTACGAGTTTTTCATTATGCACCGCTTTTTACTTGTAAAACGTTGTGGGTTTAGAGTAAAGTGCGGAACATATTGAACTTGGTCGGTTGTCGACAAGTTTAAGTATTCCGTTAACCATTCGGTGATTACGACTAAGTTTCGACATTAAGAAATTTTCGTATGATTTCCGATTTTGGGTTATACGATAGTTATCTGCACTTGGCGCTTTTAGAGTAATCGTGGATTATCGTTTTGTCATTAAGTGATTGAATGGGGGCAGTGGTTGCTAAATTTGAAGGATGTGTTCAGCCGCATAGCCGAGGACGTTGATGGTCACGGATTAAACTATGGCACGTTCGCGTTAACATTAAGGTCATGTTAGTTTAGAACTTTCCTAAGGAGGATGCCAAATCCAGTTCGGATTTTTATCGGAAGGTGTAATTGGCTGATGGCCAAAGAGCGTTTGTCAAGATTGATTGGCCAAGTCGGAGTTTTCCGTGCTATAGTCATGTGAAAATTGTTTTGTTGTTGTATGATTAAGACAAAACCTAAAAGGCTCGATAAAAAACCCGTGCGAGATGATTACCTGCTCGGATGGAACCAAGGGAGATGGGAGGCAGAATCCAGCGAGCCGCATGGCTAAGGAATGAGACCTGTAAGATCGTAGTGCGAAGAGATAAAGTTTAGTTTTTTCTTTGAGAGACGAGTCATATGACTTTTTTAGCTATACGCAAATTTTCCAAAACACTTCTCCGTAAAACTTGCTACATTCGTTTCCGAAAGTTTCTTCACATAACTTGGTGTGGCTATACGAAAGATGTTTCGCGTAAGTTTTATGAAAAATGAATGGTATAAAAGTAAACTGAGAATGTCTCTCACAGATTACTCGTGATATTTGCGAACGAGGAATGTGCTTTCCTCATTCTTTTTTCCCCATTACGAAGTCGTTTTTCATGACACCGATCTTGTTTTCTCGTAGGCTCTTCCGTATAAAATGTTATAGTTATACGGAAGTAATTGGTTTGATGTGGCATCACATTGCCTAAATGATTTTCTGTCTACTGCTGCGAGAGTTTGCTTTGTCGGAAGCTTTTTCTTGATGCCGAGACAAATTTTTTTTTTGAAGTATGAGAGTATACAAGTATAGTATACATATCTACTCCCTCTTTTTTTTTACGAAAGAAAATGGCTGAAACGATATTTTGAAGGGTTGTGTACGTTTTACCTTTCGAAGATTGGGATGATCGACAATCTAGGTCGGTTTAAAGACGACCCTAGGATTTTAACTTGGTGACTTTTGGGTTGACGAATAGGACTATGTCGGTTTTAAGAAAATTGCTAGGAACGAGTCGGTTTAAGACGATGTTCGCGTTTCTAGTTCTTTCTTTCCTTAGGAAGCAGGCTGAGCGTGCGTGACGATCACTTCTCGGTTTTATGAGAGTTTAGATCGGTTCACAAGATCTGCCTGAGTAGTCGCAGAACAATAGATCGAGACAGGAAAATGCCTAAGACTTAGTTTGCTAGACTATTCTCCTAGATCCAAGTTCCCTAAAGTTTTATGGCGATCTCCGAAGCATTTTTATATCTTAATATCTTCCTATGAAAATTCCAAGTCTGATTTCATAAAGTTCCAAGACGACCGTACCTTAGTTTTCTCAAAGGTTTGGGTTCACCTCTTCTCCGTTTTGCTTGCTCATCTCCCCTTCCCCTTCTCGTGTCTGTACGACCCTTAAGAATGGTTACAATATTAGTTCTTCCTGGCCGGGTTTAGGCTCGAACCGGTCTTGCGGTTTTTATCATAAAGTTTCAATGGTAACTCTAATCAAGACGAAAGAGAGATGTTTCGATCAAGATTCAAAGGAGAACGCTAAGACGGAGGTAAGGGCGAGTACGATGACAAAGAGGGTGAGTAGGATGCCCAAGAGGGCGAGTAGGATGCCCAAGAGGTCGAGTAGGAGCAAGCCAAGGGGTTTAGGCGAGTCTTACTTGTTTTTGTCGTAAAATCTCAATGGAAACTCCGATTGAGATGAAACAAAAAGCATTTCGATCGAGAATAAAAAAAGAACACAAAGGAGAATTTCATCAGGGCTTGCCCAACTAGCCATGAGTCGAGTTGGAGGGAATAAATCCTACTCGCCATCAGGGCGAGTTGGACGATGTGCGTCCAAGTTGTTTTAATCGTGAAATCTTAACGGAAATTCCGACTGAGATGAAACAAAAACCGTTTTGATCGGGATTCAAAGGAGAACCCAAAGTTGATCCAAAGGACTTCTCGGTCGGTCAAACTCACCCATTCGGCAATTTGAAATGTTCGTTTGGTCCAACTCGCCGAATGGGCGAATTTGGACGGCTTGTTCGGTCTAACTTGCCCGTTCGGCGAGTTAGACTTGTCCAAATCACTGAACAAGCGAGTTAGACGACTCGTCTGGTCCAACTCGCCCGTTCGGCGACTTGGACAAGTCCAACCTGTGCGTCCAACTTTTTTTGATCGTAAAATCTTAACGGAAACTCTGATTGGGACGAAACAAAAAGCGTTTCGATCGGGATTCAAAGGAAAACACAAAGGTGATCCAAAGGACTGCTCATTCAGTCAAACCCGCCGAATGGGCGAGTTGGAACAGTCCAACTCGCCGAATGAGCAGGTCTTGACGGCTCATTCAGTCTAACTCGCCAGTTCGGCGAGTTGGACTGGTCCAACTCACTGAACGGGAAAGTTGGATGGCTTGTTTGGTCCACCTCGTCCGTTCGGTGAGTTGGACTGGTCCAACCTGCACGTCCAACTTGTTTTGATTTTCAAATCTCAAAGGAAACTCCGATTGAGACGAAACGAAAAGCGTTTCGATCGGGATTCAAAGGAGAACACGAAGATGAGACAAAGGAATGCTTGTCTGGTCCAACTTGCCGAACGGACGAGTTAGACGGCTCGTTTGGTCCAACTCGCCCATTCGGCGAGTTGGACTGGTCCAATTCAAGTTTTGATGGTATGCTGGTGCGGACATTTCATAAACTTTTTTAATTTTTTTATACGAAAGTTGTATCATAAAATGCTAACTCGTTTCTCTTTGTGAACGATGTTCCATAAAATATTGTCAAGTTTGATATTACGAAAGCTGTTCCAGAAAGTGTTATTGAGCTTTAATTTTACGAAAGTTATTCATCAAAATACCATGAGTTGAGTTTTATGAAAGTTGTTTCGTAAAATGTTGTTGAGTTTATTTTTACGGAAGCTCTTATGTAAGCGTGTTTTCACGTTTGGTTGTATGAGAGCCGTTTTTTGGAAAACTTACGTTTTAGCCTCTGAATCTTTGGCTGTGATGAGATTACTTATCGGGAGTCGACTTAATCAGAGATTTTCTCATTTTTGCATGATTGATCCAAGGGGATTTTAGTAGTTTTTCCGAAGTCAGTTTAAGTGACATTCATCGAGAATTCACTGAAAATGTCACGTAGAATCGAAGTTAGAATTTTTACAAAATCTTAGGTTTAAAAAAACATTTTAGCAGTGACGGATACTATCTCTCATTTTTCTTAGTTTAGTTTTCGTCAGCCATTTAGGTTTTGAGTGATTCAATAGAGATCGTCTTTGTTTCTTCAAAAATTGTTCGGAAGAAGTACAACAGTGGGGGTTGTGCACCAGATTTTCTGTGCTTTCTATCTCCGTGAGTAATCTAGGTTTTCTCCGCAATTTCTGGGAGAGGAAGTTTTATTTTTCCTAAAAGTTTTCGAAAAAGGTCTTTTGATCGAACCCTTATGCGCTGAGATTTTTCCAACTCGGTAATGAGACGAACTCTACGCGGTTTGATAGATTTTATCGCTGCCCTTTCTGTTTAGAGATAGCAAATCGCGAGCTTGTTATGGTGCCCCGCCTGTGGCGAAGAGTCGCGACTAGGTTTTCAATTTTATTAAGCACTGCGGCATTTGAATAAGCATTGGCAATGGGATCAGTCACTGCTAGAGTTGTTTTACCAGCGTTATTGCGAGCTGCGGTATTGTCTTTTGTATTTCCAGACATGTTTTCCATCAAGCATTTTGTGGCCATGAGTTAGAGTAATCAGACCCCCTCCTTCTAGCGCCAAACCGTGGGAACCAAAATTCACACCGTCGATTTCCGTAAAGTAAGGATAATTCAAGAAACCCTAACTTTTCCCGAGGTCCCAGATTCTCTGCGAGAGCCAACGACTAGTAATCGAATACACGCGTAAAGTATGAAAAGATAACAAAACGGATTTAGAAAAAAATAGATCTTTATTTTGAATTTGCATACGAGTGCACCAGAGACAAAAGCGTACATGAAGCTTGTCTGGAAACGAGATCACAGAGGAATTCGTATAACACAAGCAGTAAAACAAACTAAGTTTGCTAGCTCTACCACCTATGTCGAGAAAAACCTATGTGGCTGCAAATCGCTTAGCAATTGATGAAATAAGACGAAAAAGGTTTGAAAGATTTAGGACTGGACCTTAAGAAAGACTGCCTACGTACCCCTTTCGAGGATTAAGTCAGACGTAGTTCAATTAAAAGAGTGAACCAAGAGATCAAACTGTCAAAGCAAGTTCGTCTGGTGATCGAGTGCCAGTCATAGAAACCAAGCTTGTCGAGAATAAAGCTTAGGGTTTCTAAGTGTAATGAGTTATAGAATCTAAGAAAATCAGAATCGTCAAGCTAAGATGGAGAAACGTCTGAGTATAACTCTGCTGTTCTAGCCACTTAAGTTCTAAGTTCTTCAAAGCTAGAATTTCTCTAGGTCTAAATCTTCGGATCCTTTTGTCTCTTGCTTAACTCCCCTTATATATGCCTTCTGGGTCGGTTGCCCTTTCCTTTTTGCCCCTAGGTCGAGTTTATCGTTTTGGGAAATATTCCTTTTTATCTCGATTTTCATCATTATCATGGAAACTTGACATTTATCTTCCGATTTTGTGAGATTTATCTTTTTCTGTGAGTAAAGATACACCATCATATCATTGCTGGGCTCAATTTCGTATGAAATTGCAAGTTGGTCTTTATCCACGTTTAGGCCTCTTTGGGCCTTATTTCGACTTAAACGTTTTTACAATTTTATCGAAAGAGCGCTTCCAAAACAACGTCGATTCCGAAGAGAGTTCGAATTTCTCGTATAGTGGAGGCAACTTTAGGTGTTTAGTTAACCGTTTGCGTTTTACACGATCAATTCAAACTTCATACGAGGAAACATGTTGTTGCGGTAAAGTTTCACCGATAACTCTGATCGAGATGAAGCATGAACGAGTTTGATCTGATTTCAAAAGAGGGAGCTACGAGGACGGGACGAAGATGAATTGGTTGATCCAACTCGCCGAATGGGCAAGTTAGATTGCTTGCTCGATCCAACTCGCTGTTTTGCTAGTTGGACTAGTCCAACTTCCCGAACGGGAGAGTTGGTCGGCTTGGTCGATCCAACTCGCCCGTTCGGCGAGTTGGTCGGTTTGGTCGGCCCAACTTGCCCGTTCGGCTAGTTGGTTGGTTTGTTCGGCCCAACTTGCCCGTTTGGCAAGATAGACTGGTCCAATTCGCCGAACGGGCGAGTTGGTTGGTCTGGTCGGCCCAACTCGCCCGTTCGGCGAGTTGGCCGGTCCAACTTGCCGAATTGGCGAGTTGGTCGGTTCATGAGGTCCAAATCACTCGTTCGGCGAGTTGGATGGTTTGCTTGATCCAACTCTCCCGTTCGGCGAGTTGGACGATCAATCCTAATAGTCGTTTCGTTATTGATACAGTTCATCTTGCCATCTCATCTTTTATTTTCGTCATCTTTTTTCTTTGCTTTTTTTTCTTTTTCTTTTTCTATTCTTTTCTTTTCTTTTTGGGTAAAGTTGTAGGTGAATAGTGGGGTCATCGGTAATATACCTACCCCTCGCTTCCAACGATGTGTGATCGTTCCTCCGAATTAGAATAATGGGGTCAAAGGTAATTTACCTACCCCTTTGCATCTCGGGATTTCATCTCAATCTTTTAAGCTATTAGGTAGATGCTGAAGAGAAAGAGAGAAGGGAACCAACGGTGCAATGACTTGTACCTACAGACTTGCATAAGTAATTTGATCCAATGTATACCAAGTCCCAAAGCAAACATATAATGTCAGGATTTGTGTTGGAAATCATTTTCGGTTCCTTCAAACTTTCTAAGCAAGTGTGATATAGTGCCATTATGATCAACTTTGGAATCTCTAGTAATCTCTACAACAACCTTCTAATAATGGTGCTAAAGTGTGGTTAGTCAATAATAAATCTTGATCATAGTCCCCTTCTTGACTCAATAAAACTTTTTGAAAAACTTATATATATATATATATATATATATATATATATATAGCAAATAACACTCCAAAATAAATAAATAGCATTAGCGAACCTCCCCAGACTTAAATTACACTGTCCCCAGTGTAACCCGTCCTTGATTGGTTAGGAAAAAATAAATCATAAGTAAATAGATAGGTAGAGAAACTCGATACCAAACTCTGTGAAGAGTATCGATCGATTGTAGGCATGTGTGGTCGATCGATGGTCGCGATCCAGTGTCGACTGATGGTGCCTCTATGGTGTCGATCGATGGTGACTTAAACAATCTTTATAAAACAAAGTAAAACTTGAAATAGTAGTAATATGAGTAAAAACGAAATAAAAGCTTACTAAACAGTGAGTTGCCTCCCACTCAGCGCTTGGTTATAGTCTTTAGATCGACGTTGTGAACTCTCTGACTAGTAGGAACTTGGATCAACACTTGAAAAATAAGTGTCTACATCTTCTTTTCTCTTCTGAAACAATGTACTAATGAAGTTCCTTAATGCCTCACTTTTTCTGGTTTTCTCATTCCTTATAACTGTTCTGAAAAGGGCCATTGAATGCATTCATATTTCTAGTGTCTCAATACTGCGCTGTAGCATCCTAAGTCTGGAAGATGTAGTCTCTGATAAATCCTCCAACTGTTGAGAAATATCTTCCTTCATCAGGATGTGAGAAAATGCAATCTCATCGAACCTATCTTCTAATCCCACTTATGCTGCTGTCTTTTGTCCGTGTTCATCAGTGTCGATCGATGCTTTGATGGTGCCATCGATCAATGCTCGGTTATCTGCCCCAATCGCATGATGTCTCTAAACAGTATCCAAATCTTGCTTCATCTCATCCATCCGTGCAGTCAAACCGGTAAGGCAAGTGTCTATAGTAAACATCATCCAACCTCTTGTAAAAATCATCCAATGACATATCTTGAGCTCTGTAGATTGCATTTACAATATCATCAATCTCATCTTTGTTGTATGTATGTTGATCCTTTTGAGACATAGCGATCCTTGCTGCATGTTCTGGTAAACATATGTAGCTTTGCTCAAACAAATTAGCTCTCTTTAGAACTGCTCTAATGTATTCAGCTTGCACATTCACTACCCTTATGTCTGTAGCTCGTGCATTACCATTCTCATCTCTGTAGATGACATACTCATCTTTCTTTTCCCAATGGAAAATTATGTTTCCTTCAGTATCGAAAGCTCTCGTACCTTTCTCATAATGCCAATCGATCGATGTTCGGATGGCTGTCCCGATCGATGGTGGCTTGAAATTTCATGGATCAGTACGGATCGGCTCGTGTCTCTGCTCCTCAATATCGATCGATGATGAATGGTGTGCGTTGATCAATGGCCTCTGCTGCTGTCCAAATATATTATTCGATCTATTAGCCATTATAAGGGCATCTGCTACATCCTCCTTGGATAAATGTAGGAGTCTCCCATCAAGAGCCGTGCATGTCCCTCTAGGTCTCTGAAAACAAACTCATATGGTCTAAGGTTACCAATATCTGTCTCTTATGCTCCATGTTGGTGTTTTGGCTCGCATATGATGTCGTTCAAAGGCCATGAGTAGCCTGTGATCGATGCTTGATTATCCACTCTCGTGTTCATCACCCAACCAGTTTCCTCTGATGCCAGGCCGCAACATTCAATCTGCTCTTCCTCTTTGTAATCTTCATTGTATCCTTCGCATACTGGACGCGTGTCGATCGATGGTGTATGGTGACCTTCGATCGATGCTCGATAACCAGACTGTTGCGCAAAAAGGTTCCCAACTCCATTAGCCATGGCAAGAATGTCTGCAATATCTTCCCTCGTGACATTAAGTAGTCTGCCATCCGTAGCTCTTGCGTGACTGTCTGGATCGCTCATAATACCAAACTCGTCTGGTTGTAGATAACCATATTCCTTCTCGCGTTCTGAAGCTGAATCTACTTCGGTTGCTGCTTTGTGGTCAGTATCAATCGATGGCATAGGGTTACCATCGATTGTTTTTGAATTCCTGAATTGATGGGAAATATGAAAAACACCCGCCTCTTACATAGCAATACCACGGTACTCGATCATCTCTTCTTTTCTATAGTGTTCGTCGTACTCGGGGTGGGCTGTGTTGTAATCACCATCTGTGTGGTAGGCGTTGATCGGTTCTGGCGTGTGAGTGTCGATTGATAACAAAGGGTGGGTATTCCTTCTCGCGTTCTGCAGCTGAATCTACTTCGGTTGCTGCTTTGTGGTCAGTATCGATCAATGGCATAGGGTTACCATCGATCGATGTTGAATTCCCGAATTGATGGGAAATATGAAAAACACCCGCCTCTTACATAGCAATACCACGGTACTCGATCATCTCTTCTTTTCTATAGTGTTCATCGTACTCGGGGTGGGCTGTGTTGTAATCACCATCTGTGTGGTAGGCGTTGATCGGTTCTGGCGTGTGAGTGTCGATTGATAACAAAGGGTGGGTATTCCTTCTCGCGTTCTGCAGCTAAATCTACTTCGGTTGCTGCTTTGTGGTCAGTATCGATCGATGGCATAGGGTTACCATCGATCGATGTTGAATTCCCGAATTGATGGGAAATATGAAAAACACCCGCCTCTTACATAGCAATACCACGGTACTCGATCATCTCTTCTTTTCTATAGTGTTCGTCGTACTCGGGGTGGGCTGTGTTGTAATCACCATCTGTGTGGTAGGCGTTGATCGGTTCTGGCGTGTGAGTGTCGATTGATAACAAAGGGTGGGTATTGACCGATTGCTGAATTGCAAGCGTGTCGATCGATAGTCTGGGCTGGGTGTCGATCGATGATCCATATTCCCACTCTTCATCGAAGTCTTAATCGCAGAAGTATGTGGCCACAAGTTCTGCATTATCACACAATTCAATCAGAGTAGCCTTGTTCTTATTCTTGACAGGTTCATAAAAATTATTTTGATCAATTAGAGATATATACAACCTGTTTAACTTCATATCGCAGATAGCTCACACAATAACCATGAATGCTCTTCCAAGTAATAGTGGAGAGTTCCAATCTATCATGATGTCCATCACATAGAAGTCTACTGGTACATGAACATCTTTTACCATTCCTCCGGAGTTCACTTTTGAGCAGTCTATAAATGTGAAGGAATCATTGGAGGGCTCCACTTTCAGGTTCAGCTTATTGGCATAATGCTCACTGATGATCCTGTATCACAGAAGGCATTGGGGTATTTGTTGCCCTTAATAAAGCATGTAATCACAAATTTCCGAGGTTCACTCTTCTTTTTCAGACATGTTCTCTGTTTCATCTTTTCTCTAAGATGATTGAACATGACTTCTATATCACTGTCTGTCATCCTTGATTCCCTGAAAAATATCCATAACTTGTGAGTATAATAAGCTTCATAGTATCTAAAGGAATTTTGAGAATTCTTTTGGTAAAGCTGTACATCTCTTTTCCATTCGCTTCTCTACGTAGATGTTTGGGGATCTTTTGCTTCCTCTGGGAGTGTCCCTCATCTTCTCTACCAAGATCCATACTTTCAGATGTGTCAGTATACTGTTATGAAACCGTTATGGTGGGATGCACAATCAAAGTTGCAGCAATATTTGGTAGTCGAACCGGCTTCTTTATCTGTCGTTCGATGCTCAGATCGCATTATCGATCGATGCTCAGATTGCATTGTCGATCGATCCCTCTATCACTATGTCGGTCGAGTTTCTTATGTAGATGTCGATCGACGTTAGTAGTTCACACGAAGCCACTGATGCTGCATGATTCACTGTCAATCGATGCTCTTTGGTTGGTGTCGATCGACACTAATGCGAACTGCCAAATGACATCAAACTTTCCACACAAAAATATCCTTTTGGAAGCTCTTCCCTCTTAACTTCCTGCCAAAAACCATCATCAATCAATGCATTGACGTGATGCTTCTGTTTAGCTTCAATTTTCTCCTTGATCAGGCTCTCATGTCTCCTGATGGTTTCACTTGTTTGCAGCACTTGATTCTCTAGCTTCTTGACATCGGTGTTGAGGTTCTCAAATTTGGTGATGAGGTTGAGGTACAACCCATCTATATTCCCATTGAAATTCATAGTCATCTTCTGTTGTCCCTCTAGAACTCTGTCAACCATTGCTTCAATCTTGCTTTCCTGAGTCTCCGGAGGAGGATTTTGGTAGTAGGAAGATCCATAAGTTTTGTTGTTGTTGAAACGCTTCCGCTGTGAACCTTGATTAAAGCTACCCCTTTGACCATTCCCATAAGAGTTCCTGTTGAGTCTGATTCCCTTGTCTCTGGAAACCATTCCCATCAATGTAGTTCACATCCTCTTCTTCAATCTCATCATCTTCAGACTATATTGCTTCTACCTCTGCAAAAGTAACCTACTTTCTGAAGAATTTTTGAACACTATCCAGTTTTGCCTTGACCTCTTCAATCTGATCTTACTCAGAGTTTGAGCTGATCTCTTTCTTTCAAAGTCTGTGTTCTTGGTACTGCTGCTGGATGCCAGATTCTCAATCAGCCTTGTAGCTTCTTCAAGATTCCTAGTGCTGAAATTTCCCTCACTAGCTATGTACAAAGCCATATGGTACTATAATCCATTACCTCTAAAGAAAGTGCTGAGAAGTTGCACTTCATTTAACCCATGGTGTGGGCAGTCTCTTTGGTACGATTTGAATCTCATCTAAGAGTTTCTGAAAGACTTTGGGGGTTCCTTTGAAAAAGTAGCAATCATGCTCCTCAGGTCTTCTGCTCTTGCGTCATCAAAGAAGTTGCACAAGAAAGAATTCTTGATGTCGTTCCAGGATGTCAGAGATCTTGGTGGTAACTATTTAAGCCAATATGAAGCTTCTCCAGAAAGTGAGTACTTGAAGAGCTTACAAAAGAGATAGTCCTCAGGGACTCCATTGGCTTTGATAGCAGTCACTAGATTCTCAAATCGCTCCAGATGATCCATAGGGTGCTCATGTCGTAACCCATGGTAATGTGTTTGTGCTACAAGTCCGAAGAAGGCGGGCATGATTTCAAATTCATTCCTCTGAAAAAAGCTGGAGGGCGAATGACGGATCTGTTGGCGTAGAATTAGTCTGGACGGTTGTAGTTAGCCAGTGTTCTCTGAGCAGCTTGGGCATTAACTTCAGATTGAGCTGCTGCAGCGTCTGCTTCTACTTCTGCATGAGGGATTACAGCCCCCTGATCGTCTATCTTTTGACATGCTGCATTACGCAGATGTCCGTCTTTGTCATGCAGGTTCCCATCTCATCCCGTGTCAAAATCAACGTCGCAACCATCTGAACTCGTCAGCTTCGGTTGATCGATGTGGGTACTATGCTGTTGATCATCGGTGTGTGATCAGTGTCGGTCGATGCTCGAGTTCTGATGTCGGTCGATGCTATCCATAAAGATGTGTCGGTCGACGCGGAGTTGTTGCTGTCAATCGATGCTTGTCGTTTTTCTTTGCGGATCGTACGTTCAATTCTATCGGGGTCAGAGAATAATAGTTTTTGTCCTTTATTGCTCCTGGTGTGTCTTTGCATGCACCTGAAAACAAGGATTTTTTTTAATAACTTGAATGTAGTAACAAACCTAGACAAACTCCTAGAAATTAAATCTAATGACGATCAATGATCCCCGACAACGACGCCAAATTTGACAGGCGTGTTTTAGTTGTTCTAGCAGGGTATATATTTCCTAAGCAAACCACTATCAAATTAACCATAGTCTTTACGACAAAAATAGTACTCTTGGCAAAGAGATCAGTGTAGTACTTAGAGATCAAATCCACAGAGAGCAATGACACACAATAGATTTTCTATTTCTAAAGATTAAGCTAGGTGAATATATATATATATATAGATAGGTTGGTAAACAATTAGTTACGAAAATATTTCTTTTCAAGAAGTAGATATGCAATATGGAAATATGCTAATAATGCAAATATGCTAATAATGCAAATATGAAAATATTCTAATAAACTAACTTGATGCAAATGTTAATATGCTAGATCTAGGGTTTCAAGCTTAATGGAATATAGTGGATAGGAAGCATAAATATGTAAATATATAGGACTCAAATATTAACTATTCTGACCCTTTTCCAACTCTCATATGCGAGCAAAAGGAAAGACCATCGATCGGCCGCGAAGGCCTGATGTCGATCGACGGTGAAATCAGAAGGAAGTGTGAACGAGATTTGATACGTTCCCCAGATTTATTAGACCAGCTCTCGCATGCGCCTAACAATCTAGTTCAATGTAGTATGTTCTGGCGCATAACCTACTCTCATAGTCGTCCATGTCCTACTTTCGAGATCCTAGTTAGCTACTCTAGAATGTAAGCATTAAGCACAACTCAATTGATGGATATTAACTTAGCTAGCAATCCTACTTTTGGGTTAAGCCATAATTACTATCATTCAACCCTAAACCTAGTTGATGCTTTACTCAGACACAATCAAATAAAAAATAATAATCTGAATAGAATGCATAGATTGAATACTGAGGTTCCAATACAAATCTCCATAAGGAGTTATGAATCTTCTCCCCTAAAAACCTAAAACTATAAAGCTATGTGGGTTGTGTCAAGCCTTTCCTAAGCTTGTACTTGCACTTGCACACCTCTCTTGCTCTCAATACATGATCATAGATATAAAAACCCTATAATCTAGGTCAAAACTTGTCCAGGGCATTCTTGTCTTTTGTCCAGGACATTCTTGTGTTTTGTCCAGGGCATTCTTGTCTTTTGTCTTCTGAACGTGGGCTTTTCAGTCGGCTGTCTGCGAGTCGGTCGTTGATCGATGGCAAGTGTGCAGCATCGATCGACCTTGGTATTTCATCATCGGTCGATTCCATGGTTGTGTCGTTGATCGACGACATGTTTGCAATTCGACTCCTCATATGGTCAGCCATGGATTCTTCTCCTCTAATTGCTCCAAAAGCTCCAAGTATCTCCATTTATCTCTAAAACATCGTTGGACTTGTAAATCCTCTAAAACATATCCTAGACACATATAATAGACCCTAAATATAACCTAAAACTGGTAATAACTAGGCTATATCACCTAACTTAGACCAAATAGTCTTCTAAAAATGACTAAGAAACTTAGTATCTCTATCTGAAACTACAGTTCTAGGCATGCCATGTAAACGAACAACCTCTTTAAGGAACAAGTTAGCAACATGAAATGCATCATCAGTTTTATGACAAGCTATGAAGTGTGCCATTTTAGAGAACCTATCAACAACAACAAAGGTAGAGTCCTTTCCGGTTCTAGTTCTAGGCAATCCTACAATGAAGAAGTCCATAGAAATATCATTCCAAGGATGATAAGGGATGGGTAAGGGAGTATACAAACTGTGAGACTGGACTTTAGACTTAGCTTGTGTGCAAGTTGCACACCTTCCACAAATTCTCTCAACCTCTCTTTTCATGTGTGGCCAATAGAAATGATCCTGCAAAACCTTAAGAGTCTTGGCAATCCCAAAATGACCCAGTAGACTTCCTCCATGGGGTTCTCCAACAAACAAGTCTCTTAGTGAGAAATTAGGCACACACAAAAAATTATCATAAAACAAGAATCCATCCTTCCTGAAGTAATGACCTAAGCTTCTTTAAAATCCAGATCAGTTTCATACATGTCTTTAATCTCTTCAAAAACTAGCAACTTAGAATCAAGAGTGGTCAAAAGAACATACCTTCGAGATAGTGCATCATCAACTATATTTTCTTTACCTTGTTGGTATTTGATCACGTATGGGAAAGTCTCAATGAATTCACCCTACCTTGCGAGTCTCTTGCTAAGCTTGCTTTGCCCCTTTAGGTACTTGAGAGACTCATGATCTGTGTGTATGACAAACTCCTTGGGCCAGAGATAATGTTGACATGTTTGTAGAGCTCTCACCAAGGCATACATATCTTTGTCATAGGTCGTATAGTTGAGGGTGGCTCCTCCAAGTTTCTCAATAAAGTAAGCTACAATTCTCTTCTTCTGCATCTAAACAGCACCAATACCAATCCCTGAGGCATCACATTCAATCTCAAATGATTTAGCAAAGTCAGGAAGTATTAAGAGAGGAGATTAGGTAAGCTTCTCATTAAGAGTTTGGAATGCAGTTTCTTTAGCTTCTCCCCACTTGAATCCCACATCTTTCTTGATCACTTTAGCCAGTGGAGCTGCTAGAGTACTGAAGTCGTTTACAAAGCGCCTATAGAAGTCGGCTGGTCAATGAAAGCTTCCCACATCCCCCATAGTAGTTCGACTCAGCCATTCTTGGATCGCTTTGATCTTCTCTTGGTTAACCTTGACACCATCTGCACTCACAACAAGCCCTAGAAAGACCAAGTTATCTGTACAAAACGTGCATTTCTTAAGGTTAGCATAAAGATTTTCTTTTCGTAGCACACCAAGAACGGCCCTAAGATGATCTATATGCTCTTCTAGACACTTGCTGTAGACAAGGATATCATCAAAATACACAAATAAAAAGATGCCAATGAAAGACCTAAGGACATGATTTATCAAACTCATGAAGTACTAGGTGCATTTGTCTATCCGAATGGCATAACTAACCACTCATACGACCCATGCTTAGTTTTAATTGCATTCTTCCATTCATCTCTTTCTTTCATCCTAATTTGATGATAACCACTTTTTAGATCTATATTAGAAAAGATGCAAGAACCATATAATTCATCAAGCATATCATCTAATCTAGGAATAGGGTGTCGATAATTCACTGTGATGTTGTTGATTGCTTTACAATCAACACACATTCGCCAATTACCATCCTTCTTAGGCACAAGTAGAACAGGAACAACACAAGGGCTCATACTCTCACGGATGTGGCCTTTATCCACCAGCTCCTCCACTTGTCTTTGCAACTCATTGGTTTCAACTGGATTAGTTCTATATGCTGGACGGTTTGGAAGTGTTGATCAAGGGACAAAGTCGATCTGATGCTTACCCACGTATTGGAGGTAAACCAATAGGGTTATATTCTGGAAACACGTCTTGAAACTCCTGAAAAAGCGAAAACATTTCACTCGGATACTCCGGTGTAAGATCAGTTAAGTTCAGAAGAGTTTCTTTAAAAGTAAGCAAAACAACGGGTTGCTTAGGGTAGAGAGATCTCTTGATGTCACTTGTTTTGGCATAGAAGTTGTGTTGCTTAGTTCCATCTGGTTTGAGTTCAATGCCCTTCTTCTTTTGAAGCTGAAGTTGGTCTTGCTGAACTTCTTTAGGTGACAAGGGAACTAAGACTGTCTTACGGCCTTTATACTCAAAGGAGTGCTTGTTTGACAACCCATCATGTATCACATGTCTATCTGATTGTCATGGCCGTCCAAGGAGTATGTGGCTAGCTTCCTTTCACTGGTTCTTCTTCTTCATATTCTTCTTCAGAATGGTCATGATCATACTCAGATCTATAATCCTCAGACTCATATTCTCCATTCTCAAGCAAAATCATGATCCGTTTGTTGGTGCATTCATTGGCATAATTCCCTCTTCCTTGACATTTGAAGCACTTAACATCTCTAGCTCTTGAACTGGTAACTTCGGCTTTCCCCTTGTCTTTCCCAAAGACATCACTCGGTTTTGCTTCTTATTTAGGATATGGCTTGCTCTCCTTAGTGCAGGTCAGCTTCTCTTCTTTAGGCTTTGAAACCTTGAAGTTCCATAACTAGTGCGAGAGTGTCCCTTTCTCTTGAGTTGTTGTTCCACAAGGATAGCTTTGTGCAACATCTCTTTTAACTCAACATAATGTTACACCTCTACATTGTCTTGAATCTCACGGTTGAGTCCTCCTAGAAACCGGGACATGTTGGCTTCTCTATCTTCAGAAATACTTACTCTCAACATAAGCAGTTCCATCTCCTGAAAGTATTCTTCTACGGACCTTGATCCTTGAGTGAGATTTCTTAGTTTCTGATGTAGATCACGGTGATAGTGACTTGGAACAAACCTCTTACGCATGATAGATTTCATCTCATGCCATGATTCAACCGGGTACTCATGGTTGCGTCTCATAGTGGTCACCAACTGATCCCACCATCTCAATGCATAATCACAGAATTCAGTAGCTGCTATTTGGATCTTTTGATCTTGAGTATACTGCTGAAAATTAAAGACAAGCTTGATCTTCTTTTCCCACTCCAAATAAGCATCCGGATCAGCCTTTCCATGGAAGGGAGGTATCTTTAGCTTTAGTCCAGAAAGATCATCCCTTTGATGTCTCCTTCCCTCATGATCACGTCTCTGCCTCCTCCGTCTGTCTCTAGAAGAAGAACTATGATTGCGTTCATAGTAGTTGTCAGTTTCTTGTGAACCAGCATGTTCTCGCCGGTTTCTCCTTGATTCTTCTTGTTCTTGTTAGGTTTGATTACCTCTTTCTCTCCTTGATTAATGGCTATGACCTTGACCAGTGGCTTGTCTGATCTCTTGCTTCAATTCATCACGAAGCTCTTTCATACTAACTCTCATCATCTCAGCCATAGTAGTTACCATAGTTTGATTCAGTTGCTCGATCATTTGTTCTCTTAGCAATCTGTTCTTCCGGACTAGTTCTGCCTCTTCTTCTGATTCATTCACCGTTGGTACCTGAAACAAGACAAACACTCAAACAGTAAAGAGTCCAAGGGCGAGTTAACTGACAATCACTAAAGAGACAAGAACAAAATTAAGGAAATAATCAATCGGTAACAACAACTTGATTTACAAGGTTTTGAATTCAAATCTTCTACTTTTTCCCTGAAACCACAATAAGATCAATTTTAGAACAACAGGATGTTACATTTAATTCAATGGAAATGAAATCACAATCAAAATAATCGATTCAAATACAACACAAGGAAATATCAGATCGATCAAACTTGGAACGTAAACCACCAGGAATCCAAAGAGATCACTTATCAGAAACACAAACTTTTCTTCAGTTTTTGACAACAAAACACTGAATCAGATCAATCTCAACACGGATACTAACAGTCACAATCAGATTTAGGATCAAAACAATCGGATCTTATCAGTTTTCTATCACAAATCAAAGATCGATCAAAAACCCAAAGGAATCTGAACCGATCAAAGAAAACAAAGATGAATCGAGTACTTCCCTTAACCAGAGTTGCTCTGATACCACATAATACACTCCTAGGATGCTTCTCTGGTCGATGTGGGATAGATACTTGCAAAGACGAATCGTAGACTCAAGTTCTTCAAGGCTGTGGGTCGAGTGGGGACACAATAGGTTGCAGAAAGACCTAATGATACTCCTAGGCAACTAGATCGGATATTACACACCAAGTAGAACCCCTTAAGTTTCTGGATATAACACACCAGAGAATTGTTCGACTCAAAGAGAAGAGAGAACACGAATGAGTTGATAAAAAGATCCCTTGATTTAGAGAAGGGTTTTCGACACAAATATCTAGAGATATCCTTGTACATGCACAAAGTCTCGGGAAAAAGGGACTAAAGAGAAACACTCCTTCCCTAGAATAGTTTTCGAAATAGAACATAAAATAAAAATCATAGGATAAAATATAACATAAGGTAGGGTCTTCATTAGTCTTGGACCGAGATAGCACCTAGGAGATGTGAAATATAAGTTGTGGCCTCGTTAAAAACCTTCCTTCGTAAAGCCACTTGGGACAAAACCAAGAGCAAGGAAAAGAGCACACACAAAGTGCCTTTCCTAGAGACTAACTCAGCTTAATGTATAGATAGCTTGAATGGTGATCAAGGTATATCATCAAGTGTTGTCCAAAGCTTTCTTCTTGTTGCAATGTTGTGGTAAGTAAGTCTCCAATGGTCTTCTTGAGTTTCTTGGCTCTAGCACGAGTCATGGGGCCTTCTGGAATGGTTAAGGCATTATCATCAAACGGCTGGTCCATGGTGTCATCAGGTGGCTCATCTATGATCTCCTCTTCTTCATTGGCAAGCTGGTCCATGATCCATCATTTTGTTCAAAGAAAAGTTGGAAGACTTCCAGAGAAGCCATCTTTAGAAAACACACATAAAGTCAATTATAAAAGTAACTTTTACATTGACCAAAAGACTTCCGTATAAGTCTTATATGACCAGAAGACTTACACGAAAGTCTTATGACAAACAAATCTGAAAACATCAATTACATACTTTCAACCAGTGAGATAACTTGATTAGATTCTCCTAGCACACATAATTTCACCACGAAACAGATCCACTTGTTAATGATCAAGAATCATAAGTTTGAACCTTACAATGTTTAGAATCAAAAACTTAATTTTTTTGATGAATATAGAGAGAAAGTGAAAGAGATGTAGTTTTTGAACATAAGAAATGAGATATGAGGATTGAAAATCAATTTTTAGATGCATTAAGAGCTTCAAATTGCTGGTTCATAGTGTTTGGTGTATTGATAGTAATGACAATCTTGTAAACACTTGAAGAAGATGAGGCTGATAGAGTAAATACTCATTTTCGAAAAAGAAAAAAATAGAAAAAGTAATGGCATTTTCGTGAATAATCCAAATTTTTGGGGTAAATATGGCAAATGAAAGTTCAAAAAAAATCATGGGTTAGTTTTTTTCTTTGACTTTGAGTTTTGAGTCATATTTTTAAAACACCCGTGAATATATTGTAACGCCCCAACCGCCCCTACCGGTGAGTCACCCATCCCTTTATCGGGTTCGTGGGCCCCACCCCTGTCCGACGGTCGGTGCGTTAATTTTTCCAAGGCTCGAAATCATTGTTTACTGACCCTGCAATCACCACCCGACCTTTCCCCGTGTTTTGGCCTCACTCGCACGGTATTGCGAATCACTTCCCGATAGGTCACCCATCCTTTCACTACTTCAGCCCAAGCACGCTTAACTTTGGAGTTCTAAACGGATGTGTGATGGAAAAGGTAAGTCAAATTTGGTGACATAGGTAGCCAAATCAATTCTCTTAAGCCTTTCAACATATCACAACTCGGGATGTTACAATTCACCCCCTCTCAAAGAACGCAACGCCCTCGTTGCGCCCCACGACAGGTCTCAAGACGCCTCTCGGGTCAGAACCGAGATGGCTAACCAGCTCTGATACCACTTGTAACGCCCCAACCGCCCCTACCGGTGAGTCACCCATCCCTCTATCGAGCTCGTGGGCCCCACCCCTGTCTGACGGTCGGTGCGTTAATTTTTCCAAGGCTCAAAATCATTGTTTACTGACCCTGCAATCACCACCCGACCTTTCCCCGTGTTTTGGCCTCACTCGCACGGTATTGGGAATCACTTCCCGATAGGTCACCCATCCTTTCACTACTCCAGCCCAAGCACGCTTAATTCTGGAGTTCTAAACGGATGTGTGACGGAAAAGGTAAGTCAACTTTGGTGACATAGGTAGCCAAATCAATTCTCTTAAGCCTTCAACATATTACAACTCGGGATGTTACATATATTTTCTTTAGTGTTGTGTTAATATATTCTAATATTTTTACCAAAAAATTTAATCAAAATTAAATGTAATTTTCCATGTCATAATTAGCCATAAGACATGTCATAGTTGTTAGTGTGCCATCTCATTTTTATAGCAAAGGTGTCTGTAGAGAGGAAAAATAAACAATTTAAAAAAAATAATTCTCAAAAATAATGTTGAGGTTATATTTTGAATAAAATTAAACAAATTTTTTGTTGAAATGATGTATTAAATAAATAAAATTGAAAGTTTGTGTATTATTAAAAAATAAATATTAACATATATATTTTGGAAGTAGAATATTTGTATATTAAACTGGAAGTTCAAATTTAATTATTGTAATTTATGGAGTTTTCTCTTAATTCTAAATGACTAAATCATGATATTTGTGAAAAATAGTCTAATGTTGACTAAATTGTTTATTAATCTTTTTACATTGGAAGATATAAAGTTATGGTTCTCAAATAGTAAGATTTTGTTTTTTCAGATTTATAGAAAAACTATAAAAATTATTCAAACAGTGAAAATACAATAGTATTTTATTGTGATTTTACATGTCTAATAGAAGGGAAATTCGCCAAATATGACTTTAAACTTAATTTTAACCCCCAAAGTAGACCTAAACTTGAGTTAAATGCAAACATAATCCAAAAGCTAGTGAAACTACAACCAACCCCTTATGACCAAGCAAAAAACCTAAATTTATTCTTACGAATATAACCCTGTTAATTCTTTTGAGATTTTGTAAGTCTTTTGAGGTTCTATAAGTCTTCTAGAAGACTTCTTATATAGTAGATCTTAGAAATAATTTATAAATTTTATAAAAATTATTTTTATGTGGGAAAAATTAAAACCATGTAATTATAAATTTTTGTAAATGATATAAATTAAGATCTAATAAAATTAGATTGTAACATATATTTGTTTAGTTTTGTGTACAGTAAACATTTTTAAAGTTGATTTTGGTAACATATGTTATAGTATTGTATGTATTCTTAGGGTTAGATTTTGGAAGTTTAACTATTTTTTTGAAAAATTAAATTTTAACTTATATGTATTTAGTTTTGTGTATATTAAAAACTTTAAGTTAATTTTAAGTTTTATGAAGTGTTTGTTTATAGTTAATTAGTTATTTTAAGGCTAGGGTGTAGGTGACTTAAGTCTTCCAACAAATAATGCACTAGAAAACTTTCGCAAAAGTCTTCTTGGCGAATAGTAAACTTATGGTGTAGAAGACTTCAAGTAAGTCTTCTATGAAGTCTTGTATTAGAAGACTTACTTGAAAGTTTTTTGAATCAAAAATATTTAATTTTATTGAAATTTTTGTATCTTTATATAAAGAAAAATTTACACATTCTCTCTATTCCTTTCAAATGGCTGCAATAAGAATGTAATGTTTCTCATTCTAAAACTGTCCAACCTCTCTCTAATCTCTTTGAACTTAAAAACACAACTTTATATCAATTTCTTATTTTTATCTCATGTCTTTCTCACTAATTTATTTTATTTTTGCAAGTTTTTCATTATATGGTTCTCATCTTCCACTTCTTTAAAGGTAGATATAAAAATCATTTTTTTTTTCATTTGGTAACCTCTTGTTTCTTAAAGCTCTTACCTTTTGAAATTTTTTTTCTGTTGTTTTAAGTTCTTACCTTATTTTTGAAGATTTTCAATGTTTTGAAACCATTTGAATGCTTTTAGAAATGCATGTTTTTCATATTTGAGACAAACTTGGAAGACTTCTAAGGAAGTCTTTTCGGAACTCTTCTAACATTTAATGCAATTGAAGACTTCTTTGAAGTCTTCTGGCGGAGTCTTCTCACATATCTTCTCTTTCATAACAAATCTGAGCGTTTTGGTAAGTCTCCATGGCGGAGTTTTGGAAGTCTCTGGTTATTTAAAACTCTTACCTTTTCCCCAAACTAAAACTCTCCAACCTCTCTTAAGTCTCTTAGAACTTGAAAACACTAAACTTTATATCAATTTATCATTTTTGTCACATGTCTTTCTCCCTAATTCATCTTGTGTTGCAAGTTTTTTATTACATGGTTCTTATCTTCTACTACTTGAAAGGTAGATCTATTTTTTGGATCTGTATTTTTGTGTGTTCTTTAAAGGTAGACCTATCTCATTTTCTACTCATTTTCTTTGTTTTGAAGCCATTTGAACGTTTTTGGATTTGCAGGTTTTTCAGAACTGAGTTAGACTTTGGAAGAGTTCTTGGAAGTCTTCTCTGAAGTCTTATGACGGAGTCTTATCCCATGTCAAGTGGAGTCCAAGCTTGTTTTAGTGGTGAAATGATCTATAATAATTTTGTTTATGGTCTTTTTTGTGATTTGTAGGTGTACGTTTTTAATTGAGATTTCTTTTTTTGTAAATTTAAGGAGATATTAATGAAAATAATTTGGTAAATATGTTCATGTCTACAATATTATCTTTCCAAATGTACTTGAAATTATTGAAGTTATTGATACAACTTCAATAGCAAAACACAATAAAACAAAAAGTTAGTCAAATTTACTACAACTAATAGAGAACACTTCTCAAGAAAACTTTGCCAAATTCACAAAGTAGACAACATTACATAAGTTCAAACATATAATAGTTTCATTAGAAGTCTTCTAGGAAGCCTTCCAGAAATACTTTTGGGAAGTCTTCTCAAAAGACTTTTCAGAAGATTTCTCGGAAGACTTAAATTTATAGCAGAAAATTGAAATAAAAGCGATAAATTAAAATTTAAGTGGAAAACTCATATTTTAAGTGAAAATTAAAATTCAAATTTGATGAAAGTTAAAAATTATATCTTATGATCTAAGAAGACATATTAAACCATATTACTTGATATTCTTGAAGTTATTTAACTCTTTTGAAAGTTAAAAAATATATTTATCTTACATAACATGTTTACTAAAACTAACGGAGAAGACTTCTACGGAAGTCTTCTCGGATTAGCTAGAAACATTAATAAATATGAATGTTGGTAACTTCATAATTAAAATCAATTAAGTTATAAATTTCATTCAGGAACCTCGATGTCAACTAATATACATAAAATAACAAGAACATGTTAACAAATCTTTATAGATTTAGAGAAAATGAAAGTTTATTAAATTTTGACATAGAAGACTTCCACGGAAGTCGTACAGAAGACTTCCACGGAAGTCGTCCAGAAGACTTCTAGGAAGTCTTCCACTTAGGTCATTTTTGCAATTGAAAATTTACAAAGGAAGACTTGCAAAGAAGTCTACTCTAGTGTTCATCCTTTGTAAATATTAGCTTACTTTTATTTTTGAAAAAATTAAAAATACCAAAGAAAACTTCCTAGTAAGTCTTCTAAAATAAACATACTGGTTTTGCAATTGACCGATTTGTGTCAGAAATTTGACTTTTTCTAGAAGACTTACATGAAAGTCTACTACTAGGAAAATAAAACTTAAAGATTACATTTAACTAGACGACTTCCAAGAAAGTCGTCTCAAGTTACTTTTGCAATTGAAAAAGAAAGCTTAAATATAATTTTAATTAGATGGCTTCCATGTAAGTGTTTCGATAGACGATACACGTAAGTCTTCTGTGACAACCAAAGTTTGACCAGTATCTCTGAATAAATTCTAGAAGACTTCTGTGTAAGTCGTCTACTGGAAGAGTTACATGGAAGTCGTCTAGTTAAAATAAAATTAGTTAAGTTTTATTTTTCAATTGCAAAAGTAACCTGAGACGACTTTCACCGATAGTGAGAACACTTCCACCGAGAGTTCAAAGACTTACAAGGAAGTCTTCTGACGGAAGACTTCCGTTTAAGTCGTTTAGAGAAAGTCAAATTTCTGACACAGTCCGGTCAATTTCAAACCTAACATGTTTATCCTAACGACTTACCGGGAAGTCTTCTATGGTATTTTCGAGATTTTTTTTGTTCAGAAAGAAAAGTTTGAAGATTTTCAGAGGAGTCGTCTCTAGAAAACAAACACAAATCCAACTGCAAAAGTAGCCTCTGAATTGACCATAAGACTTCCATATAAGTCTTCTATGACTAGGAGACTTACACGATAGTCTTCTAACGAACATATCTGAAAAAAAAATCAATTTCGAACTTTCAACCAATGAGATAACTTGATTAGATTCTCCTACCACACATAATTTCACCATGAAACAGATCCACTTGTTAATGATCAAGAATCATGAGTTTGAATCTTAGAAAGTTTAGAATCAAAATCTCGGTTTTTTGAATGAATATAGACAGAAAATCAAAAAGATGTAGATTTTGAGCATAAAAATGAGATAGAAGGATTGAAAATCAATTTTTAGATGCACTAAGAGCTTCAAATTGATTGTTCATGGTGGTTGGTGTATTGATGGCAATGAAAATTTTGTAATAACTTGATGAAGAAGATGATAGAGTAAAATACTCATTTGCAAAAAAATAAATAAAAAAAGTAATGATATTTTTGTGAATAACTGAGGTTTTGGGGTTAATCGGATAAATGAATGTTCCAAAAAAATCATGGGTTAGTTTTATGTTTGATTTTGAATTTTGAGTCATATTTGCAAAAAATCCCTAATAAAAACCGCTGCCGGACCGATAAATTTATCCATTTTTTCCGCTAGTGTAAAAATTTATAATAATGTAAAATTTGTTGACTAAACGGATATATATATATATATATATATATATATATATATATATAATATTTGATTCTTAGTCATATTTACTTTCTGGATTCACTATTTGGATTCAAATCTATGAAATGCATATACATAAACATATTAGTCATACTGATGTATTAATTAAATAAATTTGAAAGTTTGTGTATTATTAGAAATTAAATATTAACATATTTATTTTGTAAGGAAAAATATATGTATATTAATCTGAGAGTTCAAATTTAGTTATTTTATTTTAATGGAGTTTCTCTAAATTCTCTATGACTAAATGATGATATTTGTGAAAAAAATAGTTTAATGTTGGCTAAATTGTCTGTTAATGCTTTTACTTTGCAAGATATAAAGTTATGGTGCTCAAATAGCAGATTGATAGAAAAAATATAAAAATACCCAAATAATGAAATATAATAGTAGCCGTTCCAAGAACTTCTCTCTAGTTTTTCCTCTGACCTCTCTCTAAAACAAAAACTCACCGAGAAGCCTTCGTGTTAGGTGACCGACGGTGGTTCCGTCGTCGGTCACCACCGACCTATTGTTTTTTGTTGTAATATCTTCGATCTATGGATCGATCTTGTCTTCCGCTAAGTCGGATCTCTTTTTTCGTTAGGCGAACTTTTGTAGTGTTCCAATAATCTCCGGTCATGTTTTGATCGGATTCTATGAAGCTTCTCCATCTTCACAATCAAGTTAAAAATCCCGTTTGCTTTGAGTTAGGCTTACTCTTTCTTTGAGGATATACACTTAATCCTTTTAGCGAGAGTCAATCTTTGCTTACTATTTGTGAAGCTGATGATTTGGCTTCTAGTGAAGTTTCTCTGCGATAAGGAAGCGGTGAGGTTGGATCTGTTATCAACTGGCTATAATGGAGATTTAGTAGAGCTGGCGTTTTTCTCTATATTGAAAACGGTCTGGCAAAAAGTCTCTGTTTGGTCAATTGATTTTTCCCTGAGTTATCATCTATCGAGGATAGGGTATCCGATCTCAAGCAAAGGTTAAAGTGAAAGATGGAGCAAAGGTATTACTTTTACATTGAGGCATCCAAGCTTATTAAGGAACTGGAAGCAGAAGACGAAGGATTGAACCAGAGTTCTCCCGGCGGCGATGATTCACGGCGGCCTAGTTTGCCGTCTTGCAGAGGGACACGTATTCAGGGTATGAATTCGTGTTATCTTATCCATATGGCACGTGGTAGAACAAGAATGATTGATTATTAGGGCTTTCATCTTTGGGCTTTGTTTGCATTTGAATGTTAATGGGTCTCAAATTGTAAACTTAATACCTTGTAATTATGCCCATTGGGTTTGTTTAATACATATTGGGTTGACAAAAAAAAAAAAAAAAAAAAAAAGAAATATAATAGTATTTTATTGTGATCTAGCATGTCTAATACAAACCGCTGGCAAACCGATAAATTTATCCAGATTCTTTTCGTTACTTTATTATAATTTATATTAATTTAAAATTTAATGACTAAACTGATATATATATATATATATATATATAAACATTTGATTCTTAGTCGTATTTACTTTGTAGATTCACTATTTGGATTCAAATCTATAAAATGCATGTGGAATGATAAAATTAGTGTTGGTACGGACTTGTACCGCGCCTAAGACGGACCAGAAAAATATCGCCCTTTCACTATGGTTATATTTACAGTGCTTTTAATTATTTAATCAAAATAGTGTCAATAGTTTTCAAAAAAATAAAATAAAATGCAAAAGCCTCAAAATATTATTTGCAGCTTATCTTATCTATTTTGCCTTTTCTTATTTAAAGTTCATTTGGTTTATTTCTATAACTATTTTAATAGCGTTTTCTACAAATGCAAACAACAAAAAGAACAAAGTATATAATTTATAGATAGAAAGTAGATAATAAAACACACTAACATCAGCTTCATAAATTTAATGTATTCATCGAGTTTCAAAAAATATTACAACCCATGATAGTTTAAGCTATTTGAATTTCAAAAGTTCTTAACAAAAGTACAATTACTTACAAAAGATAAATAAATAGACTTATTTGAGACTCCCTCCCATAGGATTATATCGAGAATGATCAATCAAAATAAAACAGTGAAACATGAGCAACTGATAATATAAGTTAACTGTTATAATATCTCTTTTTGCCCAAAACTATTTTAGCAAAACCGAAAATATAAACAAAATCTAGAGAAGATCAATTATATTTTTAATAAAAATAATATTTTTTTTTGTTTAATTGAATTATTTATTATAGTATACATAATAAAATAATTTAGGGTTGTTAACATGCAACCATATCTTGTCCATCTTTTAATAAATAAATCTTTAGTTGTTATTTTTAGAAAAGAAAAATGTTTTTATTATCGAATAAAACGAAGAAGGAAGTGGGTTTAAAGACTGTCATCTAGAGTTCACAGCCACCATACTAAAGTGAAATTTATGTTAGCAAGTACCCGTATAATATTATATCTGGGGCCTAAATCTCTAACTTTATGAGTTTTCGCCAGGTTTTACACTGCATATAATAACACAAACATAAACCACTATATTCCCTCTGTTTCATAATAGATATCACTTTAGATTTTTTATTTTGTTTCAAAATAAGTGTTATTCTATAATCCCAATACAATTTTGTATATTAAATCCAATTTTTACCCTTTTAAACAACCAATAGATTTTTATTTAAATTATTATCATTTAATTAATCATACATTAAATAAAGATATATTAGTCTATTATACAATTTTTTTAATTTCCGTGAAAAATGTAAAAGTGACACTTATTTTGAAACGGAAGGAGTATTACCTATCGTATATGTTGTTATATAATATATATATGTTAAAATAATTATCTTTTTTTTTAACAAAAATTGTCACATCTCTCAAATTTGTAAAAAAAAAACATTCAAATCAATCTCTTACCATAAAAGCAATGAAAAATATAAATCTTGTCCTTCCAAATTGGTAAGAAAATATATCACTATACAAAATGCGAGTGATAAAATCAACCTGAATTATAACTTTTCTTTGTATATATGTATTTTGTAACCTTATACAGCCGTGATCATCATCAAAACTGTATCGATTTAAACATTGACCAATACTAAAAGAATTGTGAAACGAAGTTAAGAACCTTTAAACTATAAATGAGTGTGTTCAATTGAATGTTTAAAGTGATATGTATTAAATGACATACTCAATGTTATTTCAATATTAGTTTTAACTTGTAATTTTTGAAATATTTTGAAATCGTTCGAAATATTTTAATTTGTGAATTTTAAGATGTTTTAATAATTTTAGAGTGTTATTGTTGGATTTCTTTGTTCACATTTTTTCGACAATTTCATTTCCAACCCAAAAAATGGATTAAAACAGAACATCCAAAATACTTAAGCTTACAATTGTTGACTTATCTAGACTACCAACAAGACAGATATCTAAATGAGAAATAACATTAAAGGATAAAGGAGAGGAGAATATCATATGGGATATCTTCCACCAAGAAAGCCTTATTCTCAAACACTAGCTGTTTTTTCGCGGTCCAGATATTCCAAAGTATTCGAGGTGAGAGAGGCAGTAGCTGCTAAACTTATCGATGGGAGGTTGATTGCTGTAAGGGAGCGAGAAATCCAACATGTGTTTTTTTAACATGGGAGACCATGAGAAACCTTTTAGAGAACTAGGAGTTGTGCTCAAAACCGCAGTAGCAAAATAGTAGTTACAAAGAATGCGGAGTATTTACTCTCCCGGTTCACATCTTTAGCATTGGAGTTTCCAGTGGATGGCTCATTTTGCAATCAGAGATCCCTCTGGTGATGCATTATTTGAGGCTCGCCATAAGAAGTGATGGAGTTTTGGATATATATGAATGTTCCAAATTAAGCTAATCCAACTGATTAGGTACCAATCAACTACCTGAGCGTAGAATGTTTCCGTATTTAGTCGAGTAAGATCCGGATTTGTCTTCTTGCCAAAAGTTTCTATATGTCGGTTTTAGAGAGTATAGGATTATCTGTCTGATAAATTCCTCATATTTAGTTAACTATTTTCTGATGTATTACAGGTTCCTCTTGGTGGTGTGGTTATCTAGGAGCTTATTAACAGTCAGATACTAAGCAGTAAATTTGGGAGGGACTATTAGAGAAGGAGGGCATTGAAGACGAGAACCATGCAACTGACTAGACCTTAATATCTTTATTAAACTCTCAAACATTACACAAAATCAAAACACCCTTATCAATGGTTTTTATAGCTAGGTTGCATGGAAGCTTCGTCGGACATTTGCTTCATGCTTCGGAACCGTAATCAGAATCAGAATCTTGTAGAATCTTACGGAATTTTGTTTCCAAAACGCTTCTAAAATATCCTATTAAAAACATGCTGAAGGCTTACGATTCCGTTTTAGAATCACGCTTTCATAAAAAAAAAACACAATGTCATAAATAAATAAAAATAGAAAATTATGTGTTTTTATTTTTAGATAAAATCTAAAATTTAAAAGTATTAACATAGAGGGGATACAGATATGAAAATATTGAAACTAATTAAAATCATCTTTGTGCACTAGATTTTTTTATTAGAGATATAGCATACATATTCAAATTTATTGTGTCACTTATTTATGAATATTAAAAATAATTATTTGGAAAATAATTTCTATAAAATTAAATTATTTATATTTTCATAGTTATAATATGAAAAAGTTTAATTTTAGTATAAATGAATAACTTATTTATTTTTTAATTTGAATCATATATTTTATAATTTATAATATTTTAATATATATATATATATATATATATATATATATATATATATATATGTATGTTGGGGTCAAAAAGCAGTAATCTTGTAATCATCGTCCATATCCTCCAAAAGGAACTCATTGCAAACAATCGTAGAGAATAAGATTCGGGACGACGAAGAACCGCGTACAATGTCTAGTCTGAGCGACTAGGCACGAAACATTGTATAGTCACCGATGGGCAACTAGACCTCAACAATGTGACGCAAACAATGTCTAATCGCCCATTGGCGACTAGACCACCCCATTTTCATCATTCTCTACATCATATCTTTGCTAAGACGTCTCTTGTTTGTCTCGATTGGAGTTTCCGTTGAGGTTTTACGATAAAAATTGTAAAGCTTGTTTTCTCGCCAAAATTCAAGTCGATCATGTAAAACGACAACAGTTAACTTAAGCACCCACGTTCTCTCGATTACATGACTGGTTTATTATTTTGCAGAACCAACATCATGTAAACGTATGAAAGACAATTTCTCCGAAAGATATCATAAAAATTGCTAAAATCGCAAAACGGCCCAAAAGAATCTAAAACGCGATAAAGGCCCACTTACAATTTTAGATGAGAATGAACCCGATTGCAATGACATTCTACCAGCTTTTCACACAAGATAAATGGAAAAGAAGATTATTTTAAAGTTTCAGGATAATTATGGAAAATAAAGAAGATAAGGAAGAGTTCCGCGGAAGATAAACTCGAATCTAGGGCAGAAAAGGAAAGACGACCGATGTTGGAGACATATATAAGAGGAGACAAGACAAAGAGAAAAGGGATCCAAAAATTAGGTTTTGGGAAAATTTATTGTTAGCTTTGGGAGAACTTAGGATCTAGACGGGTAGACTAGCGAGTTTGATACTTAGAAAATTTTACTATTCTATTTCTTATGTTCTCGACTGTTGACAAATTTCCGTCCATCTTGTTTCCAGTGAGTCTCTGTAACTCTATTTCGTCTCAATCAATAAAATTCCTCTGTGCAATCTCTTTCGATATCTTGTTATTTTCTCTTTTTTCGTATTCGTGTGTTTACGCAGGGAATCTGGGACCTCAAGGAAAGTTAGGGTTGCTTGACTTTTCTCCGTTCACTAAAATCGACAGTGCGAATTTTTGTTACCACAGTTTGGCGCTAGAAGGAAGGGGGGTCGATTCTCTAACACTATAATCACCGAACGATCAAGAAGCAGTATGTCTAACCAAACAGAAAACACCACTAGCTCTTTCAAGGATAAAGAAATGGATGATCTAGCCAACTCACAACGATCTCCTTGTCATCGAGTTGACGATCTAGGATATCGATGTTATTCGTCGACATTGTAAGCTCAGCCGATATTATCTTCAAAAATACCCTCGAGAGAATGAAACTCGAGCTCTCTGAAATTACAGAGATTCCAAACCCGATAATGGGATTCTCGAGAGAAGCTACTATGACCCTCGACTTCATTAACCTCGCGGTTAAAGCTAGGAGCATACCAAAGTCGTGGAATTTTTAGTTGTCAATCGCCATGAATCGTACAAGGCAATCATGGGCGTCCTATGGCCAAATTCCATGCAAGCTATACCTTCGACTTACCACTTGTGTCTTAAATTTCCAACTACCTTCGGAATCGAAAAAACCTAGGGAGATCGAAAAATATCGCAAGTCTGTTTTGCGGCAGAAATGAAGCAAAATAATTCAATGGCAGAAACTATGTCGAAAAATAAAAAGAAAGCGACTTCCGTCGTAACGCCCTAGAACAAGATGAAACGGAAATATTTTGGCAATTAAGGAAAGCCTAGGCCTTAGAAAAAAGCACGAACCAACTTGCGAACCCGTTGTGTTGATATGTCTCAATGAGAAACTCCTTGAGCGTTGGGTTGAAATCGGCGCTAACCTTTGCGAGCCCTTGAAAACAAAGCTTATAGCCTCGCTGAAAAAGAACCTATACACGTTCGCTTGGGTTGCAGAAGACATGCAGGGATCATCATCAACATAACAAGTCACGAACTCAACGTCGACCCAAATTTCAAACCTGTAAAACAAAAAAGACGAAAGCTGTGACCAGAACGCGCCACTGCAGTAAATGACGAGGTCCATTAACTCCTCAAAGTCGGATCCATAACGGAGGTCAGATACCCAGACTGGCTCGCGAACCCGTTGTGGCCAAAAGAAAAACGGAATGTGGTGAGTCTGCGTTTATTTCACCAATCTCAACAAGGCATGTCCTAAAGATAGCTTCCCATTGACACACATCGATCACTTGGTAGAAGCAACGGCAGGGAACAAACTCCTATCTTTCATGGACGCTTTCTCGGGGTACAACCAAATCGTGATGAATAACGATGAGAGAAAACTGCATTCATCACCTATCACGACAGATATTGTTACAAAGTAATGCCTTTTGATCTCAAGAATGCAGACACAACTTACCAACAAGTCGTAAACCGCATGTTCTCCAAGAAACTCAGAAAAACTATGGAAGTTTACATCGATGATATGCTCGTAAAATCTCTCAAAGGACGCGATCACGTCGCCCACCTGCAGGAATGTTTCGAAAGACTAAACATGCATACCATGAAACTAAACCGTCCAAATGCAGGTTCACAGTGGCATCAAGGGAGTTCCTCATGTTTCTATTCATGTATCATGGAATCAAAGCTAACCCCAAAAAACCAATGCGCTGACTGAAATGGCCTCACCGAGGACAAAACGAGAAGTACAAACGTTAATTGGGATAGTATCAGTGCTTAATCCATTCATCTCGCGATCAACATACAAATGCTTACCCTTTTACGACACCTTGAAAGAGAACAAAAAATTTGATTGGTCCGAAGAATGCGAAAAAGATTTCCAACAGTTAAAGCATTACCGAACTACTCCCCCAATTCTTGAAACACCCGTTGAAGGGGAGCCTTCATATCTATATATCGCAATATCCTCAAGTGGCGTTCTCATAAGAGAAGAATGCGGCAAGAAAAAAAACGATTTTATATAACTAAAAACTTGCTGGATGCGGAGACAAGGTACACTCTAATGGAGAAGCTGGCACTCGCCGTCGTGATGTCAGCGCGAAAACTAAGACCATACTTCCAGTTGCACGGGATCGTAGTCGTCACCTTGTTCCTGTTGCTAACGATTTTGTACAGTCGCAGTCAATCAGGGAGGCTAGCAAAGTGGGCAGTCGAACTAAGTGAATACGATATCGAATATCGGGAAATTGTGCAAAATCGCAAGTACTCGCCGATTTCTTGGTAGAAGCCCCCACGGAGGGCATTACAAACCAAGAACCAAATTCAACATGGACCTTTCATGTCGACGGGTCTTCATCCAACAAGGCTCGGGGAATGGATTTGACTCACGTCGCCGACTGGGAATTGTTGGAACAATCGTTTATACTAATTTTTCACGCTTTAAACAACAACGCCGAGTCAAAGCTCTAGCGCGGGTTTACGGCTAGCTCATGGTCTCATACCTAATATCCATGCATATTGCAACTCCCAACTAGTAGCAAACCATTACAGTGGTGAATACAATGCAAGAGACGAGAGGATGGATGCATACCTAAACTCGTCCAGAATATAGCTCAAAACTTTGATCAATTCGCTCACACCCAAATTCACCACGCGGAAAACGTCAAGGCCGAAGCCCTAGCAGCCTTAGCTTCAAGCTAAGATCTGAGTCTCAGAAGAGTAATCCCTGTGGAATTCATAAAGAATCCAAGCATTAGGCAACCGGTTATCGTAAACCTAATTTACTCACAAGACGATGACGAAGATGACATCCAACCTAAGGAAAATTTGGAACAATCCGAGTACGGTTTCGATAAGCCATGGATGGAAATGATCCTAGCGTACATCGCCAATAGGACTCTCCCGGAAGAAAAGTGGGAAGCCCGAAAAATCAAAACCCAGGCCGCGTGATACGTCCTAGTAGATAGAGGACTCTACAAATGGAGGTTCTCTGGACCACTTATGACCTGCGTGGAAAGAGACAAAGCGCGGAATATCATGGAAGAGGTCCACTCTAGATCTTGCGGAAATCACTCTAGCGGGAGATTCCTCACAATCAAAATAAAACGCGATGGATAATTTCGGCCAACGATGATCAAAGTTTGTGAGAGATTCGCACGAAAGTGCGAAAAATGCCAAAGGCACACACCAACAATCCATCAATCCACAGAAGTACTCTCGTCAATTTCAGCGTGATACCCATTCATGCGGTTGTCGATGGACATCGTCGGTCCCATGCATAAACCCAAACAGAAACACTTTCTCCTAGTCTTAACAGATTTTTCCTTGAAATGGGTCGAAGCATTCATACGCGAGCATAAAGAATTCCCAAGTCGAAAGCTTTGTATGGAACAATATCACCTACATGCACGAAATCCCATAAGAAATCGTAACATACAACGAATCTCAGTTCATCTCAACTAGATTTGAAGCGTTCTGTGAGAAATGAAATATACGACTAACCAAGCCGACTCCCAGATACCCGCATCAAAATGGCCATGCCGAAACTATTATCAAATCGTCCTAGATGGACTTACGAAACACTTAGATGCGAAAAGGGTTGATGGGCTTAAGAGCTAGAAGGGGTCTTATAGTCCCATCGAACGACTCCAAGATGAGCAACATGAGAAACCCCATTTGCCCTCGTGTATGGATCATAATGCATGATCCCAGCGGAAGTCGATTTCCCCGAAATCCACAAGAGACAACTACTAGAACGAGAAGACTTGAGAAATCTGATGCTTTTAGACGATCTTGACATCATCAACGAGCGCTGGGATGATGCCCTTGTACAAATCCAAAATTACCAACAAGCGGCCGCAAAGTACTACAACTCAAACGTACGTAGCTGCAGATTCAAGGAAGGGGACTTAGTCCTACGCTAAGTTTTCCAGAACACCCTCGAGCGAAATCATGGAAATCTCGAAGCAAACTAGGAAGGGCCATACAAAATCATAAAAGTAGTCCGACCAGGTGCATACTAAATCTCCAACATGCAAAACATCAAAATTTTGAGAACCTGGAACGTGATGCACCACAACAAATACTATCACTAAACAATCACGTTGCAACAAAATGAACTACGAGACGGCTTGATCCCCGAAAGGGGTACATAGGCAATTCATCACAAGACAAGTTCAGCTCTCCCCCTCTCTAAAAAGGGGAGGTGAGTGGGTACGTATACGTATACTCGTATACTCCCATTTTTCTAAATATCCGCTCGCTCAGACTTGATATTTTTAAAATAAAGTAAGCAGTATAGAAAACGCGGACAAACTTACAATAAGTCTCACCAACCTATTATACAAAGTAACATTTCGAGGCTACAAACAAGGAAACGAAACTCTTAAAGCAACGCCTGAGAAACAACAAACTATTTTCGAAAAAATCTATATCATCAAACCTATTCAACAACTGTTACACTCTTCAAGCCCACAAACATTTCATTCAGAAACTGCAGCAAACGAAAGAAAAACTAACCTTCAACATCGCGAGACGTCGCAAATGCCTGAAGAAACAATTTTTCGACAAAATACCTTCCTCGATGAAACCTCCATCCTGGAAGACCAAACAGTCATACGCACTAACATCTTCACAAACACCTATCCTTCACGAAGACTCAAAATGGTAACATCTACCATCATGTTTGTTGCTGATCATAACAAACGAGTCTAATGTCCTAAACAGACTAAGCCATCTCCTCCCACAGAGATATCTCTCTGACATCCGACATCGTTATAAAAGAAATCCAAAATTTTGCTCAGCACTACCAGAGGACTTCAAAATTGTCTTTGGAGAGATGCTTGGTTCCTGATAAAAGAAAGTCGTATAAGCCACTAACTCATCGCATACTTCAATATTAAAACGAAATCAGGTCGAAAATGCTACGAGCAACGTAAGCTGAAATAGTTACCGCAAACTCTAAACCATTACTAGACCTAGGTCTTGCCCTCTGTTAGGGTCAAAAATAGCCATGACGGAATCAATGCCTAAAAGTTACCGCGAATATGTTATCTCTCTTTCGAGTAAAAAGAAAACAAGAAATCATCGCATACGAACTCCTCATCGCCCTACCCATCTCGTCCTACTCAACGAATCAAGACGTACAATTGAAGGAACAACCACGTCGCTTCCAATTTTAGTCGCTCGTGGGTGACTAGACACGCAACATCTATTCGCCCATGGGCGACTAGACCCATGAAAAAGTCTAGTCACCCATGGGCGACTTGAAACAATGTTATCTTGACTATACAAATGGTTTATTGTTTTTCGAAGCCAGCATCGTGTAAACATACGAAGGACAATTTCTCTAAAAGAAATAGTAAAAATCGCAAAACGGCCTGAAAGGGTCTAAATGCGATAAAGGCCCACTTACGGTTTTACACAAGAATGATCCCAACTATAGTGATGATCTACCGGATATCTGCAGAAGATAAATGTTAAAAGAAGATAATTGTTAAGTTCCATGATAATTATGGAAAAATCGAGAATATAGAGAAAATTTATGCGGAAGGATAAACTCGAATCAGAGGCAGAAAATGAAAGAAGACCAACCTTGAAGACCTATATAAGGGAAGAAAGGGAGAGGGACACACACACACGAAATATCTGCAACTTAGCACTTAGAGCATTTTAGGCAACTTTCCATTTTTGTTATCGAGCTGCGACTCAATTAGGTTTTCAAGTATTTGGTTGTTATAACTAGGGAACTCGCCGACAGCTCTTACGGCCAAGGGTTTTACCTGTTGTAAACGTTTATATGCAGATTCTAAATAAGATCTCTATTGCTCTACGTAAATCAACGGCGTGAATTTCGGTTCCCGTAGTTTGGCGCTAGAAGGAGGGGAGGGGGTTACGTGTCAATTTAACTCACAGGTACAAAACTCTTGGTCAAATATGTCTACGAACGTTCAAGAAAATCAACCACCTCGCGATGGAAACGTCGTCAACGACAACATAGAAATCACTTTAGCAGAAAACGTGTCCGCGGTTAACGCAAACGCAAACACCACATCATTCAAGGAGATTAAAAAGATGTTCTCGACTCTCGAGAAGAAGTCGGCCGAACAAGACAAGCTCACAAGTTCCCTTTCTAAATAGGTTGAAACCCTAACAGCAAGATCCAGGGGTGTTATTCCGCATGGAACTACTAGAATACGCAGAAGAAGACTCAGCTTCACGATTCTGCACGATAGGCCTACTAACACGCATAATGTTTAATCTGATCGAAATCCAGACAAAGCAAAACATGATGTAACTTGGCCATATGCGAAAAACACTCAACCTCTTGAGCAAGAAACGGAGCTGATGAAGTCAAACGGGTCAACTTAGAACCCAGCGATCAGTCCAACCCTTCGGACAAGGACACTGACCTGCATTGAAGGAGGACAAGAAGCCGCACGGCTCAGGTTAACTCTCCGTTCGATATACCCATGACTGAAGAAGAAGAAAACATTTTCTGGGTAGAGAATGAAAAGTTAGCCAAAGAGCAGGCTCGAATCACTCACAACAAATGCTGACAAACTTGGAAAACTACTGGCAGTAACCCCAGTGAGATGCACGATCTCCCCGATTATATAAAAAAAAACGGCCGCAAAGGTAAAAGCGGTGAAGTCTCAAATTCACCATGCCACCAGTGCCACACCCGAGATCGAAAAACTCCTAAAAGAATCTTGAAAAACTCCATTCACTACTTGTATCATTGAAAAAGGGTTTCGGATCCCGAAAAGATCAAAATCCATGTATACGCCTGAACAAGCGGCCGAAAAGCACATCTGTAGAACTTCCAGATCACGATGGGTAGGGAAGACAGCAAAAAGGACACCAGGTACTGTCGTCTCTTTGTAGAACAACTTCAGGGAGCAGCACTCAAATGGTTCTCTCGCTTACAGCGGAACTCCATTGGAAGCTTCCACCAACTCGCTTCGGAATTCTTCAAGCAATAGTCAATATTCATGAATAGGGAAACCTTCGATGTCAACCTTTGGAGCTTCTCCCAAAAGGAAGACGAAACTCTCCGCGATTACATGAACCAATTTAAAATCGTCATGTCTAGATTTAGCGGAATCAGTGATAAGGTGGCTATCGATGCGCTCATAAAGACCCTATGGTACAAGCCGAAAATGAGGAAGTCGATAACTCTCGAAAAACCGCGTATGGTCCATGATGCTCTTCATAAATCAATATACTATATCGTCATCGAAGAAGAGATGAAAGTCCTTTCGCAAAAACATCAAATAACAAGGACATCCTAAAAAGATGCAGCATCATAGCAGAAGATGAAAAGGAAGACCTCTCCCAACGACAAGTACGTCCATCACGAGGGGGAAGATGTCTGGGAGCGCACTGTTATGCCATTCACTCCGCGTCAAAACAAGGAAGAACATCGGAAAACACATGGACCCAAAACTTGACCTACAACGAAACAATATTTTGCGAGTTTCACCAAACCAAGGGTCATTCCACTATGAATTGCAAAGTTCTAGACGAGGATAACGACAAAACTGCTCGCAGAAGAATTTTCGGAGGTAACAGGCATAAAGACCTCATCCGAGGTACCGACCATCCGCCAAAGACTGATCAAACTCCTCCAGCAGAAAACGTTACTCAAGGAAATTGATCGGGCGATAATGGAAAACATGGAAGAAGGGCAGAAGACAAAGGCAACGAAAATAATCGTCGCAGGGTAACCATGATCATTGGGAGATCGCAATACTGCCACGATACCATCTTGTCAATAAAAGCTTACCAAGGAAAGCCGAGACAGTCGCATATCAGTCCCCGCCCAGAGACTTCCCGAATGGTACGATCAGTTTCAAGGAATACGAGACCATCGGAATAGACAAACCTCACTGGGATCCACTCGTAATTGATCTCTTGATAAATGATCTCGAGATTTCCAGAGTCCTTGTAGACACAGGAAGTACAATTGACGTTATCTTATGCGATATTCTCAAAAGTATGAACGTCGATCTATATGAGGTGACACCAACGGAAAGACCACTCACGAGTTTCTCTGGCACTCCCATATCAATCAAACTCCTGGTCATGGCCAAAAAAGTCACAAGGATCGTCAATTTTGCGGTCGTCGACCACCCGTCCATCTATAACGTGATCATGGGAACGCCTTGGATATAATCCATGATGGCACTCCCATCAACCTATCACCTGGGCATCAAATTTCCAACTCCGAACTGAGCCATAGCAATCTATCACTTATATGTGCCCTGAAACTCTCCAAAGTCAGACATGAACTGCACCAAACGATCATTAATGATCGAGGCTATCTCTCTTTGACCAGCTCTACGCTCACGATGGAGAAGGCGCGCTCGCTCCCGCTCAAAATATTTCTCGCGAAGAAGGCACACCTCGACCTCGCCCTTCAAGCGAGTATTTTTGTTCTGGGCCATCTCAACTTTAAACTGAGCCGTCTGCACTTCAAGGTCGCTCGCCCTAAGGGCCTGGTCCATCATGTGAAGGCCCTGCAAGAAACCTTTCGTTAGAGGCAAATTCTACAAAGCAATACTGAAGTAAATGTGAAAACTGACCCCGTGCAGAGTCGCGATGCTTCCATAAACTTTGCCGACCTAACAAGTTCTCCGCTGGTCGCTGGCTGACCCGATGGAATGTTAAGAGAGGCGAGATATTAGTCAAGGTAGGACCCCCCTCCGCATGACGGCAGTGGGGTCTGACTGGTACCGCTCCCATCTCCAGCGATGAGATCGTGATACCACTCCTCCAAGAGAAAATCCACACCATCGTAAGCAACATTGGCTTCATCAGTGGCTACTTGTTTATTTTGGGGAGACGATTCTCTCTCTCCCTCACAACAGGAATCTCGTATGGGACGTACTGCTCCTTAACTGGATCCAATTCTACCTCCAAGACCGTATGAGGTTGAGCTCGAGCGTGATGGTACTCAACCGCTGCATGAACTCGCCGTGTAGAAAAGTAACCCCAATGGAACGGGCCGCCTAGAAGAAGGTACCTAACAACTAGTGTGTCCGCAAGAAATGGGGGAAGAGGGTTGAAAACTGCAAAACAAAAAGATGGTCAGACATAAGTAAAAAGAAACCAAAAAACGTTCAAAGTATCTGACCACTATACCCTTTGTGGAAACCGAAATTCACACTGTCGATTTCCGTAATCGGAGGAAAGCTAAGAAACCCTAAACATTTTTGAGGTCCCAGATTCCTGCTGAGCCTAACGACAAGTAGTCAAGTTATGTTAAAACAAATGAAACAAAATAAATCGAGATAAGGAGAAGAGCAATAGAGATCTTATTCTGAATCTGCTTATGAGCATTTTAAACAGTTAAAAGCCTTGGTCACGAGAGCTGTCACCGAGTTCCCTAGTTCTAACAACCTAAAATTTGAAAACCTAACTGAGTCGAGATCAATAAAAAAGCAGAAAGTTTCCTAATCTGACCTAAGTTCTGAGTTGCGGAAAATTTTGTGTGAGTGCGTCCCTTTCCCTTGCTTCTTATATATAGGTTTCCAAGGTCAGCCGTCTTTCTTTTTCTGCCCGAGATTCCAGTTTATCCTTTTGTGGAAATCTTCCTCATCTTCTCGTTTTTCCATAATTATCTTGGAACTTTGACATTTATCTTGTTTTCCATTTATCTTCTACGAATATTTGGTAGACGTCATTACAGTTTGGCTCATTCTCGTCTAAAACCATAAGTGAGCTTTTATCCCCTTTTAGACCCTTTCGGGTCGTTTTGCGATTTAAGCGATTTTTACAATTTCTTTTGGAGAAATCGTCATTCGTACAATTTCACTATACTGGCTCTGCAAAATAGGAAACCTATCTTATAGTCAAGACAACATTGATGTTTAAGTTAACCATTATCGTTTTGTACGATTGACTCAGAGTTTTTACAAGAAAATAAGTCTTTGCAATTTTTATCGTAAAAATTTAACGGAAACTCTTATCCAGACGAAACAAGAAACAGCCTAGTCAACATTCAAAGGAGAGAGTGATGAAGAGGATACAGTCTAGTCGACCATGGGTGACTAGACTTTGCGGAGATTCTAGTCGCCTATGGGCGACTAGACTTTTCCAAGCGTCTAGTCGCCCATGGTCATCTAGAAGTTGTGTGTCTAGTCGCCCATGGGCACTAAGCTTGGTGGTGAGTCTAGTCCCCCATGGGAGGCTAGACGTTTCGTGTCTAGTCACCCACTTGGAAGTGACTCGGTTTATCCCTCGATTGCATGTCTTGATTCTTTGACCAAGACGAGATGGGTTAGGCAATGAGGAGTTTGGATAAGAAGATTTCTTTTTTTTTCTTTTTTTTTAAAAAAAGAAGAGAGATAACGTTTTCGCGGTAACTTTTAGGCATCGATTTCATCATGACCATTTTGACCCCAATAGTTAGCCACCCAGCTTGCAAGAATTGCCGAAGCGTTCTTGCGAGATGTTAGTTGTGTTAGACGGAATTGATGGCTAAAAGTCCAAGGATGAATAGTAACTCCCTTTTTCTATTAGTATGTGGAATAAGCTTTCAAATTCTTTACTTGCTTACTCACACAAGAAATCTCTCCCAAGGTAGAAAATCTTTTTTCTCTCTTCTTCACTTGTTTTTTTTGTGTCATGGCCATTAAAAATGAAGTTTCCGAGAGTGTGCCTTCCATATTCTTTCTCGAGAGCTTACGAGTTTGGGGTGACGATATCGTTTCGAAGGTTGAGTCTTTGCAACATTTCGTCGACCCTGAGGACGTGAAGGCGTATTGGGAAGCAACCTGCGGTCTCGCACCTCGACGAGCTGATTTGTGGAGTCCTACAAAATCGACCTTCGGAGAGCCTGCCGAAGGGCCGAGTGTATGTAGGAGTTCTTTCCTCGCCACCATCAAGGATTTTCGCCAAGTCCCTGAGGAGGTGAAGTTTCGATGGCGAAACATGAGGAGAGTGCCAACTCCCCGCCTCCTGGCTATTTTTCATGCTACGAGGCTCACCTTCTGCAGTGTCGCCCATGGTTTCCCATCCTGGACGTCAAACTCCGGTTACTGGATCATTATGGCTTGTCGATAAGACAACTTTCGCTTGGCGGCCTGCAGCAACTCGTTGGGATTTTGGTTCTGAGTTATGAACGAGGGATGGATGTAAGCGTCAACTATTTTCTATCCTATATCCGAAGAGTCTGGGTTTGTCAACCTGATATTGCCTTAACCTGAGAAATCATATGATGGTTATTACGTCGTTTACGTCCAACTTTCATGATTGGAATAAGCGTTACTTCTTTGTCCGAATAAATAATTCTTCTGTTGCGGAAGAAAGCATTCCTTTCTTCAGAAGATTATGGGGTCGCAAGGGTATGGTGGTCGGACTTTTTGATCATTTTTGGTTGCTTGCTGATGTCTGACCATCTTTTTGTTTTGTAGTTGTCCACCCTCTTCCCCCGTTTCCTGCAGTAACAACTGTTGTTAGAGACCTTTTTTGAGGCAGCATGTTTCATTGGGGTTACTTTTCTGTGCGGCGAGTTCGCGCTGCGGTCAAGTACCATCAACGCTCGAGCTCGACCTCATACGATCGTGGTGGAAGAATGGGATCCATTCATGGACTAATACGTTCCAAAGATTCCTTTTGTGTGTGAGAGAGAGATCTCCCAAGAGGAACCAAGTTGCTCCCAATGATGCTTTCAATAGGGTGGATCTACCCTCGAAGGAGTGGTATCGTGATTTTCTCACTCGAGATGGGATATGTAACAATCAAATCCCGTTGCCGCCGTGCGGAGGTGGATCCGACCTTGAAGAGTATCTATCCTCTCTTAATGTTCTTTCGGGTCAGACCGAGACCAGAGGAGAACCTAATAGATTGGTTAAATTTACGGAAGCATCGCGACTCTGCATGGGGGTCAGTTTTTTGCATTTACGTCGGCCTTGCTTTGCATAATTTGCCTATAATGAAAGGTTTTGTGCAGGGTATTCACGTGATGGATAAGGCCTTTAGGGTGAGCCAAATTGAAGCAAAGACGGCTCTGTTTAAAGCTGAGATGGCCGAGAAGGAAAATGCTCGTTTGAAGGGCGAGTTTGAGGCATGCCTGCTTCGCGAGAAATATTTCAAACGGGAGCGAGTGCGCCTTCTTCGTCATGAGCATAGAGCTAGTCCAAGAGAGATGGCTTTGATCATGAATGATCTTTCGACGCAATTCATGGCCGACTTTGGTGAGTGTCAGCGCGAGTATAAGTCTTTTGGGGATTATCGCAATTGTTGAGGTTCTGTTGGTGCTCTGTGGCATATGCAGGGAAGCGATTATGACTTCAAGACCGAAGAGACGATGATGTCCAGACCTCTGGCTGACATTTTGAGCATGGAGTTGACGATCCCTCAAATAGAGAAGAAGATTTGGGAGCACTTGGCCCTGATTCCCGTTTCTCCTAATTTGGAGGAGTTTGGACCTACCGCTTCGGAAGAGGATGTCGAGGTCGAGGAACGCATGGACCCATTGAGATTTAGTGATTAATTGATTGGGAGGTCAATTTCTGGGAATTATGAATTAGATTCGTGAAGGTTATTCGTGTTTTTAAGGGAGTGTGTTCCTTATGTTGTGTTTATGTTATCACTTTGGCCAAGTATGGTTGTTAGTATTGTCGAGATTGGTCGTGTGTGGCTTTGAATCCCTGGCGCTCTGCGTCTTTTCTTTTAATGAAGTATGTTTCGTTTTTAATAGTGTATGAGTAGTATTATAAATGCATAGGAAAGAATGAGAGTCTTCATCTCGTGTCTAACTCTGTAAAAATCGTGAAGCTCGTTGTTCGTTTTGGGTTCGAGTATTCAAAAATTTAGTTTTTTGTCTTATGAACATATGAATGTAAGCAACGAGACAAGTTTTGGTTCTCATATCTGTTAGATACTACGCCTTGAGATGTTTGAGACCAGTGTGTTGGGTTTAGGGCGAGACCTATGCTTACATCGGTTTTAAGGTTTGTGGTGACTATTCCGGATTTCTTTACCCGTTCGCGGTTTTGATCTGGTTCCATTTCAATATTGAAGTCTGCGATAAGTTTTTGGCTTATATAACTTGCATCGATCGGAAACAGATCATCTCTCCAAAGACAATTTTGAAGTCGTCTGGAAGTGCTGACCAGAACTTCAGATTTTTTTATAGCGCGCTATTATCCTTGTGTCGGATGTATGAGGACCAATTCTACGAGAGAAGGTCTAAATGTATGTTTAGAGAACGGTTGATGTACTCCTCGGGGCCAATCAAAGAATTCGATGTAAGAGTGTGCGTATGCTCTTAGGAGTTAGTTGGTAATTTATAGTCGCAGACGGACTGTTTTGGTGGTTTGTTTGGAGTTGGAAACTATATTTTGACGGTTTTCTCATGACATCTCGCTTTTCTTTTCCTAAAATATGTTTCATGTGTAAGGTGATCTCAGATTTTTGATTTTGGGGTTCAGTGTTTCGGTTGGAGGCGGGTTTTTTACCATGTATCCGAGAGTCATATGTGTAGTAGTTTGTTGAGAAGTGTTTTTTCGTTCTGAAGTTTCCTTAGTGTATTTTTTTCGAAACATTTAGCGGGTTTTGAAGATATTTGGTTGTTGTCATAAAGACTTATACGTTGTATGAAAAATGCTTTTGGAAGCATTCGGAGTTTGCTTGGTTTTTAATGAGTTGGTTATTCGTGAGATTTTCGTTTCCCGGTTATACGATAACTATCTATATGTGCCTTGGTATTTCTTAACAAACTGTTATCCTAGCTGTAAATTTCTTTGGGAGATAAGGTACTTCAAGCGATTCCTTTTGGAGTCGTATTGCGTTTTCTTATTATCGGAAAAGTTTTTAAAATATCTAGTACAATGGCAAACATTTTAAAATGTGGGAGTATATGAGTATACATATATGTACCCACTACCCCCTTTCTGAGAGAGAGGGACAGCTGAACTCGTATTGCGACGAGTTGCCTACGTACCCCTTTCAGGGATCAAGCCGTCTCATATTTCAGTTTGTGCCGCAAGTGTTTTTACTCGGCAGTTTCTGCTGCGCCGATCACTTTAGGTTCAGTGACTGTTTCTGGATGGACGACTTCTTTCGGGTTTATCTCATGCGGTTGGGTTAGGGTTTTAGGCTCGGTAGCTTGTGTGCTTTCTTTTTCCGAAGCCATTGGTCGGGTGGACGATTCTGGATCGTGATTTTATGAAGCGTTCTCAGTCGGGGACTGAGTTATCTTTGGGCGTTTGGGTTTAACCATAGATGTTGTTGTGATTCGGCTCAGCTTATGTTAGGCCAGAAAGCAAAGCCGCGATTGCTTTTGGCACCTCAGATTGCTGCGGTTACGTTCGGAGTCAGAAATTTGATGCCCATGTTATATGTTGAGGGGACTGCCTTCATAGTGTTTATCCAAGGCGTACCCATGATCACGTTATAGATTTCTGGGCGGTCGACGACCACGAATCTGACGATCTTTTTAACTTCTTTGGCCATGACCGGGAGTTTGATCGATAAGAGGGTTATTGGTGTTATGCTAGAAAACCGTGAGTGATCTTGGCGTTGGTGTGACCTTGGATAGATCGACGTTCATCCTTGTCAGCGTGTCGCGGAAGGTAACGTCAATAGTGCTTCACGTGTCTACAGGAACACCGCAAACCTTGATATCTTTTATTACGAGATCGATTACGAGTGGATCGCAGAGAGGTTTGTTGATTACGGTCTCGTATTCCTCGAATGTGATCGTATTATTCTGGAAGTCTCGAGGCAGGGACTGATATGCGAGTGTCTCGGTTATCCACTGATAAGTTTTTTTTGACGAGACGGTATCGTGGCAGTACTGCGATCCTCAGATGATCATGTTTACCCTGCGACGATTATTGTCGTTGGCTTTGTCATCTGCCCTTCTTCCACATTTTCCATTTTTTCTCGACCGATTTCCTTGAGAAACATTTTCCACTGGACACACAACGTCTAGCCACCTACTGGCGACTAAGATCCATGCCAAGGCCTAGTCGCCCATGGGTGACTAGAACTTTGGCAAGGTCTGGTCGCCCACGAGCGACTAGACGAACATAACGTCTAGTCGCCGGTGGGAAATCAGACTTACCATCAAGGTCTGTCCGACCATGGGCGATCAGACTAACGATCAAGGTCTGGTCGCCCATGGGAGATCAGACTCACCTCAAGATCAGGTCGCCCATGGGAGATCAGACTCACAGTCAAGGTTTGGTCTCCCATGGGCGATCAAACTAACCATCAACGCCTGGTCGCCCATGTGCGATCAGACTAACCAAGAAGGTCTGGTCGCCCATGGGCGATCAGATTAACCATCAAGGTCTGGTCGCCCATGGGGGATCAGACTCACAATCAAGGTCAGGTTGCCCTTGGGCGATCAGACTCTCCATCAAGGTCTGGTCGCCCATGGGTGATCAAACTCACCATCAAGGTCGGGTCGCCCATGGGAGATCAAAATCACATCCCTTACTGCTGTACTTCTTCCAAATAATTTTTGAACAAACAAAGTCGATCTCTATCGAATCACTCGAAACCTAAACGGCTGATGAAGACTAAAACTAAGCAAAACGAGAGATCGTATCCCTCACTGCTAAAACGTTTTCTGAAACCTAATAATTTCGTAAAAATTCAAGTGTCAGTTCTATAGTAATATATTCAGTGCATTCTCGATAATTTTCACATAAGCTTACTTCGGAAAAAAATCCCTCGGAACAAGCCTACGAAACGAGAAAATTTCCGAGTAAGTTTAGTCGCGTAAATTAAGCACATCACAGCTATAATTTCTGATATAAAACCCGGAAACTAAATTTGCGGAACAGCCGCAAAAACATTTGTTTTCCAAAACCCAGCACTCATATAGTCAAACTTGAAAACATTTTACGAAATAACTTTTGTAAAATTAAGCTCGACAACATATTATGAAATAACCTTCGTAAAATTAAACTCAATGATTTTTTTGTGAAATAAATTTTGTAAAAATAAACTTGCGAACATTTTATGTAATAATTTCGAAACAATTAAGCTCGACAAAATATTACGAAACAACTTTTGAAAAATTATACTCGAGAACATTTTTACGAGACAGCTTTCGTGAAACAATTCGACAATCTTCAAGAAGTCAAACAAGATCGTACAAAAAGACTTTCGAAGAGTGAAAGAGATAGAGCGAGAGCTGAAATGTGAACTTCGCCTATCGATCTCTCTCCACGGTCTCACCGTCCTCTCTCTTTTTCCTTATCATCTAATGAGTCTTCCTGTTCACCCCGGCAGCTTCTGATTGCCCTTGGCTAATTATAAGATACTCATTCATCTTCGTAAAACCAAGGATATAAAGACCGAAAACCAGATCGGAAAAATATAGATCACTGAATCAAAACCGCAAGACGGGCTTCAGCTTAAACGCGGCAAGGAAAGTAAAGAAATCCAGGAAGAATTTATATTCTTACTATCCATGAGGGGTGGACAAATGCGAGAAGAGGAAGGGGTAATGAGAAAGCAAAACTGAAAACATGCAAACCCGAATCTCCACAAAACTAAGGTTTGTCCGACTTGGGAATTTTTAAAATCAGACTTGGAGTTTTTATAGGAAGGTAGTAAGATATAAAAACGCTTTGAAGATTGCCGTAAACTTTAGAGAACTTAGAATCTAGGTGGATAGTATAGCGAACTCAGGCTTAGGCCAGTTTCCCAATCTATTGTTCCTAAACTGTTCAGGAGACACTGCAAACCAATCTCAACTCTCGCATAAACCAAGAAACGATTATCAAGCATACTCAGCTCGCTTCCTAAAGAAATAAAGAACTAGAGACACGAACGCCGTCTTAAAACTGACTCGTTCCTAGCAATATTCTAAAAACCGACATATTCCAAGTTGTCAATTTGAAAACCACCAAGTCAAAATTCCAACTTCGTTCATTAAATCGACTCAGATTGTCAATCATCCCAATCCTTGAAAAAAAAATGTACAAAATCCTTCAAAATATCGATTCAGCCATTTTCTTACTTAAAAAGGAGGGAGTAGGTATGTATACTATACTCGTATATTCCCATACTTCAAAATATTTTTGCTTCTCCATCAGGAAAACGCTTTCAACAAAGAAACTCTTGCGACATAAAGCAATGAAATGACTCAAAAGGCAAACGACGATCTAAGATTCATCTAAACGCTAGCGTCATACCTAAACAGTCAAAAACGATACGATAATCTTCAAACATCAAAGCATTTCTCCCAGTTTCCGTTGAATAAAGTGAGTCACAGAAAAACATCAAAATATTTTCCGACAAAGCAAAATCGAGAACATAAGTAGCAGCGAGCACAACAAAGGGAACACTTTCTCCCTGCTCGTGGACTAGTTCTACCGCTTGTTGACCGATTTTTTCCGCTCGCGAAACGAATATGTCATGAGAATTCCTCTCTGTAACCCACGAAAACATTCCGCGACTAGATCAAAACTTCAGTAAAACTCAATGAGTGACTCCAAGAAACTTTTACCAAAGATCGAAATCAAAGCGGAAACGTCTCTCGTAAAATCTGTGGAAACATCGCCGCTTTGACATCATCATACATTACACTGACTTACTATCTTCATAAAACAGGTCACCCATTACTTTTGTAAGACTAGAAAATTTTATACGAAACAGTCTGCAAGAAAACAAGATCTGTATCATGCAAAACGACTTTGCAATAAGCAAACGCGAATGAGGAAAATATAATCCTCGCTCGCAAACATCAAGAGTAATCTGCGAGAAACGTTCTCTATTTACTTCTATGAGAAGCCCTTCTTGTAAAAATTACATGAAAAACCCTTCGTATAGTCAGATCAAGTCACACAAATCAACTTGCAAAGATAAACATAACAGGTTTTACAAAGAAGTGTTTTTTCGTATAGCAAAAAAGAAGCTGTATGATCCGAGTTTGGATGACCAATCTAAAGTTTATCTATTTGCACTACAATCTTACAGATCTTATTCTTCCGCACTGCGGCTAGCTGGCTTTTGCCTTGCATTCCCCTTGGTTACATCCAAGCATACAATCATCTCAAAACTGACTCCGCACAGGTTCTTTATCAAGCCTCTTAGGCTTCATTTTCCTCAGACAAAAACAAAACAATTGTCATATGACTAAAAGAAGCATTACGCGAAACATTCATCGTATAAATGAAAACCTAATGAGGAAAAATCGTTTCTTACCACCATTGGCCATCTTAACACAGAAAATTCCGGCATACTTGGCCTATCAATCTCGACGAACGTTCATTGGCCCTCGGCCAATTACGCCTTCCCCTAAAAGCCCGAACAATAATTTGGCACCCCCTTTAATGACAATTATAAACTAACTTGACCTTACTGTTAACACGAAAGTGCCACAGTCTAATCCATGACCAACAACGTCTTTGGATATGCGTCTGAACATATCCTTTACGCCAGGCAAGATCATTTAAGTGACTACCGCTCCATCCAATCACTTAACAGCAAAACAACAATCCGCGATGCATCTAAAAAAGCTAAGTGACGATTACGCAAATAATTATTGTGTAACCCAAAATGGAAATCATAAAATAAAGTCTTTAAAACAAGACTCATTCCTAACAACCAAACGGTTAACAAAAAACTTGAACTTGTCGAAAATTAGAGCAAGCTCTATATGTTCCACAATTCACTTTAAAGCCGCAAGTTTTTCCCATAAAACGCGGGATACAAGGAAAAACTCGTAAGAAATCTCCTAGAGCTATATGAAACATTCTTCACAATACTCAAAATCAATCTCAGAGAGCCAATTCTTCACAAATAAAAATGAAGGAAGATGCTTCTTCTAAGGGAAAAATTTACGCGCCCCTTGGTCCTAATTCCTCGATCACAAATCAAAAAATTTAACATCCAAACAGAAACAACACCTTTGGCTGCAAAAATCCGCAAACAAACCAAAACGTTTCTCTACAGCAAGGTTAAAACAAATCTTTGCGACACTGCAAAACATCTTCAAGCCCACGAACATTTCATGCACGAAATGCAGCATATGAAAGAAAAACCATTCTCCAGCAACGCGAGAAGTCGCAGATGCATGAAGAACCATTTTTCAACAGAAATACCTTCCTTGATAAAAACACCATCTTGGAAGACCAAGCAGTCATACGCCACACTTGGCCAAAGAAAAAAGCCTACAAGGCTAGTCTCGAGGCCGAAAAAGGTCGAATACAAAATGACACAGCAGCAACATGCTTGACAATCTCTACATGACACACAACTAAACCATAAAGGTCTCACTGGAACACAAGTCGCAAGAACCTTAATTCCAAGACGAACTTCGAAAGGCTTGATTCCATAAACAAGGGTACATAGGCGGCCTTCACAAGGTACATCCCCAGTCTTACCAACTTTCCAGAAACAAAACTGGTCCACTTAACAAGCCAATCACTACCTCACAAGAAATTACACGTCATATCTTACGACCTGGGGGCTAACTGTTGGGATCAAAATTGGTCATGGAAAAATCAACGGCTAAAATCCTCCGAGAAATTGTGCCTTAACAAATATAAGCAGAAAATGTCAGAGAAACAATACGGCGTAAGCCAAACCTATTTGCGTAAGGATACAAGAACAAACTTCGTATATTTCATCCCAGACAAGGAATAAAAGAATTTCTATCCAAAGATGAAATAATCGGAAAAACGTTCTTGCAGAAGGTCTTTGAGGAAATGACGATTTTTACGAAAAAATCTTTCATTGTTGGAGTCAAAAACGTTCACAACGAAACTGATGTCTAAAAGTTACCACGGAACCATTATCTCTCTTGCGAAAAGAAAAAACAAGAAATCCTCGCTTCCAAACTCCTCATCGCCTAACCCTCTCATTTCGGCTAACGAATCAAGACATGCAATCGAGGGAACAACAGAGTCAATTCTCTGTCTGGTCACCGTGGTCGATCGTACACGCAACGTCTAGCTGCCCACGGGCGACTAGACGAACATAATGTCCAGTCGCCCTTTGGGCGATAAGACTCACCATCATAGTCTGGTCCCCCATGGGCAATCAGACTCACCATCAAGGTCTGGTCACCCATGGGCGATTAGACTCATCACCAAGTCTAATCGCCCATAGGCGATTAAACTCGTCATCAAGTCTAGTCACCCATAGTCGACTAGACCGTGTCCTCTTTATCACTCTCACTGTTTAATCTTGACTTGGATGTTTTTGTTTCGTCTTGATTGGAGTTTCTGTTGAATTTTTTACGATAAAAATCACAAAGATTTATTTTCTCGTAAAACTCATGAGTCAATCGTATGAAATGATAACGGTTAACTGAAACACCAATTTTATCTCGGCTATACAGATTGGTTTACTATTTTGCGGAATCAGTATCGCAAAATCATACGAGGGACGATTTCTCCTAAAGAAACCGTAAATCGCTTAAATCACAAAACGGTCCGAAAGGGTTCACAACGCGATAAAGGCGCACTTACGGTTTTAAACGAGAATGAGCCCAACTATAATGAAAGTATACCGAATATCCGCAGAAGATAAATGGAAAAAGATAATTGTCAAACTTCCGAGATAATTATGGAAAACAATAAGATAAGGAAAAATTTCATGAAAGGATAAACTCGAATCAGGGGCAGAAAAGAAAAGACGACCGACCTTGAGAACCTACATAAACGAAGCAAAGGGAGAGGGACGCAAAGAGGAAATTCTCAGCAAGAACTCTCTGCATTTAGAAACCTTAGGCATTATACTCGACATGCTTAGTTTTATATGTCATGCACTCGACTACTAGACGAACTCACAAAGGAAGTTCGATCTCTTGTTCAAACTCTTTAACTGAACTACGTTCGGCTTGATCCTCGAAAGGGGTATGTAGGCAGCCTTTCATAAGGACCAGTCCAAAATCAACAAAACCTTTTCGTCTCTTCTTTGTCTTTTGTTATTGAGCTGTGACTCAACTAGGTTTAAGGTTTTAGGTTGCTATAACTTGAAAACTCGCTTGCAGCTCTCGCGGCCAAAGCTTTTACAATATGTTGTAACTATCGCAAAGCTGTTACAAGAATTCGAAATAAAGATCAAATTTTCCTAATTAGTTTTTTATCTTTTCATATGTTTTCTGTGTTTATTCAATTACTTGTGTTGGCTCTTGTAGAGAATCTGAACCTCATGGAAGGTAGGGTTTTCTTTGCTTTCCTCCGTTCATTAGAATCGACAGTGCAAATTTCGGTTCCCACAAATGTTATCTTGACTATACGATTGGTTTAATTTTTTGCAGAGCCAGTATCGTGTAAACATACGAAGTACTATTACTCTGAAAGAAATCCTAAAAATTTCTTAAATCGCAAAAATGGCCCGAAAGGGTCTAAATCGCGATAAAGGCCCACTTACGGTTTGAGATGAGAATGAACTCAATTATAATGATGGTCTACCGGATATCTACAAAAGATAAATGGAAAAGAGGATAATTGTCAAGTTTCGAGATAATTATGGAAAAATGGAGAAGATAAGGAAGATTTTCGCGGAAGGATAAACTCGAATCAGGGGCAGAAAAGAAACGACAATAGACCTTGAAGACCTATATAAGATAAGGAAGGGAGAGGGACGCACACACACAAAATTCTCTGCAACTTAGCACTTAGCGCAGTTTAGGCAACTTCCATTTTTGTTATCGAGCTGCGACTCAATTAGGTTTTCAAGTCTTATGTTGTTAGAACTAGGGAACTCGCTTACGGCCAAGGTTTTTACCTGTTGTAAACGCTTATACACAGATTCAGAATAAGATCTCTATTGCTCTGTTCTTCATCTCAAGTTATTTTGTTTCGTCTGTTTTTCATAAATTGACTACTTGTCGTTAGGGTCAACAGAAATCCGGGACGTCAAGGAAAGTTAGGATTTCTTAGCTTTCCTCCGATTACGGAAATCGACGGTGTGAATTTCGGATCCCACACCCTAAACCCAACACACCGGTCTCAAACATCTCAAGGCATGATATCTAACCGATACGAGATCTTAAAACATGTTTGTTCGATTATGTTCGTACGTAATCCGATTTCACAAAATAATTTTTTAAATACTTTCGCCAAAAACAAACGACGAACATGACGATCTGCAAAGAGTTATGACAACTCGTATTCTTCCCTCTACACACGCTCTTACGCTTTCAAAACACAACGAACCATTTATTTGAAAAAGCTGCAAAGGGGTTGTTGGAGTCAAAATCGGTTATGACGAAATCAGTAACTGAAACTTCCCAAAAAATGTTTCTCTTTAAAAAGAAAGAGATACTATTAAAAAAAGACAGCCGGAGAACCAAAATTGAGTTTCGTATGAATTTTGAAAAGAATTCATATGATAAGTCCTCGAGAAAGGTTACTCGAAGCCTCAGACAAACGGGTCCCGAGCATCGAAACAACAAAGCGAGCAGTACAGCTTGCCTCAGGGGCGAGCTGGACAAAACGAGCAGTCCAACTCGCCCCCGAGGCGAGTTGTACCGAACAGACAGTCCAATTCGCCGAGGCGAGTTGTACCGAACAGACAGTCCAATTCGCCCGATCGGCAAGTTGGATCAATAAATCTGTCTTCAGCCCACCCTCGTCGATTCCTCCTTTGAGATTGTATCAAATTCTCTCTTGTTTTGTCTCGATCGTAGTTACCGTAGTAACTTTACGATTTAAAAAAAGAACACATTTCCTCATATAAAGTTCAAATTGATCGTATAAAATGGCAACGGTTAACTAAACACCTAAAGCTGACTCCACTATACGAGAAATACGAACTTTCTTGGGAATTGACGTCATTCCAGAAGCGCTCTTTTGATAAATCGTAAAAATGCTTAAGTCGAAAATGGCTCGAGAAGGTCTAAGACACGGTTAAAAGCCCACTCGCATTTTTACACGAAATCAAGCCCAATCGTTATAAAGGTCTATCTTTTATTTTCCAGGAAAAGATAACAATTAAGTTCGGAAGATAAATGTTAAGTTTCCAAAGATAACCACAAAGATCGAAGAAAATGGAATATTCCCTCGAAACGATAAACTCGACCGAGGGCAGAAAGGGAAAGAGGAAACCGTCTCTAGGAGGAGTATATAAGGGCGTTGAGGTTGACGATGCGGGGACACAATTCTTTCTACTCAGAGCAGAGCATAGTACTTAGGGAAAATTAGGCATATTTCTGTTTTTCTGTTTTCGAGCTGCGACTCAACTAGGTTAGAACTAGGAACTCGCCGATGGCTCTTATCTCTGAGGCTTTACCTGTTGTAATGCTCGCTCACTCAATTCAGAATAAGATCTTCTTTGCTCTCTTTTCGTTTATACTGATTTATTATTTTGTTTGTTCTCGTTGGTCGATTGATTGGCGTGTGGTTTAACAAATATCCGGGACCTCTGTGAAAATTAGGTTTACTTAGCTTTCCTATTTTCATCGGCAATCGATAGTGTGAGTTTCGGTTCCTACAGCAGTAGGGATTCGAAGCCACATCCGGCCAATCCCGAAAACATAAAACATGGCCGCACACGACCAGATCAAACATAAGCATAAAACATTAAAATCAAACGTCCCAAAAGTGACTGTAACCTTACTCATCCGCGAGAGAGGGGACCTCGTCCTCGTCCATTCCGTCACCAGGGATTGAGGCCACATCACCTCCGCTCCCTCAACCGCGTCACAAAGCTCAACGTCCACGGGATCCTGTCCCTCGGGGATATCCCAAGGTGGGGGAAGAATGCACTCGGACTACAGATCAGAGAGGAGCCAACCAAAATCTCCATCAACGATTGCCGGTTCTGCTTTACAAAAAGAGAGACTGGCCTCTTCGGTCTCTAGAGATGGAGCTTCTCTGCCCTGAAGTAGCTGGACGCCCCCCTCGATAATTGGCAAAGCAGCATCCCTTCCATGAACATCAATCAAGGAGTCAGGGAAACTCGCCAAGCGAGCCTGAAACTTGGCCTTGGTCTCTACGACCCTGCAGCTCGTCCAGGCTTTTCCGTTGTCAACCTGACACTGCAGATGACGCAACTCTGAAGCCTTGGATTTTCTAGCCTTCTTCTCCTTTGGCAAGGAACTCACTGTCTTCCCAAGATCCCTCTCTAATTTTCTAATCCGACTCTCCAACCTCGATACCTCGAGGGAGTGATCTTCCTCGATAGCTCCCAACTTTGCCTCAAGCTGTAGCTATCTTTCTTTCAACTCAGGAATACTTTTTGAAAGACGTTCGACCTCCGATCCGCAGTTGTTATCATCCCGTCAATCAAAGACACGAACTGCACAACAAAAGAAATGAGAAAAGATTTAACACACTGATAAAGAGTCTTAAAGCAACCTTGGCGCGGTATTGCGATATTGAACTCGAACCAGAAGCCCCTAGGGGCAAAGGCCCGATCTCACTTCTCTGACATATCTCCTCTTCTTAGCCGCCTTGGGGTTTGCACAAGCTCTCTTATGACCCTTCGGTGCAAAAATGGGAGTGACACTAAGGGCACGTAACCCCAACACAATTTCTCTGTTAGCCGGAGGAGGAGGCATCGACTCATGAGCTTGTTCAGTATCGACAACAAAAACCGGAGTCGTAGAAGAACCCGTTAGCTGTGCCAAAACCTCTGCCGCATTCACTCCACCTTCAGGAACGGTCGGAGAGGAAGATGGCAACTCGCCAGCGGGGTCCTAGGAAACGGTCGGGATGGAGGGGTTCACCGGATTAACATGGACGGAGCTCCCCGCCTGGCATTATGGAGAGTCAGCTCCTGATGAAACCATGATCATCTATGCAACCTTGGACGAGCTGTAACCAGCTGATGACACTGAGGAAAAGCTGAAACCAACTAAGGAGACTGAAATTGAGCTGAAACCAGCTGAAGTTACTAATGATAGCTGAACCAGCTGCATGATTTGAGTGACTTGGAGCTGGACGAGCTGGATGAGAGTAACACTGAATCAGGAGCTGGAAAGGAGCTGACTGAGAGTGATACTAAACCAGGAGCGGGAAAGGAGTTGAGTGAGAGTGAGAGTGACACTGATCCAAGAGCTGAAAGAGAGGCTGCTCGGCCTAAACTTGTTGCTGATTCTGATCTGCCTTTCTAAGCCCAATGAAGTTCAAAACCAAGTTAAAGATCCATTATCACTTGCTGATGGGCCAGACACGAAATTCAAGTCAAAAAACCCAACTGAAGCTGTTTTGGATCAAGTGGCCCAAGAAGAAGTGTTGCAGCCCATGAGAAGTTCATAACAAATTCATATTGGTTTTGTTTCAAGCTAAATTCGACCAGCCTTTTATTCAGTCCATTTCAAGCCCATTCTCAACAAGAATACCAAGAGGGAGTAAGCAAGAAGTCTTGTTCGTGGCATTCCTAGAGTCCTTCCACAAATACGCTTATTCTGGTCCAAAGTGAATCTACATTGCTATTTTCTAATTTTTTTTAATTTCTACACTTTGTCTTTTCATTTCTACAACTTGTAAGTCCTATATAAAGGTATGCACGACCAGAATAATATTCATTCACCTTTTTATCAAAATTCTCTCTAAATCTGTGAATCATTTGTTAATCTTTGAACATTGATTGCTAGGATTTCATTCTATGCAATCAAAACTCTTGTCTTTGATCTCAAACAGAGTTCATTCTCTTGATCTTAGACACAACTACACAAGATCTGATCAGTCCGGGGATCATTTCTGAAGATCATCCCATCAAATCATCCATCACCCACAATCTAAATCAACACATCTCTCTCTCTCAAAAGATCTGATCATCCTTCAAAGAAATCAGGGATAAAAGGATCTCCTCACAAGGGGTTCATCATTTGGTATCAGAGCATATTTTAAGGCTCTTGATTTCTGGTTTGATTATGACTTTTCACATTATTTCTGTTTTTGGGGGTTCTTATCATCTGATCTTTGTTCTCTTTATCAAACACTCTTTTATGTCTACCTGTTGTATCTGTAAGAGGGCTAACCAGATTATAAAAAAAAATGAAAATTGAAAATCAAAAGAAAAAAACCATAGAAAAGTCGAGGAGAAATCTGACTAAGGCTGAAAAGATATCCAGCCCTGGTGGTAAAGCCTCTTGCAAATAAAAATCTTGCAATTTGTCTATTCTGAAGTTTTAATCTTTGTTTGTTGCTGAGCTACTGGATTCACAGAGAAAACTCACAGAAAATACTTGAGAGAAACACATAGAAAAGTAAGGCTTCTGCTATCTGTTATTGTGCTAATTTTTCTTGTAGAGATTGTAGTAGGAAGCCCTGTCTGGAGGAAGCAATGGCAGAAGGAGACGCCCTGAAAGGGAGTTAAAGTATAACCTGTTCAATTCTGCAACAAAAGCCGTAGAAAGAAGAGAGAAATCTATGAGAAAAAGAGATTCATATACTATTGATGAGTCTGGTTATGAGCAGGAAAGGATACAATCTAGGAGAACACATCATGATCAATTCAGTTCTTCCATTAGGAGATTGCTGGAAAAGACAGAATTTGATAAGAAAAGAAAAATCTGTTTTTATTTTTTATGCTCCTGTGCAGGAAAAGGCATGACCAATGAGGCAAAAGGAACCAACTCGAAGGAGCAGAGAATGTCCTAGAAATTCCATAGAAGAGACATGAGCTTGCTGTGGTCGTGTTCCCATAAAGAAGTCTCAGAAACAACAAGCAGCATTTGATTATTTGGACGGACAACAGTTCTAAGATGATTTTAAAAGGATTGCACACAAAGTACTTAAAGATTTTGCTAAAGACCAGAAAAGAAGGCCAACCTCACGACCTTCCTCAGGAGTTGGTGATCCAAAGGGTTGTAGCAAGCAGGAGCAGGTTGTCCAAGAGCTGAAAAGCTTAGTCATCTAAGGTAATAAAAGAACCTGAGGCAGAAAATAAGTTTTCTCATTTCTCTCCTCCATCTGAACTTGCTATCAGTAGTTCTTGTGATGAACTAACCTCTTTTGAACCGGTGCATCAGAGTAATATTGTTTCAGTATCTCAGGTCTTAGAAGAAAACTCAGCAGAAGAATCACAAAAGAGTTTACCACAAGAAGAAGTGTAGGAGTAGTAGCCAAACGACATTGAAGCAGAAACAAATGCTATTCTATTCGAACTCTCAAAAGCACTGTAAGGAAATTTTTATGGTTAACTCTGTGCCTTTTGTTATGATCTCTTCTACTGATGTAAAACGTTTTAATCTTGAAAGAGTAAAATAATTTTGTGTTTCAGACACTGTTTTTGATAATATGATTCATCCTTTTAAGAAACTTGAACGTGATAAAATCTCTGATCAAAATTGTTTTCAATGTGGTAATGTGACTAGTTCTAGACTTATTTTGAGTTTTTATCAGTTTATAGAACATAGCAAAAGCCTTGATCACTTTGAAAAGACACTAGAGCTTGTCCTGCAACAACCTGATTTTTGTTTCAAAAAACCTTGTGATTCATTTGCTTGTTTTAAAGATAATAGCTTTGCTGTGAGTTTTTCTAGGTATGAAATGGTATCTGATGATTTATTTTCATATTCTTATGAACAAACCTAAGAAGTTGCAGGAACCGAAATCACTTAGGGCTGAAACCGAGTTTGTTTCTGATTCTGTTTTGAAACTTGTTAGTTTCTGTTTTGAAACTGAAAAATCTTGGTTTGTCTTAGTATCATGCTTTTAGAATGATATTGTTTTGAGCTTTGTTGATATATTAGTGTACAACAAATTCTTTGAAAGTCATGCTAAACCTTTGAGACATGTGCTAACTGATTTTGAATCTGATCTTGAACTTAAACTTTTGTATTCTGAATCTGAACAAGTTAGGCACGTTTTGAAGATGTTCTATGTTATTTCATGCCTTGAAAACATTCTGGTTTACATATTTTATTTGATAAAAATTCTAAGCCTTGGTTAAGTAATCGTTAGTTTGAACTTGATTTTTTGTGTTCTGAATCTGAGAAACGTGTGCCTGTTTTGAAGTTGTTCTTTAGGAACTATGCTATCATATGCCTTGACATAATTTTGGTGTACAACACTTACTTTGATAGGCATCACGATAATCTAAAATGTGTGCTACATGTTCTAGGAAAAAGAACTTTGTTTTATGATATGAATAATTATATGTATTGCGTATATGATACTGGCATTCTAGTTTCTATTTTGAGTGTCCAGTATCAACAGAGTTAGTTGCAAAGGAGTGCAACGAACAAGGGTAAACACCATGCTTATCAGCCTGAGATTTTGATATGGAAGTACTTGAGGAAATTGGCTTCAAAACTCCAAGTAAGTTTCTCTCCAAAATTTTATTTTGTTTTTGTTTACATGTTTTTTTCTTGAACCATTGTCTTGAGTCTAATATGTTTCCTTTTGAGGTAGGAAATACAGATTTGAGGACAAATCTTTTTAAAGGAGGAGGGGATTATGAAACCATGATCATCTATGCAACCTTGGACAAGCTGTAACCAGCTGATGACACTGAGGACAAGCTGAAACCAACTAAGGAGACTGAAGTTGAGCTGAAACCAGCTGAAGTTACTAATGATAGCTGAACCAGCTGGATGAGTTGAGTGACTTGGAGCTGGATGAGCTGGATGAGAGTGACACTGAATCAGGATCTGTAAAGGAGCTGATTGAGAGTGATACTAAACCAGGAGCGGGAAAGGAGTTGAGTGAGAGTGACACTGATCCAGGAGCTAAAAGAGAGGTGCTCAGCCCAAACTTGTTGCTGATTTTGATCTGCTTTTCTAAGCCCAAAGAAGTTCAAAACTAAGTTAAAGATCCATTATCACTTGCTGATGGGCCAGACACCAAATTCAAGTCCAAAAACCCATCTGAAGCTGTTTGGGATCAAGTGGCCCAAGAAGAAATGTTGCAGCCCATGGGAAGTTCATAACAAAGTCATATTTGATTTGTTTCAAGCTAAATTTGTTTGTCCAGTCCATTTCAAGCCTATTCTCAACAAGAATACCAAGAGGGAGTAAGCAAGAATTCTTGGTCGTAGCAAGCCAAGAGTCATTCCACAAATACGCTTATTTTGGTTCAAAGTCAAGTCTACATTCCAAGTTTCTAAATTTTTTAATTTCTAGACTTTGTCTTTTCATTTCTACAACTTGTAAGTCCTATATAAAGGGATGCGCGACCAAAATAATATTCATTCACCCTTTTATCAAAATTCTCTCTAAATCCGTGAATCCTTTGTCCATCTTTGAACACTGATTGCTAGGAGTTCATTCTCTGCAATCAAAACTCTTGTCTTTGATCTCAAACAGAGTTCATTCTCTTGATCTTAGACACAACTATACAAGATCTGATCAGTCCAGGGATCATTTCTGAAGATCATCCCATCAAATCATCCATCATCCACAATCTAAATCAACACATCTTCTCTCAAAAGATCTGATCATCCTTCAAAGAATCAGGGACAAAAGGATCTCCTCACAAGGGGTTCATCATTTGGTATTAGAGCATATTTGAAGGCTCTTGATCTTTGGTTTGATTATGACTTTTCACATTATTTTTGTTTTTGGGGTTTTTGATCATCTGATTTTTGTTCTCTTTATCAAACACTCTTTTCTGTCTATTTGTTGTATCTGCAAGAGGGCTAACCAGATTATCAAAAAAAAGAAAATGAAAAACGAAAATCAAAAGAAAAAACCATAGAAAAGTGGAGGAGAAATCTGACTAAGGCTGAAAAGATATCCAGCCCTGGTGGTAAAACCTCTTGCAAATAAAAATCTTGCAATTTGTCTATCTCTTTCTTCTGTTTTGGGGTTGGGGTTTGTTCTCTGAAGTTTTGGTCTTTGTTTGTTGCTGAGCTATTGGATTCACAGAGAAAACTCACAGAAAATACTTGAGAGAAACACATAGAAAATTAAGGCTTCTACTATATGTTATTGTGCTAATTTTTCTTGTTGGGATTTTAGTAGGAAGTCTTGTCTGGAGGAAGCAATGGCATAAGAAGACGTCCTGAAAGGGAGTTAGAGTATAACCTGTTCAATTCTGTAACAAAAGCAGCCTTAGAAAGAAGAGAGAAATCTATGAGAAAAAGAGATTCATATATTATTGATGAGTGGTTTTGAGCAGGAAAGGATACAATCTAGGAGAACACATCATGATCAATTCAGTTCTTCCACTAGGAGATTGCTGGAAAAAAAAATTTGATAAGAAAAGAAAAATCAGTTTTTAACCTTTCTGCTCCTGTGCAGGAAAAGGCACGACCAGTGAGGCAAAACGAACCAACTCGGAGGAGCAGAGAATGTCCTAGACATGCCATAGAAGAGACATGAGCTTGCTGTGGTCGTGTTCCCATAAAGAAGTCTCAGAAACAACAAGCAGCACTTGATTATTTGGACAGCCAACAGTTCTAAGATGATTTTAAAAGGATAGCGCACAAAGTACTTAAAGATTTTGCTAAAGACCAGAAAAGAAAGCCAACCTCACGACCTTCCTCAGGAGTTGCTGATCCAAAGGGTTGTAGCAAGCAGGAGCAGGTTGTCCACGAGCTAAAAACAGAGTCATCTAAGGTAATAAAAGAACTTGAGTAAGAAAATAAGTTTTCTAATTTCTCTCCTCAATCCGAACTTGCTATCAGTAGTTCTTCTGATGAACTAACCTCTTTTGAACCGGTGCATCCAAGTAGTCTTGTTTCAGTATCTCAGGTTTTAGAAGAAAACTCAGCAGAAGAAGCACAAAAGAGTTTACCACAAGAAGAAGTGTTTGAGCAGCCAAACGACATTGAAGCATAAACAAATGCTAACTCATTCTATTTGGACTCTCAAGAGCATTGTAAGAAACTTGTTATGATTAATTTTGTGCCTGACATGTTTGTTATGATCTCTTCTTGTGATGTAAAATGTTTTAATCTTGTAAGAGTAAAAGAATTTTGTGTTTCGGACCCTGTTTTTGATAACATGATTCATTCTTTTAAGAAAATTGAACCTGATAAAATCTCTGATCAAAATCGTTTTCAATGTGGTAATGTGACTATTTCTAGCTTTGTTTTGATTTTTTGATCAGTTTATGAAAACATAACAAAAGCCTTGATCACCTTGAAAAGACATTAGAGCTTGTCCTGCAAGAACCTAATTTTTGTTTCAGAAAACCTTGTTATTCATTTGCTTGTTTTAAAGATAATAGCTTTGCTGTGAGTTTTCTAGGCATGAAATGGTGTCTAATGCTTTATTTGAATATTCTTATGCCCTGAACGAACCTAAGAAGTTGCAGGAACCGAAATCACTTAGGGCTGAAACCGAGTTTGTTTCTGATTCTATTTTGAAACCTGTTAGTTTATGTTTTGAAACTGAAAATTTTTGGTTTGTATTAGGATTATGCTTACAGAATAATGTTGTTTTGAGCTTTGATGATATATTAGTGTACAACACATTCTTTGAAAGTCATGCGAAACCTTTGAGACATGTGCTAACTGATTCTGAATCTGATCTTGAACTTAAAATTTTGCATTCTGAATCTGAACAAATTAGGCACGTTTTGAAGATGTTCTTGTTATTTCATGCCTTGAAAACATTCTGGTTTACAACATTTTCTTTGAAAAAATTCTAAGCCTTGGTTAAGTAATCCTCAGTTTGAACTTGATCTTTTGTGTTCTGAATCTGAGAAACGTGTGCATGTTTTGAAGTTGTTCTTTAGGAACTATGTTACCATGTGCCTTGACACAATTTTAGTGTACAACACTTACTTTGATAGACATCACGATGATCTGAAATGTGTGCTACATGTTCTAGAAAAAGGAACTTTGCTTTACGATCTAAACAATTATATGTCTTGCGAATATGATACTGGTATTCTAGATTCTGTTTTGAGTGTCCAGTATCAACAGAGTTAGTTGCAAAGGAGTGCAAAGAACAAGGGTAAACACCATGCTTATCAGCCTGAGATTTTGATATGGAATTACTTAAGAAAATTGGCTTCAAAACTCCAAGTAATTTCTGTCCAAAATTTTATTTTGTTGTTGCTTACATTTTTTTTCTTTGAACCTTTGTCTTGAGTCTAATTTGTTTCCTTTTCTGGTAGGAAATACAGATTTGAGGACAAATCTTTTTAAAGGAGGAGGGGATGATGAAAACCTTATCATCTATGCAACCTTGGACGAGCTGAAACCATCTTATGACACTGAGGACAAGCTGAAACCAACTAAGGAGACTGAAGTTGAGCTGAAACCAGCTGAGGTTACTAATGAAGAGCTGAATCAGCTGGATGAGCTGAGTGACTTGGAGCGGGACGAGCTGGATGAGAGTGAGACTGGATAATGAACTGGATGAGACTGGCACTGGATAATGAGCTGGAAAGGAGCTGATTGAGAGTGACACTAAACCAGGAACAGAAAAGGAGCTGAGTGAGAGTGACACTAATCCAGGAGCTGAAAGAGAGGCTGCTCGCCCAAACTTGTTGCTGATTCTGATCTGCCTTTCTCAGCCCAAAAGAGGTTCAAAACCAAGTTAAAGATCCATTATCAATTGCTGATGGGCCAGACACAAAATTCAAGTCCAAAACCCCATCTGAAGCTGTTTTGGATCAAGTGGCCAAAAAAGAAGTGTTGCAGCCCATGAGAAGTTCATAACAAATTCATATTGAATTTGTTTAAAGCCAAATTCGACCAGACTTTTGTCATATCCATTTCAAGCCTATTCTCAACCAGAATACCAAGAGGGAGTAAGCAAGAAGTTTTGGTCATGGTGTTGGTATAAAAACGGTCATCTCAGAATCAACGGCTAAAATCGAATCTCTATACGAAAGTCTCTCGACACGCTCTCAAGAACATAGACTCCGAATCGAACAAAATGGTCTACTCACCAAGAGACGAGTAAACCGATCTTGAGCGGTCTACTCACCAACCGGCGAGTTGACCGGCCCGAAACCTCTACTCCGCATTTGGGGAGTAGACCAATCTTGAACGGTCTACTTTGGTCTACTCGCCGTTTGGCGAGTAGACCAATCTTGAACGGTCTATTCCTTAAACGGCGAGTGAACCAATCTCGAACGGTCTACTCGCCGTTTGGCGAGTAGACCAATTCGTCTACTCCCCAAACGCCGAGTAGACCAATCTTGAACTGTTTACTCGCCGTTTGGCGAGTAGACGAATCTCAAACCGTCTACTCGCCATTTGGCGAGTAGACCAGTTGTTCTACTTCCTAAACAACGAGTAGACCAGTCTTGAACGGTTTACTCGCCGTTTGGCGAGTAGACCAGCTCCGAATGGTTTACTTGCCGGATGGCGAGTAGACGGAGTTTACGTGGGTCAGCGGATAAAACAGACCCAAAAAGCTCACGCAACCCATCGGCCCATCTTTGTGACACTCCGTTCCGAGAACGAGTCAATCTTAGTCCTCATTTTGGCCTGATTAAAGTCATCATCTCAACTTTATGATTCAAAGAACCTAGGGGACTTGTCCTTCAGGATAAAACAAGAACCAGTCGTATAAACAGACAACGATTAACCGAACACACCAAGGTTTCCTCAATCACACGAGAGCTTCGAGCTTCCTCAAGGTTCAATGTCGTTTTGGGAAAGGCAACTTCAATAAATCGTAAACGCTTAAGTTGCAAAACGGACCAAGGAGATCCAGGGCGCGGCTAAAGGCCCACTTTCGGTTTTATACGAAATAAAGCCCAAACACCTATGACGGTTTATCTCTACCTTGCAAGAGAATATAAATATCAAGTCTCTAAGGATAAATGTAAAAGTTTCCATAGATAAACAAAAATATTGGGAAGATATGGAACATTTCCGCGAAGCGATAAATTCGACCAAGGGCAGAATCGAAAAGGCAAAACCGCCCCACGAGGAGTATATAAGGAGTCTAAGGCCGAAGATGCATGGGGATCCGAAAATTAAACCTAGGGCAACTCAGCTAACTTAGAAACTTAGGAACTTAGGATTTAGGCGGCTGTAGACAGATCTCTCTACGGGGTCACCTTCGACCTTGGTTTTGCTTGTCTCTTTGTTTGCTAAGTCTTGTTCTTCTTTCAATTCCTTTGCAAACTTTGTAACTTTGTTCTTATCAAATTAATAAAACTCCTCTGTGCAACTTCTCATTGATATTCTTGCTATATTTGTCTCTTTCGTTTTCTCGTGTGTTAGCAGATAATCCGGGATCTATGGGAAATTAGGGTTTCCTAACTTTCCTTATTTTACGGAAAATCGACAGTGTGGATTTTGGTTCCCACAGTTTTGCGCTAGAAGGAGGGGGACTTTCGGATTCTCTAGCTCAATCACGGAACGGCTGAGACAAGACATGCCCGATCCAGCGGGTAGCGATGTCATCTCCTTCAAGGAAAGAGCAACGACCGATTCGGTAAAACCTCTCAACGATCTCCTTGTTATCGAGCTGACGGTCCAAAATATCGATGTCGCAAGGATGTTAGTCGATACCGGAAACTCGGTCGACATCATCTTCAAAAACACCCTCGAGAGGATGGAAATCAGTCCATCCGAAAATGTAGAGGATCCTAACCCAGTAGTAGGATTCTCGGGAGAAGTCACCATGTCTCTCGCCACGATCAACCTCTCGGTTGAAGCTGGCAGCATGATGAAAATTGTGAAATTCTTGGTCATCGATCGACCCTCATCATATAACGCGATTTTGGGAACACCCTGGCTAAATTCGATGCAAGCGGTTCAATCGACATACCACATGTGTCTCTAATTCCCAACTCCACGCGGAATCCAAACCATCTGGGTAGATAGGAAAATCTCGCTAGTTTGCTTCGCGGCGGAGTTAAAACGAAAAAGCCCTCCAGAAGAAACTCTCCCGAAAAAAGAAAAAAAAAGAGTGACGTCGACGACGCGACAGAACAGGACGAAACGGAGATCTTTTGGCAGACACGCGCCACAGAGGCCTTAGACGGAAAACGCGAGCCTACTTGCGAGCCCGTTATCTCGATGTGTATGGACGAGGCATTCCCGGATCGCTGCGTCGAGATCGGGGAAAATCTAGCGAGCCTCTGAAGACCGAGCTTATAGCCTGTGTGAAAAGAAACTTGCACACCTTCGCATGGGCCGCATAAGATATGCCAGGAATCGATATCTGGGTCACATGTCACGAGCTCAACGGTTGACCCGACTTTCAAACCTGTCAAATAAAGAAGGCGAAATTTGGGACCAGAATGCACCAACGCGGTTAACGACGAGGTCGAAAAACTCCTCAAAGTCGGATCCATAACTGAAGTTAGGTATCCAGATTGGCTCGGTAACCCAGTTGTCGTCAAGAATAAAGATGGAAAGTGGCGTGTTTGCGTCGACTTTACCGATCTCAATAAGGCGTGCCCGAAACATAGCTTCCCATTGACGCACATCGAGCGACTCCCCGAGGCAACTGCTGGGAATAAACTCCTATCTTTCATGGACGCATTCTCTGGGTATAATCAGATCATGATGAACCCGGACGACCAAGAGAAAACCGCGTTCATAACTGACCGTGGTACCTACTGCTATCTAGTAATGCCGTTCGGACTAAAGAATGCCGGCGCAACATATCAGCGACTCGTCAACCGGATGTTCTCTGAACAACTCGGAAAAACAATGGAGGTTTACACCGATGACATGCTCGTAAAATCCCTCGATGAACGAGATCATATCACCCACCTCCAAGAATGTTTTGAAAGGCTGAATCTACAAAACATGAAGCTTAACCCCGCAAAGTGTAGATTCGCGGTAGCGTTTGGCGATTTCCTCGGATACCTCGTCACCTTCAGAGGGATCGAAGCGAACCCAAAACAGATCAACGCTCTGATCGAAATGGCATCCCCGAAAACAAAACGCGAGGTACAGAGAATGACCGGAAGAGTAGCAGCACTCAATCGATTTATTTCGTGATCCACGGACAAATGCTTACCTTTAAACGATACTCTGAAGGGAAACGAGAGCTTCGTATTCAACTTTGTTTTTTGAGGCATGAAAAAATAGTCTAAGCGTTTGCTCCAACACTTCCCCACATGGCGACGTGATTCGAATTCCAATCCTCGAGTCTGTTTAGATGAAGTCCCGTCAACATGAAGGGTCCATGTAGAATTTGGTTCTTGGTTTGCGATGCCCTCCATGGGGAGCTCTACCAAGAAATCGGCGAGTATTTGTAACTTTGCACAAGTTTTCGCCTGATACTCGGTATCGTAATCACTTAGTTTGACTGACCACTTTGTTAGCTTCCATGATTGACTAGGGTTGTGCATAATCGTTCATAGTGGGAACGATGTGAGGACTACGATCGCGTGCGACTAGAAGTATGGTCACAGTTTTCGTGCTGACATCACGACGGCGAGTGCCAGCTTCTCCATAGAGTGTACTGCATCTTAGCATCCATCAAGGTTTTACTTACGTAAAACTTGGTTTTTGCTTGCCGCGTTCTTCTCTGATGAGACCACCACTTACAACTGTCGTGGATACCGCGATGTACAGGAATAATGGTTCTCCTTCGACGGGTTCGCAAGAACTGGGGGAGTGGTCACATAATGCTTCAGCTGTTGGAAAGCTTTTTCGCATTCCTCGGACCACTCAAAGTTTTTGTTCCCTTTTAAGGTGTCGTAGAGGGTAAGCATTCGTCCGTTGGTCGCGAGATGAAGCGATTAAGCGCTGCTACTCTCCCTCTTAACCTTTGTACCTCTCGCTTCATCTTTGGAGAGGCAATTTTGATCACTGCATTGATCTGCTTCGTGTTATCTTCAATCCCACAATATGTGACTAGATACCCGAGGAACTCCCCTGATGCCACTGTGAAACTGCATTTGGCCGGGTTTAGTTTCATGTTATGGAGGTTTAGTCTTTCGAAACATTCCTGCAGGTGGGCGACGTGATCATGTCCTTTTAGAGATTTTACAAGCATATAATTGATGTAAATTTCCATGGTTTTTCCGAGTTTCTCGGAGAACATGCGGTTTATGAGTCTTTGGTAAGTCGCGCCTGCGTTCTTTAGACCAAAAGGCATTACTTTTTAACAATATGTGCCATGATATGTAATGAATGTAGTTTTCTCGCGATCATCAAGATTTATCATAATGTGGTTGTATCCTGAAAAAAGCATCCATGAAAGATAGGAGGTTGTTTCCTGCTGTTGCTTCCACCAAGCGATCGATGTGTGGTAAAGGGAAGCAATCTTTCGAACATGCCTTACTGAGATCGGTGAAATCAACCCAAAATCGCCACTTTCCGTGTTTCTTTTTGACCACTACGGGGTTTGCGATCCAGTCGGGGTATCTGCCTCCACTATGGACCCAACTTGGAGGAGTTTATCGACCTCGTCGTTGACTGCGGTGGCGCGCTATGGTCCCATATGTCGTCTTTTTACGGGTTTAAAAGTTGGGTTGACGCTAAGTTCGTGACATTTTATGTTGATGTCAATCCCTGGCATTTCTTCCGCATCCCAAGCGAACGTGTACAAGTTCTTTTTCCGACAGGCTATAAGCTTCGTTTTCAAGGGCTCGCAGAGGTTAGTGCCGACTTCAACTCAATGCTCAGGGAATTTCTCGTCGAGACATATTGACCCAACAGGTTCGCAAGTCAGTTTGTGCTTTCCTTCTAAGGCCTTGGCTTTCCGTAATTGCTAAAATATGTACGTTTCATCTTGTTCTAGGGCGTTTTCGACAGAAGTCAGTTTCTTTTTCTTTTTCGGACAGAACACAGCCTTTACGCCAAGCCAAAACATTTGAGCGACCACCTCTCCATCCAATCACTTAACGGCAAAACAACAATCTGCGATTCATCTAAGAACTCCAAGTGATGATTACGCAAATAGTTATCGTATAACCCACAAATATTAACCATACAATAATGTATTTACAACAAGGCTCAGTCCTAACAATCAAACGGTTAACGAGAAACTTGAACTTGTCGAAAAGTAAACCAAGTTCTATGTGTTCCACAATTCACTTTAAGCTCGCAATGTTGTACCCATAAAACACGGCATATAAGGAAAAACTCATAACAAAACTCCTGGCGCTATACGAAACATTCTTAAAATACACTAAATAAATCTCGGAGGGCCGAACTTCACAAAGAACAGTGAAGGAAGACGCTTCTTCGCAAGGACAAATTTACTCGGCCCCTTGGTCCTAATTCCTCTATAACAAATCAAATAATTTAACATCCAAACAGAACCAACAGTTTTGGCTATGAGCATCCGCAAACAAACCAACACGTTTCTCTACCTCAAGGTTAAAACAAAACTCTTGTGACACCGTAAAACATCTTAAAGCCCGCAAAAAGTTCAAGCACGAAATGCGGCATATGAAATAAAAAAACAATCTTCAGCATCGCGAGACGTCGCAGACGCCTGAAGAACCATTTTTCGACAAAAATACCGTCCTCTATAAAAACACCATATTGGAAGACCAAACATTCATATGCACTAACATCTTCTCAAACATGCATTCTTCGTGAAGACTCAAAATGGTAACATCTACCATCATGTTTGTTGCTGATCACAACAAATGACTATAACGCCTAAACAGACTAGGCCATCTCCTCCAATAGAGATAGCTCTCTGACATCTGACACAAAGATAATAGCGTGCTATAAAATAAACCCTAAATTTTGCTCAGAACTTCCAGAAGACTTCGAAACTTTCTTTGGAGAGGTGCTCGGTTCCCGATCAAAGAAAGTCATATAAGCTGAGAACTCATCGTAGACTTCAAAATCGAGACAGAACCAGGTCGAAAATGCTACGTGTTATGTAATCATACTTGGCAAAAGCAAAAAACGTTCAAGGCTAGTCTCGAGGCCGACAAAGGTCCAATACAAAAATGACATCGCCAGCAACATGATCGATAATCTCTATATGAGACACAACTAAACCATAAAGGTCTCACTGGAAAACAGGTCATAAAAATCTTAAATCCAAGACAAACTACGAAATGCATGATCCCTTGAAAAAGGGTACGTAGGCAGCCTTCACAAAGTGCAGCCCCAATCTTATCAACTTTTTTTTTAAAAACAGGTTTCACCAACGGACCTTTTTAGCCATTGATTCCACCTAATACACCAATTACTACCTCGCAAGAAAATAAATGTAATATCTTACGATCTGGGAGGCTAACTGTTGGGGTCAAATTATGTCATCGAAAAATCAACCGCTAAATCTTATGAGAAATTGTACCTTAAGCGAATATAAGCTAAGATGTCAAAGAAATGACAAATTTTACGAAACAGTCTTGTTGGAGTCAAAAATGGTCACGATGGAACCAATGTCAAAAATTTACTGCAAAAACGTAATCTCTTTTTCCAGTAAAAATAAAGAAAGAAATCGTCGTATCTGAACGCCTCATCGCCCAACCCGTCTCATCTTGGCCAACGAGTCAAGACGTACGATCAAAGGAACAACCGCATCACCTCCAAGTCTAGACGCCCGTGGGCTACAAGACACGCAACGTCTAGTCGCCCATGGGTGACTACACTTTTCCAAGAGTCTATTCGACCATGGAAGACTAGATGCGGAACCACGTCGTGTCTAGTCGCTTATGGGCGACTAGACGAACGCAACATGGGCGACTAGACTCACTACCAAGTCTAGTCGCCCATGGTCGACTAGACCGTATCCTCTTCGTCACTCTCTCCTTAGAACCTTGACTAGGTTTTTTCTTGTTTCGTCTCGATTGGAGTTTTCGTTGAAGTTTTACGATAAAAATCGTAAAGACTAGTTTTCTCATAAAACTCTGAGTCATTCGATTAAAACGATAACGGTTAACTTAAACACCAATGTTAGATTGAATATACGATTGGTTTATTGTTTTGCGGAGCCAGTATCATGTAAACATACGAAGGATGATTTCTTCGAAAGAAATCGTGAAAATCGCTTAAATCGAAAAATGACCCGAAGGGTCCAAAACGATAAAAGCTCACTTACTGTTTTACACAAGAATGAGGCCAACTATAATGACGGTATTTTGGATTTCCGCAGAAGATAAATGGAAAAGTAGATAATTGTCCAGTATTGAGATAATTATGGAAAATCGAGAAGATAAAGAAGATATCCGTTAAGAATAAACTCGAACCAGGGGGCAGAAAAAGAAAGATGACCGACCTTTAAGACCTATATAAGAGAAGCAAGGGAGAGGGACGCAAACACAAGAAATTCTCAGAACTAAACTTAGCGCTTAGGAACCTTATGCATCATTCTCGGTATGCTTGGTTTTCTATTTCTTGGACTCGATTACTAGACGAACTCGCAAAGACAGTTCGATCTCTTGTTCAAACTCTTTAACTGAACTAGGTTCAGCTTGATACTCGAAGGGGGTACGTAGGCAGCCTTTCGTAAGGTTCAGTCCGAAATCAATCAAAACCTTTTTCTTATCTTTTACGTCTTTGGTTATTGAGCTGCGACTCAACTAGGTTTATGGTTTTAGGTGGCTCCCTTAGAGATCTTGCGGCCAAATCTTTTACAACCTGTTGTAACAGTCGCTGTGATAATACGAGAATTCGAAATAAAGATCAAACTTTTCTTAATTCGTTTTGTTATCTTTTCATATTTTCTTCATTTATTCTAGTACTTGTCGTTGGCTTTTACAGAGAATCTGGACCTCAAGGAAAGTAGGGTTTTCTTTGCTTTCCTTCTTTCACTAAAATCGACAGTGTGAATTTTGGTTCCGACAATCACATCGCGACCAATGGAACTATGGACGGCTTGATCTTCGAAAAGGAGCAGATAGGCAACTCCTCACAAGACGATTTCACCTGTCCCCCTCTCCAAAACTGGGGGCAGTGGATATGTATACATATACTCGTATACTCCCACATTTAATATATATCCGTGCTCTTGTACTCGATATTTTTAAAAAAAAAAAAATCAGCAATACAGAAAATGCCATCCGACTTCAAAATCTCTTGCTAATCTCTTATCTGACTAACGCATTCGATATCAAACAATACTTAACAGCTACCAACATCAATGCACGAATAGCTTATTTTCGTCTGAGTAGTAACAAGTCATCGTATAACCCGCAATCCACAAATCGCTGATTTTCGCCTGAGTAGTAACCAATTATCGTATAACCCGAAAACAGATCTAACAAACAATTAATTAAACCTTCAAGCCCGAAAAAAATTCAAATACAAAACGCTGCATACGAAAGACAAACTCAATAACCAGCATTGCGAGGTGTTGCAAACGGCTGAAGGATCGTTTTTCAAATTAAAGTATATTCCTTGACGAAATCTCCATCTTGGAAGATCAAACAATCATATGCACTAACATCTTCTCAAACATGTATCCTTCTCGAAGACTCAAACCCAAAATGGTAACACTTACCATTCCATGTGTTGCTGATCACAACAAACAAACTCGAACATTCTAAACAAACTTAGCCATCTCCCTCCATGGAGATAGGATCTCAGACATCCGACACAAGGATAATAGCGCGCTATAAAAGAAATTCGAAATTTTCGTCAGCACTTCAACACTACTTCGAAATTGTCTTTAGAGAGATGCTCGGTGCCCGGTCGATCCAATTCATATAAGCTGAGAACTTTTCGCAGACTTCAATATTGAGATGAAATCAGATTGAAACCGCAACGGGTGATTTAAGCCGAAACAGTCATCGCAAACCCTAAACCTATAATAAGCCTACGTCTTGCCCAAAACGTAGCACACTGGTCTCAAACATCTCAAGGCATAGTATCAAAAAACCGATACGAGATTCCAATTCATGTCTCTTTGTTTGCATTTATATGTTCATGAGACTCCGCGAACTAAAAATATTCGAGTATTCTCATCTTAGACGAACAACGAATAAAGTTACTCATACGCTATCAACAGAAAAAAAAATGCAGTTCCTTAAAAAGAAGCTGAAGAGCGGCAGGGATTCCAAGCCATAAATGACCAGTCCTGAAATAAAAACATGGCCACACTTGGCCAGAACAAACACAAATGAAAACGTAATTATCAAACATCCCGAACGGGGCTGAAACCTCACTCATCCTCTAGAGACAAAACCTCGCCCTCACCCGTTATCTCATCGGGGTTTGGGGCCGCAACATCTCCGCCTCCCTCAACCGCATCATGAGGCTCCACACCCGTGATTTCCTGCTCCTCGGGGTCCACGGAAAGAAACAGAAGGGTACAGTCGGATTTGATGCCAGTGAAGATCAAGTCAAAGTCTCCCTCAATGGCCGCCAGTTCTTCTTTGTGAGCAGACAGTTTGGCCTCTTCAGCCTGAAAAGACAGGGCCTCTCTGCCCTGAAACAGATGCTCATCCCTCCCTTGACGACCGCCAGGGCAAGGTCCCTGCTGCGAACATCCATCAGGGAGTCAAGGGAGCCAGCAATTCCTGTCAAACGATTCTGAAACTCGGCACATAAATTTCCCTTCTCCTCAGCCTTAGCCTCCTCAATCCGAAACCTCGTTGAGCCTCCTCCACTTTGAATCTGACGCTGCAGGCAGCTTGCTTGCCATTAACCAAAGAGCTCGCAGTCTTCTCGAGATCCCTCTCGAGCTCGCCAATCCAAGTTTTTAACTGCGACACCTCGAGGGAATAATAAATCTTGATTACCTTTAACTTTATCTCAAACTACAACGACTTGTCCTGCGACTCAGAAAGCTCTCTCGTAAGTCGCTCAACCTTGGACCTGCAGTGGTTAATCATCCCATCGATCAAAGACACGAACTGCGCAAACAAAAGAATAACAATAAGAGAAGAGCTAACATACTAACAAAAAGAGATCCTTATAAAAAACCTTGGCACGGTGTTGCGGCATCAGACCCAAACAGGACACAGCCAGAGGGGAAGGCCCGACCTCAACACATCTGACGCATCTTCTCTTCTTATTCGCATCAGGATTGGCGGAGCTGGCATGCAGTCCTAAAATAATCTCTCTCTTGGATAGAGGAGGAGGCATTGATTCAGCAGCTTGCTCGGTCTTCAAAACAGGGATCAAATTCGTACACGAGCCTGACGGTTGTGCCCCAGCCTCAGCCGCAGGCCCAAGTACATGAGGCCGCTCCATTGTCAGAAAAAACCTCAGGGGGAGGTGATAACTCGACCATAGTAGTCAAGGCGCCCGTTAGGGCAGGAGAGTTTGACGGCTCAACATGAGAGGAAGTCTCCAACTCGGCATCACGACGAGTCAATTCTTCCTGAAAAGAGAGAAACTCAGGCACAATAATCGGAACAACAACATGAATTGGAGAACTCGATGAAATCACACGAAGGCCATCGCCCATCTCATCGTCATGGCTTCCTTGTTCGTCGCAAGAGGAAAACATCTTAGTTTAGAGAAGCTCTTGAGAAAATAAAAGTAGACAGAAGTTGAAATGATGAGAAAGTGTGGAATGAATGAAGAATGAGGGTTTAATACTTATAGAGATGAAAATATCTCCGCAATAAAATAATCGACAACAATAATGAGAAAAGAAAAATCGCTAGCTCGCAAGAATCACCCTCGAAACTTACAAGTTGAGGGCTAACTGTTGGGGTCAAAATAGGTAATTTTGAAATCAACGTCCAAGATTGCTACACTATCCTTCAAGAAACTAGTTCGAAATAAATTTAAGAAAATCTTAAGGGATAAGCTTCGAAGCAACAAGAAGTACACGAGGCTATGAACATCACGGAGAGGCTGAGACCATGCTCTCCCGTCTCTGCCTCGTCGCCATCACGCGATGACGCCTCGTTGCCAGCAGGCGATGACGCCTCATCACCAGAAGGCTACCAGGCTCCGTCTCTGCCTCGTCGCCAGCAAGCGACCACGCCTCTTCGAAGGCTGACGCCTCCACTCGTCTCGCCCTCGCTGCTTTTACCTTTGAGTCTTGGCCGAACTATCTCTTGATTCATCTCGATCGGAGTTATTGTTCAAATTTTAAGATAACATTAGAAAAGATGTGTTTTCTTGTAATATTTCAAATCACCCGTATAAAAGGTAACTATTAACTCGAGACCATTGTTATCTCGACTATACGATTGGTTTTACTATCTCGTGGAACCAACAGTATGGGCACCAGCATCGTATGGAAGGCGATTTCTCCGAAAGAAATTGTAAAAAAAAATTAAACTCGAAGAACGGCCCGAGAATGTCTATAACACGGCAAAATCCCACTACAATGACGGTTTGCTTGATTTTCGTAGAAGATAAATGGAAAAGAAGATAAATGTCAAGTTTCCAGAATAATAATGAAGATTTAGAGGATAAGAGAGATTTCCGCAATAAGATAGACTCGAATCAGGGATGGAAAAGGAATGACGATCGACATAGAAGGCATATATAAGAAGAATCAAGTGGAGGAGCAAAAGGGATCCGAAAAATTAGACCATATGAAATTGTTGTTAGCTTTAGGAGAACTTAGGACTTAGACGGCTAGACTAGCGAGTACAATACTTAGAACTTTTACTGCTTTGTGATGTGTTGTGATTTTGCATAGTTTTAGCTTTGTATTTTCATATATATTCATGCATTAATCTTACATTTATTTGCATTTAGAGTCTATTACATGTTCATTTGCATCTTGTAGGTGTTGGATGAGCTATTTGGAGTTTTGGAGATGATTAGAACACAAAAGGAGCAAAAAGAGACTTGGATCGATCGATCCGTTTTTGATGGAAAACTGGATCGATCGATCCAAGAAAGCCGTGAGCAAATGAGAAAAGTGATCGATCGATCCGAAATCCAGATCGATCGATTTGGACATGGATCGATCGATCCATTTATATGAAAAAAATGGATCGATCGATCGGGACAGCCTGTGTCACTTTTCATGTGCTGGACGAGTTTGGTGGAACAAGTGGCCTAACTTTCTCTACCTTTTCTGAAGAGCCAAGTTTACATTTGCCTTGTAAAGGGTCAAAAGGTGTGTGCAAATGGGATAAAGTGGAAGAAACATCAATGAGTGTGTTTTATTTTAGATCTAGATCTTTACTTTGTAACATGGGGGGTGGGTTGTTCTTCACCTATAAATAGAACCCCAAACCCCATGGCAAAACACACCATCTCCTTCTGAGTCTTCTTCTGTCTAATAGAGTTTATCACTTTCATTCTAAGTCTTGTTTTGCATTCTATTTTGAGTTCTTATAATTGTTCTTATTATTCTTAAGTGTTCTTGAAGTTTATGTTATAAAGTCTTGTTTTCTTTAGCTATTCTCTTCATCTACATTCTGTTTCTTGTTTTCATATATTATATCATATTGATTATGCTTCTATCCATCATGGGATTAAGTGTAAACAAGATGATTAGTGAGTAGTCATCCTTAGAATCAATGGGTTAGGTAGATTAATGGGTGGTTAGAAAAGAGTTAAGATGTTCTAATGGTAAAATGCTTAAATTTCTATTCTTACTAAGTGTTCTTAATGCTAGATTGATTTTGGCCATTTTAATCTAGATTCTAAGTGTTTGTAGGACATCGAAAGTGTTTGCATAATGCTTGAAATAACTTAGTATTGCTCTAGTGAACAAAACGAACGGAAGTTGATGTTTAGATTGCTAGATGGCTAGTAGACTAAATCTTAATGTATGTTTGAGTGAACAAAACGAATGGAAGTTGATGTTTAGTTCATAATAGCATAAGGGTTTCTACCATCGAAAGTGGATTAACCTATATTGAATGAGATCTAGGCCTATAGAAAGTTATGTTTATTTGAAGTTAGACACCTTGATTTAGAACTACCACCCTGAAATCGATTGCCTAAATACCCATTGGTTCTTCTTTGTTATATTTGTTTTAAAAACTCGATTATTTCACATTGTTTCTTGCTACTACAAATCTTATTGGATTGCATTTAGATTAAGCACAACCTGTACTCTCTCTGTCTCACACTCACTTAGGATTGGATTGACATCCTTTCTATACTACATTGATTTGCTCTGAGGATTCAAAATCCTTATCACTTTGCTATCTTGTTCTCCATTGTTGACAAATTTTTGTTCATCATGTTTTCGGTGAAACTCTGTAAACTATACTTCATATTAATGAATGAAAATGTCTTTGTGCAATCTTTTACGATATTTTGTTATTGTCACTATTTCGTATTCGTGTGATTACGCAAGGAATTCGGGGTCCTTAGGGAAAGTCGAGAATATTGGCTTTCTTCCATTAACTAAAATCGACAGTGGAAATTTCGGTTTCCACAACATTGGAAGGTACCGATTTTGCAACTCAATTGATTTTCTGCAAGACTTTGAAATGGGCATAATATTGAATAAAAATCGGATTTATTCTTTAAAGGGTATAACTAACAAGACCGAAACCAGTGGTCAACAAAGATTACTTAATATATGAAACCCTGAAGAGAGACAACGGGAGCAGGGCTACAAAGATCATAGTGAGCACGCTCTAAAGGTCTTGTTGCTACAAAATCTGAAGAATAAAAAGGTAGTCTACTGCTTTTCTCAAGGTAACAAGCTTCACAGGTGCTCTTGGTACTCTTGCTATTTAGAGAACTTGAAGATTGGGATGACCCAGTCTCCTATGCCAAACTTCATCAGTTGCCAGATGCGGTCTAGAGGAGAACAAGAATTGAGAATGCTGTTCAGGCTCCAGCAGGTATAACCCATTACAGTTTCTTCCCCTTATCAACAACGTCTTTGTGTTTTTGTCCTTAACACATACACCATCACCATCAAATTTATAAGAACAATGATAATCTTTTGTTGCTTTTGAAACATATAGTAGAGAATTAGCAAGAGTAGAGCATATGAGAATATCATTTAAATAAAGAGTACCTGAGGAAGTTGCAATGGAGGAGGAACCAGTATGAGTAATGCGTAAGAAGTTACTGTCTCCCATCATAACTGTATTAGATCCATAGTAAGGCTGAGCTTGTTGCAGATGCTGAGGAGAGTTTGTAACGTGGGCTGTAGCACCACTGAATGAGTACCATTCAAGACCATTACTATATGTGACATCAGTTATCCTCATAGCAGCTAAAACATGAGGCACATCTTCAGACTGAAAACTGTGACCAAACCGATGCCAACATTTTAGTGCATGGTGACCATACATCCCACAAATTTGTCCCACAGACCAAGCGTCTGAATTAGTCGAAGAGATTTGTTGATGGAAACCACAGCCACAGTAAAGAAGGATAAACAACGACCATGGCAACCACCAAACCTTCCTCTATTGTTTCTTCGTCCACGAGAGTATGTATCATTTTCATGCTCAGTGTTGTGAGGTTTGGTCAAGCCCATCAGACATGTTCAACTTGTGTCGGGCTTGCACAAGTTATGCGGAGACAACTTATGAGCCTAATCGATGAAGCCCATTAGGTTAAGTGCTGACATAATAAAGAAGGAGAGATTACGACAAGGATCTCTAAGCCAAACCTCTGGGAGGTAGAAGTCTCAAGCCTCCTTTGGAGGGCTTCCATGGCGTCTCTTAGAGAGATAGACTAAGCTAGAGATAGATACGTTACTCTAGGCTTAGCTCTTAGCCATGTACTTCTCTTGTTATCTCTTGTACACTCTCTAGGGTTTGTATATCCAAGACAAAGAGAGTAAGGATCTTCTAAACCACATCGGAGGTGTTTTCCGATACTTCATAGTGGATGTTGTGGATCTATGAATCCACCCCAGAGGTAGCGGTGTTGCTGTGAACTGGGTGAACAATTCTTGAGTCATGAACAAGAATGTATGTGAATCGTATGAGTAGGTCCAGGGACAAAGGTAATTCCGTAACAAAGTGGTATTAGAGCTTGGTGGTATGATTGCTTGCTTGGTAAAATACCCTACAAAGTTGTATCAGAGCCTAGACTCATTGATTCATGGAGTCCACGTCTCGAGGAGGAGAGACATATGAAGAAGCTTCCTAGCGAGACAGAAGAATCGCAAGGTTTAATGGAAGCTGGTGGTCACGTGGTTCTACACCCGTGGAAATCTGATAAGGGAAAAATCAGAGGATACACTGAGATCAAGATCAGGTGAAAGAGATTTTCAGTTTACAAGAGAAGTGGGAAAACTGTGAAATTTCTTGGCTGCAGCTGCACAAGTTTATGGAGGAAGGATTCACAAGTCAGTTGAATCGGTTGAGATGATTTCTATTTTTGAAATCAGGGTTTCTCTAGAGTTCTCCAAGGAACGTGCTACTATGTGAGAAGGACTTCAGGTTACTCACAAGATAAGATGGTGGCAGGCTGTTAGCATAAGAAAGAGAGGTTTCAGAGCTGTCTTCGATCTGCAGTCACAAGGGGTGTGTGACTATATTCATTGGAGTTTCGGGTTCTTCATGGTCTGCAAGTTATTGGAGCTGAAAGCATATTGGAACACAAGGGCTTTTTCGCACTGGTTGTGTATGGGATTGTCTGAAGATTCAGTGAGGGATATCACAGGGTTCTTGGGCTCAATCCGCTTGGTATACTAGTCACAGGTGGTGTTCTATTCTATGTGGTTATTTCAGCTATGTGTCTCATAAAATTCTTGTAACTAGGGGATGCCTTAGAACCTTAAATGTATATGAGTGTTTCATGGCTGTTCGAGTATCAGTATGGTATTCTTTAGTCAGCTTGAAGGGTGGGGCAGAATGGTTAAAGTAAATCGACTCATGCAGGGTTCGTCTAGGTGTGATTATGGGAGTCTACAGTTGGGTAGATGTTCAGAGAACAAGATACTACAAGGCTGCTATTTTCAGAGGGAATGCAGTGTGGTTTTCTAAGCAAATATTTGTTTGGCGTAACACATAGTTTTCTGTTGGGATGGATCTGCGAGAACGAAGAGTTACTTGTTCAAGGTGGAGTTTGGCTGAACAAACGGCAGTTCAAATCAAGACTCATTCAGGATGGAAACATGTATGTTTCGGGTTTTCTGCATGGGATTCAGTAGTAATTTGTTTTGGCTTCTCAAGGCATATGAGAGAAAAAAAATGGGGCTACAGGGTATCACGGTTGCAGAAGTAGTAATTTGTTTGAGCAGAGGTTGAGCAGAGATTGAGCAAAGATTCTTTGCGTCGAAAGTCTTCTTAGCTAGTTGAGCCAAGCGGCGAGATCTGTTGGCAACAACAGCAGTTCAGAGTGATGTTCAAGATAAGGTGTTCATTCAGGTTATTACAAAGAAACTTCTCAGAAAGTTGGTGTCTACGGGATGTTGAGGTTGGATAAGTATTGAGTCAAAGAGCTTCTGGTTTGAGGCAGTGGTGATTCATGTTCCGCAAGAGCTTCAAGTTAGCATTGACATCAGTTGGAAATTCTGGAAAAGAAGAATCAGTAGAAATGTAGTCATGATCACATCTGTGGGAATCGAAATTCTCATTGTCGATTTCCGTTGAATCAGGAACGCAGGGTAAACCCTAGTTTCCAAGAGGTCCCAGATATCTGCTAAACCACAAGCCAATCAGTCATAATACAAAGTAAATATTGAAAAACAAAATACGAATTGAAAAGAGAGCAAATAGATGTCTTATTCCGAATTTTCGTATGAGCGTTTACATCAAGATAGGAGCCTCCGCTATGAGAGCTTTCAGCGAGATCCCTAGTTCTAATAACCTAAGACTGCAAAACCCTACTTGAGTCGCAGCTCGAATAACAAAAACGGAAAGTTGCCTAAATGCTCTAACGGCTAAGCTATGTTTGCTCTGAGTGGAGATTTTCATGTCTCCTCTGCATCATCACCCTTGAAGTCCTTATATACTCCTCCAGAGGCGGTTTGCTCTTTCCCCTTATGCCCTTGGTCGAATTTATCGCTTCGCGGAAATATTCCTTTTTTCCTCGATCTTCAAGATTATCTCCGGAAACTTAACATTTATCCTCTGATCTTGACATTTATCTTTCGAACTTAACATTTATCCCTTCCTGCAAAATAAAAGATAAACCGTCACAAATTTTTGCTTAACTTCAGATAAAATCGCAAGTGGGCCTTTGGCCGAGCTTTAGACCTCACGGGCCATTTTCTAACTTAAGCGTTTCTACAATTTTATCAGAAGAGCATTGCTAAAACGACGTCGTCCGAGAGTTAGGATCTTTTGTATGGGGCGTGTGACTCTAGGTGTTTAGTTAACCGTTACCGTCTCATACGATAGACCCGATCCTTTCTTGAGAAAACAAGTTCTTTTGGTAAAGTTCCAATGTCAATCATGATCGAGACGGAAGAAAGATAAGTTTGATCAAGTATCAAAAGAGGGAATTAACGAGGACGAGGTGAAAATGGATTGATTAATCCTACTTGCCGAACGAGCGAATCGGATTGCTCGTGCCACCTGACTCGCCCATTCGGCAAGTTGGGCTTCTCCAACTCGCCGAACGGGAGAGTTGGTTGGTATGTGCCGTCCAACTCACCCGTATGGGGAGTTGGACTTGTCCAACTCGCCATACAGGCGTGTTGGTTGGTCCGAGCTGTCCAACTCGCCATACGGGCGAGTTGGTCGGTCCTTGCTGTCCAACTTGCCCTTATGGTGAGTTGGACTTTTCCAACTCGCGACATGTGTGAGTTGGTTGGTCCGAGCCGTCCAACTCGTCGTACGGGCGAGTTGGTCGATCTGAGCCGCCCAACTCATGATACGGGCGAGGTGTTCGGTTTGTGCCGTCCAACTCGCCCGTATGGAGAGTTGGTCGGTCCTTGCCGTCCAACTCGCCCCGTCCAACTCACCCGTACGGCAAGTTGATCGGCCCATGTGGCTTGATTTGCCTATTTGACAAACTGGACGTCTTGCTCGGCCATCTTCTCCGTGTGGGGAGTTAGATGATCGAGTCTTCTAGTTGTTTGGTCATATTGCCGTTCGAGGATACGTTTACCCGCAGTGTTTTTACAAACTCTTCCTGGTGACTTATCTGTGCAGATCGCTCCTTTGTTGTCAGTCGAGATTTGACCCCGATCTTCTCAGTTTTCCCTTTTTCGAGACATTATCTCTTTCTTAGACAAATAACGCATTTTTCTGGTAAGTTTCCGACGTTGATTCCATCATAACCAATTTTTTCCCTAATAGTCAGCCCCCAAGCTCGTTAGAACTGTGATGTTCTTGCGGGCGTTTGTAAGCATATTGGATGAATTAGGCGGAATCCACGTCTGAAAAATGGAGGTGAAATAGTGAATCCTTTCTTCTATAAGTATGTGGAGTGGTTTTACAGATTTTTCACATTTCCACAAACTCTTTTATGAATTAAAAGATTTCTCTTCTCTTTCATTCCTTTGGTAAAAATAAAGTTATGTCTTCGAGAAGAAAGGTTTCCTCAAAGTCTCGTGAAGACCGTTCGGTCCCCGATGGTTCCAGCTTGCAATGCAACGATGTTATACCAAAAGTGTCTCTCGGCTCACTCGGTCGACCCTGAAGAAGCCTAGGTGTATTAGGCGGCCAGGGGAGATGTGAAACCCCCCCAGACCTGGCATTTGGGCCTTGCCTTGGTTTCATGCCAACCCCGTAGAGGGTTGTCCAAGCAAAACCTGTCCGAATGGGCTGGATACCATCCGGAGCCATTGTCGAGTTCCTGAATCGGTCGAGTTTCGTCTTCCGGAGGCTGGAAGGTTGCTGACTTTCCGCACGAGGGTTACTTTATGTGTTACGAGGTGTACCTGACTCAATGTTATTTTTGGTTTCCTATTCCCGAGGTCATAGCACGACTTCTCGATTTTTCCAAGATATCGATTAGTCAAATAAACCCCTGTGGTCTGGAGCATATTTTTGGTATTCTCTTGCTGAGTTACGAGTTGGGTATAACCCTCGACGCCAACCATCTCGACGCTTTTCTTAAACCATTCGGGAAGTCGTCCATAATTCAGTTGAGGCCCCGATCGGGGATGACAATCATAATCAAATTTGTGTCGAACTATCATGAATGGTGGAAGCATTTCTTTTTCGTCTGTGTTGACGATGCATTTGTAGAAACAGACGGCCTCTCCGTCTTTAGGACTAGATGGGGTCTAAAAGGTATCCTTGGTCAAGTGTAGCCCCTTTTCTCTTTTCCTCCTTTTTTTTGTTTCAATGAAGTTTGATTTCTAATACGTTTTGTTTACTTTTCATTTTCAGATACCAATCTTTTCCCTCCAAATCAGGACGGTCTGGTTACCATACGAGACTTGCTTCACGGTCGCCCGTGTTTTTGGGCAACGTTTAACCCGAAAAGGGTCCGTCATGCCGTTGCTCTCCACCGTTCTCATTACCAGCAAGATCTCCTGGTCGAGTAAGGATCGGAGGCATCCATGGATAGATTTGTTCCATGCACGGTTCACACAAGAGAAGAAAGACTGAAGACTCGGAAGGACAAACACATCGTTGTCGATGATGAAGTGGTTGATGAGCGGTGCTCCTCCGATAATATACTAAGAGATTACCTAAATAGTCAGGTAGGCGGAAGTAGTGGTGAATGGGACGATCTCGATGAGCTGCTTGTTTTTGATTATCCTCCAAGCGCAGGTGGATCTAGAGAGGCCCGGAGTGTACCCAAGCATCGCGGATGGTTAATGGGATACGTTTTTATTATCCTTTTTCGAGGGCGAATTTTTTCTTGACTTCGAGATATTTTGCAGGGTCTCCGTATGATGGACCAAGCTCTTGACGCAAGCTGCCAGGAGGCACGCATGGCTCAGTTAATGGCCGAGACAGCCAATAACGAGATTGCTCGTCTAAGAGGTGAGCTGGAAAGTTCCCGTCGTCGTGAGAGGGAGTCGGTCACGACAGAGGTTTGTCTTGCCTGTAGGCGATGGAAGAGAGAAATGGCTGAGGTCATGAAAACCCATCGCGAAAAGTTCACATATGAATTCGAGGAGCTTACGAAGGGTTACAAAGACTTTGGGGATTATCGCAAGTGTCACAGTGCCGTTCGAGGGCTATACCTCACGCCGGCTCCCGATTATTCATTCGGTGCCGAATATGCGAGGCAGACCGGGCGCATGAACGAGAGGGATAGATACTTTGCGATTCCTCAGATAGGAGAGAGGATTTGGGAACAGTGGGACCCGATTCATGTTTCTCCCGACACGGTGGAGGCCGAGGTGGGGAATGCTGATGAGACGGGCGAGGTAAACCAGCCGACGGATCCCCTGGATGTCAACGACTATTCGCTTGGTAGATCGATGACTGGGTGCTTTGATTTTGATCAGTAATTGCGAGGTTGCAACTTATTCGAGAATGCTTCTCTTTTGTATTATTGCACTTTTCTGTTTTGTTTGTTTGTCGGCCGAATGTGGTCGTATGTAGCGGGACTGGCCGGTTGTGGCCTTGAATCCCTATATTTTATTAACTCTTATTTGAATATTGCATGTTATGTGTTTTTAGAAAGATGTTTGGGATTTGTTTTGTGTAAAAAGAAAACTCGAGTTCTCATCTCGGGTTCCTCCCTTTTTTCTTGATCATCCTATTCATTGTTCGTGCGAGATGTTCAAGGGGTGTTCAAAGTTTTGGGAACGTTTAGATACAGACGAAGAGACATGCTTTTAGGATCTCGTATATTTTTGATATCGTGCCTTGAGACGTTAGAGACCAGTGTGCTAGGTTTAGGGGAATATCTAGATTTACTTTTGGTTTTAGGCTTTGCAATGACTAATCGGCTTTCATTTTGCATGTTTCAATTTTAAACTGACTTTGTTCTGATTTAAAGTCCGCGATAGGTTCTCGACTTATATGACTTGTCTGGTCAGAGTCGAGCATCTCTTCAGGGACAATTTTTAAATCTCCCGAAAGTGCTGACCAAAATTTCGAATTTCTTTTATAGCGCGCTGTTTATCCTAGTCGGATGTGATAGGATCTGTCCTTAGGACGGATCTGCGTGCGTTTGTTTAAGATGGCTAAAGTGCTCGGCGGGGCCAATTGCCGAGTGTTTTGTAGTTCTGAATTGACTGGGGGTGCGTTCTCAAAAATTCAGACGACGTCTCGCCTATTTTTTTAAAAACTCACTTTGCCTAAGTAACGCTTTGAGCATATGAAACCAAGATCTCGTGCTTTGGTCAGAAATCGATGATTCGACCAAGATAATATGGTGTAGAGTTAATCCGTTTCGAGGCAGAAAGATTTTTTCGCGAGTGCCCGTTTCTGGGGTGATAATCGTATTGCTCGTGTATGGATGTATAACATAGTGTTTCTTTGCGGATGGTAGACTATTTACAAATTTATAAAGAAGTCTTTATTGTCAAAAAACTTTTGAAAATCTTGAGTACAATGCAAAAGCAATTATCTCTGAATGTGGGAATATATGAGTGTTCGTATATGTACCCACTCCCCCCCCCCCTTTTTAGAGAGGGGAATATCTGAACTCGTCTTTTGACGAGCTGCCTACGTACCTCTTTCGAGGATCAAGCCATCTCGTAGTTCTGTTTGTTTTTGGCGAGTTTGTTTACTCGACCGTTGTATTTGTGTCAACGGCGTCAGTTGCTGAGTCGGCGTTTTACATTGGACTTATCTTTTTTAATGGGATGGACGCGTCGGGCACTGGAACGGGCTATTTGCTGGCCGTTGCTAGAATCGACGGTTCTGGGTTGTCTTTGCCCGAAGTACTTTCGGCTGACGCATGGGCTATCCTCGGCGGTTGGCCTTTGCCATCGCGGTGTTCGTGATTTTTCTTAGCTTGTGCTTGGCCAAGAAGCAGCATCTTGATTGCTTCTGGCAGCCCCAAATTACGGGAATCCCGTTGTGAGTTGGGAACTTAATGCCTAAGTGGTAAATTAATGGGACTGCCTTCATGGCGTTCAGCTAAGGCGTGCCCATGATGACGTTGTAGATGGCTGGGTGGTCGACGACCGCTAAATCGACGATATTGGTGACTTCTTTCACCGCAACAGGTAGTTTGATAGATCCGAGGGTCATTGATGTTGTGCCACAGAAACCGGTTAGCGGCTAGGTGATGGTACAACTTTGCCTAACTTGATGTTCATCCGTTTTAGAGTGCCATGAAATATGACGTTGACTGTGCTTCCGGTGTCGATTAGAACCCTCGCGACCTCCAGATTTCTTATCATGAGATCGATTACGAGTGGATCACAATGTGGCTGATCGATTCCTCCGGATTCTTCTTTGTCGAAAGTGATTTCTTCTTTCAGAGTGTCATTGATGATGGGCCATATTGTCGAATTCGCGCTTGTCTCGACTTTGCACTGATAAGCTTTGATGGCCGAGACGGTGTCACTGCAGAATTGTGACCCGCCGATGATCATGTTTCCCATGCGACTGTTGTTGTTATTGCCCTTATCGTCCTTCCCTCTTCCACACTTTTTTCCTGATTGGTCCCCTTGGTAAGGTTTCTCCGTTTGAGGAGTCCTGTCGTTTTTCAGGGGGCGATCTGAGTCGCGGATAAGATCATTCACGCTAGAGACTTCTGAGAGTTCTCCGGAGAGCAGCTTCACGGCCAATCTCGCACCGAGAACTTTGCAGTTAATGGTCGAGTGTCTACGCGTTTGATGAAAATCGCAGAATGCGTTTTTGTCGTAATTCGGATTTTGGGTCCATGTATTACCCATTGTCCGTCCTTGCTCCGATCCAAAGTTAATAGCGTAGCTATGCGCTCCATGCATTTCTTCTTCTCCACGTTGGACGCTTCTGTCGTTGCGAGGGTTTTTCTTTTTTGATTTCTGATCCGACCTCGGATCCTTCAATGCACTCTTTCTTGGCTTCCATTTCTGGGAAAATACCCTCGTCTCTTCTTCGATGATAATGTAATTCGTGGCTTTTTGAAGCCCGTCTTGGATCATGTGTGGCTTCTCCAAAGTCATCCACTTCCTGAACTTCGACTTGAACCAGAACGTTTTCCGAAGTGCGTCTATCGCGACTTTGTCGCTTATCCCACTGACTCTAGCCATGACGGTTTTGAACCGTTTTATGAAGTCGCGGAGAGTTTCGTCCTCTCCCTGGGAAAAGCTCCAGAGATCCACGTCGGAGGTTTCTTGATCTATGAACATCGAGTATTGTTTAAGGAATTCCAAGGCGAGCTGGCGGAAGCTTCCGATGGAGTTTCCCCTGAGACGAGAGAACCATTCTAGCGCTGCTCCGCGGAGGTTTTCTATGAAGAGGTGGCATTCAACCAGCGTCTCTCTTGTTTTCTCTGAACCTGGCTCTACCCATCGCGACCTGGACAGCCTGTAGGTGTGCCTTAGGATCAGTAGTTCCATCGTATGGCATCACTTTGACCTTCCCAGGATCCGAAACTCTAGTGTCGTTGATACGAGTAGTAAAGGGTGTTTTACGAGCTTCTTCGAGCAGTAGATCGATCTCTGGTGTGGTGCTAGTAGCGTAGTGGATTTGGAATGTCACCGCCCTGACTTCAGCCACCATTTTCATGAGATCATTGCGTATATCGTGGATTTCGGAACTTTTGCTAGAAGATTTCTGACTTTGTCGACGTTTTCTGCGAGTGCTCCGAGTTTGCTTCTCGGCCAGTTCTTCTTGTTCTTTCCCGAAGACAGCTTATTCTTCTTCGTTCATAGGGTTGTCGAACTGGGACTCATCCCGAGTTGCTCGACTCCTTGTGCGGCGCAGATGTATGTCTGTGTCTTTGTTTGTAGGCTCGGACTAACTGCTAGATTCCACGTCGACGCGTTCGACTTCTCTACCTTATTTATCTTCCTCGACAGAAGGAAGGTCTCTCGGGTTTTTCTCTGTTGGTGCGGGGGTCACTTCGTCAGTGTCTTGCCCAGACGGTTTTCCTTGCGCGTTCTCGGACCGGTCCAAAGGCGTTGCGAAGTCGAGTCTTCTTTCGCGAATTCAGATTGTTCCCCGCGGAAAAAATGGCCATGTTCCTCGCTGTGAGGGTTTCAACCTGTTTAGCGTGGGAGTTCATGACCTTATCATGTTATGCCGACTTCTTCTCAAAAGTCGAAAACATCTTCTTCACCTCCTCAAACGCTGTGGTGTTTGCGTCGGCGTTGAATGCAGTGACATTCGCCGCTGGACTGTTTTCAACGTTTTCGTCGACGACATTATCGTCACGAGGCTGTTAGTTATCGATATCTGACATGTTTTGACTGAACGTTGATGGCTGAGAGTTATATTAATCTGTAACCCAGCGCCAAACTGTGGGAACCGAAATTCGCACTGTCGATTTCTGTTGAATTAGGAACGCAAGGTAAACCCTAGTTTTCCATAGGTCCTGGATATCTGCTAAACCACACGCCAATCATTCAGAATACAAAGTAAATATTGAAAAGCAAAGTACGAATTGAAAAGTGAGCAAATAGATGTCTTATTCAGAATTTGCGTATGAGTGTTTACAACAGGATAGGAGCCTTGGCTATGAGAGCTGTCGGCGAGATCCCTATTTATAATAACTGCAAAACCCTAGTTGAGTCGCAGCTCGAATAAAAAAAACAGAAAGTTTCCTAAATGCTCTAAGTGCTAAGCTATGTTTGCTCTGAGTGGAGATTTTCGTGTCTCCTCTGGATCATCACCCTTGAAGTCCTTATATACTCCTCTAGAGGCGGTTTGCTCCTTCCCTTTCTGCTCTTTATCGAATCTATCGTTTTGCGGAAATATTACTTTTTTCCTCGATCTTCAAGATTATCTTCGGAAACTTATTGTTTATCCTCTGATCTTGACACTTATCTTCTGAACTTAACATTGATCCCTTTCCTGCAAAATAAAATATAAACCGTCACAAAGTTTGGGCTTGACTTCAGATAAAATCGCGAGTGGGCCTTTGGCCAAGCTTTAGACCTCATCGGGCCGTTTTCTGACTTAAATGTTTTTATGATTTTATCAAAAGATCATTGCTAAAACAACGTCGTCTTAGAGTTAGGATCTTTTGTATGGGTGGGGCGTGTGACTCTAGGTGTTTAGTAAACCGTTACCGTCTCATACGATTTACCCGATCCTTTCTCGAAAAAACAAGTTCTTTCAGTAAAGTTGCCATGTCAATCATGATCGAGACGGAAAAAAAGATAAGTTCGATCAAGTATCGAAAGAGAGAGTTAACAAAGACGAGGTGAAAATGGATTGATTGATCTGACTTGCCGAATGAGCGAATCAGATTGCTCGTGCTACCTAACTCACCCGTTCGGCGAGTTGGTTGGTTTGTGCCGTCCAACTTGCCCGTATGGTGAGTTGGTTGGTCTGAGCCGTCCAACTCGCCCGTATGGCGAGTTGTTCGGTCCTTTTCTTCCAACTCGCCCGTATGGCGAGTTGGTTGGTCTGAGCCGTCCAACTCGCCCGTATGGCGAGTTGTTCGGTCCTTTCCATCCAACTCGCCACACAGACGAGTTGGTTGGTCGGAGTCGTGTAACTCGCCTGTATGGCGAGTTGTTCGGTTTAGGCCTGGGCATTTTAACCTATATGGGTCTAAATTTTCAGGACCCGAAAGACCCGGACCCGACAGGACCCGGACCCGACCCAGAACCGACCCGAAAAATTACAAGTACCTATATGGGTCTAAATTTTCAGGACCCGAAAGACCCAGACCCGACAGGACCAGACCCGAACCCGACCCGGACCCGACAGGACCCGACCCAAACCCGACCCGAGGACCCGGATGCCCAGGCCTAGTTCGGTTTGTGCCGTCCAACTCGCTTGTATGGCGAGTTGGTCGGTCTGAGCCGTCCAACTCGCCATATGGCGATTTGGTTGGTTCGTGCCGTCCAACTCGCCCGTTTGGCGAGTTGGTCGGTCCTCGCCATCGAACTCCATGTACGGGCGAGTTGGTCGGCCCATGTGGCTTGATTTGCCCGTTTGACAAGCTGGATGTCTTGCTCGAACATCTTCTCCGTCTGGGGAATTAGATGATTGAGTCTTCTAGTCATTTTTGTCGTATTTCTGTTTGGGGATACGTTTACCCGCGGTGTTTGGAAAAACTCTTCCTGATGACTTATCTGTGCAGACCGCTCCTTTGTGGTCAGTCGGATTTTACCCCGATCTTCTCTGTTTCCCCTTTTTCAAGACATTATCTTGTTCCTACACAAAGAACGCATTTTCCCAGTAGGTTTTCGACGGTTATTCTGTCGTAACCGGTTTTGACCCCAACAACATCACTATTTTCAAGGGTGACGAATCAAGGATGATGCTGAAAATTAGGAAGCGTCAGAGAAAGAAGCAGATGATGTTCGTTTGTGGTAGACAAAGACAACATCAGAGACAAAGGAAGAAACGTTCACAAGAAGATCTAATTGCACGTGATTATTTCAGATTTGGGAAATCATGATGAGAGACTTGCAAGGGAGTCAGCGGTGTTTGCAAGAAAGGGAAGACTCATGTAAGCTGCAGCAAGAACAGCTGCACAGGTGGGTGTGTTCGTGATCAGTGTTGGAGATTGATTTGAGTCGTCTGGGATGGAGGATATCCCAAGTGAAGACAAACTCTTATTAATTCAAAGCTAGGCTTAAGGACACGGAATCAAAAGTCATCAATCTCTTAGGGACTAAAGTTTTTTTAGAGATCACAAGGAATGCAGGTTATCTTTACGAAAGGTGATCAACGGATCTTGCAGCTGCATAGGTTGGTTGTCGGTGTGGCAAAAAAACGAAGAAACAGGTGTGGTTATGTTTCGGGTCAACTCAAGTCATTCTCATTGGGTGCATAAGAGGCAAGGTTTCTGGCTGTTAGAAGAAAGCCAGAAGAGTCACCAAGTTAGTGTGGCTAATATAGGTTGTACCTCCACGAATAAGCAACTAGAGCAAGGGAAAAGTGTGTAAAATCCTACACAAGTAGGTGTTGGAGCAAATGGCTATTTGTTGTAACAACATGTAGCAACTTTAGTGAGGTCGTGTGAGTGACAGGAGGAACCTAAAGGAAAAGGCGATTCAAGGTTAGACTTAGCTTGAAGATTCTTGTCACGACTGATTGTAATCCTGAGAGGAAAGGGTATAAGACAACAGTCATCAACACTTGTTCAAGAAGCAGAAAGTCGCTACCACATCTAGCAGATGCGTGTGTGAGTTATACCTTAGAGGAATCGTCATGGAAGTCTGAGTTGGATGTTCCATATGAATAGACTCAAAGGAGAAGTAATAGACACCGGTCTAGTGTCACGACCACAGGTTTCAAGGTGGAGCTCTCGGACAAAAATCGAAGCTCAGAAGCAAAAAGAGAAATTTGCAGACTTGACCAGGTCGGAACTTCATGCTTGAACAGGTGATGGTTCAGGTATAGTTACAGCTAGAGAAAATCGTCATGAGTTCGATTCTGACACAAGGAGAAGCTGTAAGGGATTATCTCAGGAGCATCACAGGCGTGGAAGGTGAGAGATATGGTTAAAGGCTGAAAAGAACCAAGAACAGTTGCAGAAACTTGGTTATATCCAGAGACATGGTACTTATAAAGGTCATTTGATTCAGGTGGGGCCACTGATATTATATGAGGAATGATGCATGAGGGATATATATATATAATCTGATTCAAGGTTGAGTGAGTCACAGGTTTTCTATTTTAGAAGATGTCTTGATTGGTTCATCTAAAGGGTAAAAGTTTCGGTTAGCAACTTGGTCAGCTCAAGGAGGGTAAGAGCTGAAAAAGAACTCGATTCCATGATAAGGGGGTATCTTAGATATGTTCTGAGTTTCAAGGCCAGACGTGTCAAGATCAGTTAACAAGTACAAGGCGCATCATAAGAAGTTTGTAAGAGGAGTCTTATAAAAGGTAACTTGTAGGCAAGACAAGTAAATCGCCATATGTATCATGAGGACACTGCAGTAAAGTTGATACAAAGGAACACGAAGTCTGATTGGTCTTAAATCAGAGCCGAGTATGATGCCAGGTAAAACGTGGTGAGGTACTTAGTTAAACTGAAGGGAAGTAAGTATCAAGAGATACTGAAATATTGAGTTGTGAAGATAGATGAGGGTGAGATGAAGCAAAGTAAGAAGTTGTTTGAAGACATTACAGGAATTGCACAGTTGCAAGGGTTGCAGGGACTTGTCTTACAATTTGTCATCTCAGGAAGGGTAAGACTTGTTCTCCACAAGAAGGCTCATCTCAAGCTCAAGTCATGAAACTGAAAGAAGCTTCATGAAGGTCTAAATGCAAGGAAAAAACAATTTCATTTAAAGAAATGAACATATGGAGTTCTGGATATATGTTCGCATCCCAAGGGAATACTGAGACAATTTTCTCAGGAAAGTCTATTAGGTAATGACCAGGTACTCATCAGGCTAATGGCAGGTTCAATGACTAGCATGCATGTTCAAGTCGTTGAGGGTGATGCACAAATTTCGGTTTTGGAGACATCTCAGTACAAAATGGGTATTGCGGGAATGGATTCACAGCTGAGTAAAGGCGGGATATCAAGGATTCTAAATAAGATATCACAAGCAGCTTGTGAAGGATAGCCAAGGCGTATCATGGACTAGATGGTATAAGGCTCAGTTCATTCAACTAGCAGTGGGGTCTAAATCTGTTAGTAGAGGTTATGTTGTTGCAGAACAGTTTGACCAGATGGTGGAGCAAAGATATTTGTGTCAAAAGTCTTCCTAATCATGTGGTTTTAGGTGGCGTTTCCTGCTAAGTGTGAAGCGGTATAAAGTTATGCTCAAGTGCAGTCTGTTCAAGGACATCAAGGGTAAGTCAAAAACTGTTTCAGAGATATGGAGCATGGGTGACTTCAAGGTTTTGTGGTTGATTCTAAAGGGTTCAATGGGGCATCAATGTTCTATTACATCATGATGGTTTCACCAGGTTTGTGTCGAAAGTCTGTTCAGCAAAGTGTATAGCTGGATGGTGTGTTCTGTTAGAAATGATGGGGGTACAAAAGGTGTTCATGGCTGGAGTGTTTTTAAACAAGTAGAGAATCATAGGTTGTTTCAGGACTGAAGCGTATATGGTTCGAAGGTGGTTGCACAAAATTAAGGACTTTGATTCAAGGCTCGGTGCACATGAGTGGAATCGAAAGGCCAAGGAGGAAATTAATTTGCACAAAGATGTCGAGGTTTATGTTCAAGCACTTGAACATGTTCGTGATTTTTGACAGCAAGTTGTGTTGTTGATAAGTTCACGAAGAGAAACAAGATATGAAGAAATATGACGTAAATGAGGAGTTGAGCTTGACATGAGGAGATGAGCTTGCACTTGGAGTGTAGCAGTTGGGTTCGCAACTCAAGACAACAGGTGGAGGTGATGGAAATTCAGAATGGCAAAGGGATTGTCACATACCCTTCATCAGGCGCGTTGTTTATTTTCATTGATGGGGCTAAGTGGATTTAAGTGTTTAATCTACTTATGCAGTTGTGGTGTATAAGTGTAAGCTTATGCAGGTTTAAAGAAGATCATGAAGGGACTTCAAGCTTGGCTCAAGGTGGAGCTGAGAGAAGTGAGAAGAGATAAGAGATAAGAGAAGACAAGGAGATGCAGAAGATGAGCAGGCTTGCTCAAGCATCAGAAGGTGTCGGCAGGAAGGGTTATGGACTTGGACCAAACAGGTGGAGTTTTGTGAGGTTTGGTCAAGCCCATCAGGCATGTTCAATTTGAGTCGGGCTTGCACAAGTTACGTGCGGACAACTTATGGGCCTAATCGATGAAGCCCATTATCTTAAGTGCTGACATAATAAAAAAGGAGAGATCACGACAGAGATCTCTAAGCCAAACCTCTGGGAGACAGAAGTCTCAAGCCTCCTTTGGAGGGCTTCCATGGCGTCTCTTAGAGAGATAGAGTAAGCTAGAGATAGATATGTTACTCTAGGCTTAGCTCTTAGCCATGTACTTCTTTTTATCTCGTGTACACTCTCTATGGTTTGTATATCCAGGACAAAGAGAGTAATGATCTTGTAAACCACATCGGAGGTGTTTTTTGATACTTCATAGTGGATGTTGTGGATCTTCCACCCCAGAGGTAGCGGTGCAGCCGTGAACTGGGTGAACAATTTTTGAGTCAGGAACAAGAATGTATGTGAATGGTATGAGTAAGTCTAAGGACAAAGGTAATTCCGTAACAAAGTGGTATTAGAGCTTGCTAGTATGATTGCTTGCTTAGTAAAATACCCTACAAGTGTGAATAGAGGCAAGGCGAGATGAGGAGATACCTCAGAACCTTTGTTGTAGCTTTGTAAATGGTCATCAAATCTTGTTAGCTTAGGAATAACTTCATCAAAGGTTGAAGGGGGGGGGGGGTGAGCATCCATAGCATTCTCAATGGTAGTCTTGATAGGTTAATAGTCACGGCCTAGACCACGAAATGCTGAGAATATCTTCATAGTTTCTGACATAGGGCTTCCAATAGAGTTGAGCATGTCAATGAGGGTCTTGAAGTCTTGAAGATATTTGGTCATTGTCTTGTCGGGTTTTGATGCTGTTTGAATCTTATGTTACAGTTCAAACAAGCGAGAGTTCGAAGGATGGTTGAAGTGACAGTCAAGGGCTCTCCAGATATCATGAGATGTTAAGAAGTTGATAACAACATTTGGAGATGGTAACCGAGAAGCCATGACTACACAACTAGATCTGTCTAAAACTAGAGTTTATAGTCTGGGTTGGGAACATGAGTGAGGGTGCCATTAATGGAATGAGCCATGATAGTAGGCGCAGGCTGCAGAATGGAACCGGTGACCAACCCATAAAAGCACTGGCCACTCAGGAACGCTTGGAATTGACATTTCCAAAAAAACAAAGTTCTACTCATTGAGCATGGCTGTGATTGAGTTGACAATGTTGAGGGAAGGAGGAGTATAAGGCTCTAGATCAGTGGTGCTCTGATACCATGAAAGCAGAGGTAATGTGAAGATGAATGGAAATACTTTCCTTATTAATTTCATTCTTAATATTCTGGTTTGCTTTTGACTGATCGTGTCTTGTGTTGAATAGGTTGGCGCTGAGATAGCCGCTGGAGAGGACTTGGGCTGGATTGAAGTCTTGGGCGTCCGTTCTTGTTTCAGAACTAAAATGGGCTTGGGCTGAGCTTTAATACTATCATGTTCTTATTCAAAATTTTAGCATCTATATATATATATATATATATAAATATATATATAAAAGAGTGTTTTGATCATTCTAGAGACTGCCACATATGATGCCATGTCATAAAGTCGTTTTATGACAATGAGACACGTGTCCCCGACATTAAAACACTACGATTTATTAAATATAACAATATAACAATATGTAAATTATATAATATAATTAATAATATATTTATTTTTATGATATGATCTTTATATTTAAAATGTTGATTTACACAATTTTATATTTTATTTTAAGTTTGAAATTCTTTTTCACTTTTATCAAATTAAGTAAAACATATTTGTGTTTTTTTTGTGACAAATATTTGTGTTAATATTTATTTATTTAATAATATTATGAATTTATTAATTTTTAATTCATGACCTTTATTATTGATATTAATTTTATATGTTTACTAATTATTTTAATAGTCGAAGAAAACATAAAACATGTTCTACTTAAAAGTTATAATATAATTTTTTTTATGTTTTAGTAAAACTGATATCTAAATCATAAAATATTACAAAAGCTAAATATATTTATCGTTTTTGGTATTAAACTTAATAGATCGAATATCGACGGTATATAAACCAAACCAAATCAAAGTATCTATGGTTTTATTATGGTTGCTATCTTTATAAATCAAAATACCAAAAAACCGAAATCCGAATTGAAAATCTCTATAAATTAACCAAAACTACAAACATATGTAAGATTGTTAAAAAATCCCATAAATATGGTATTAGAAGTTAAAGACTTAGAAATTGTTTGACTAACAAGTAAATACTCACACCACTCGAACAAGAAAAATTACAGATACATACAACAACCTTATTTTCCGGTACAAGAAGCTTCAAACACGATTCACAAACCCCTAGTTAATAACACCTTACAAAAAAGGTTGGACCCAACACTTTTAACAAACCTAGAATAATGCATCCAATCACTAGAAGAACTTCTATAAGGTCCAACCAAACGTATCAGCTTCAAAACCCACTAATTTTTAAAACATACAATACACATTTTTTTTCAAATGCAAACTTAAAACACAAACCACAAAATTATATAAAAATAATAATTTAGATCATAAGTAAACTATATCCCGCCCGTAGGGCGGGCCGACCCTAGTATCGAATAATTCCTAGTGATAGAATTGAAATATATCAGGTAAAGTACTAGCCCGCTTACTGAAAAAAAGATCTGTCGATCCAGAAAAACAACCAAACGAGCTAATCACATCGACCTACGTGGAATAATAATACATACAAATAAATGTGAAGTAAACACAACCCAATAATACAAGTACACACTACGTACTTATCTAAGTCGTTTCCTTGAAAAGTAAAGAGAAATTAAACACACTCAACAACCATTTTATTACTTCATTCTGATTAAGCTCTCTTCAAGTATTCCGAAGTCAATCAACGTCATATCGTTGACCTGCAAAGAAAACAAGCCATATGTACTCTCAAGCATATCAGTACTTTTTATGCAGTATACTATAGTAATGTATAACAAGTTGAAACATAAAATTTACAAATAATGTTGAGTTCATCATAGTAACGACGAACATGTGAAAACACGAGCTAGGCCCTAGTACGTATATTTCACTAAACACACACACAAAAGAAATGTGAAGATATATAGTAGTTATGATTTCTTCTTTTCATATATTTGATGCTCAAGAAGAAGGCAAAATAGAAAGTATATATATATTCTCATAACGTTTACATTCTGATTGATGGCTTCCAATCTGGATATATACGTACTAGGGCCTAGCTCGTGTTTTCACATGTTCGTAGTTACTATGATGAACTCAACATTATCTGTATATTTTATGTTTCAACTTGTTATAATATTGAGCTAATCTTTAAATAAATCACAAAATGTAGTGTTTTGATCACCTTTTTTTTAACTGCAAACAAGAAAACAAACGTGAACGGAAAGGAGACAATTCACTTTTATAGTAAAAATATTCCGGTGTAAACCTAAAATGTTCATTATTTTTTTTTTATTGTAACATAAAAATGCAAACACAAATGAACGTAGCTGGATTAAGTAAGAGTAGGATAAGTTTACCTCAGCTTGTATGGTGTAAATAACCCTATCATCAACAATAGAGGAGATGGAGTTAAGAAGGCAGAGACCATTTTCACTAAGCACTTGAAGAACACTGGAAAGCCGTGGTTGGCCACCACAGCAGCGGCTGCTAAACACTATTTCCAGACCCGCTAAAGAGTGACGGACCACCACATGATTCATCATCTTCATCTCATCCACAGAATCATCAGAGAAGTTTCCTCTAGACAGTAACATGAGCTCATCTCTCTTCGAACTCAGCTCCTTAATCTTCCTATGTAGATACGTTATGTAGTTTGCAGCCTCGTTCACTTGATCAGATGTGGAGCGCTTACCCTAAGCAAAAGATCCCATCAAGAAACAAAGAAACCAAGAAATTAATAGATCTAGTACTAGGAATCTCTTAAGAAAACCACTACAGTGAAGTTAGAAGCACATAGTCAAAACACTTGCGATGATCTCTTTTCATTTTCTTACATGGAAGACCAAGTCAAATGACAGAGACTGCGTACAGATCTAAAGGAATATTAAATAATCAAAATCAAGATTAGGGTTTTAGGAATTGGGTAGTGACCTGAATGAAGTGAAGAGGGAGAAGGGAACGAAGAGAAGCATAAAGAGAAGCCATTTCTTGTCTTCTTTGTCTCTCGGTTTCTCTATGCATGATCATCTTGCCCCTATCCTTATTATCAGTACTTACTCTCAGCTTCGTACACCTTCTTCTCTTCTCCCGACAATCGTCCATCTAAAACCTTTGGTGGTCCAAATTAATAGAATATTTCTTTAAGAGATTGTCTTTTGATGATGCTGAAACAGCAAGATCTGATCTCCTGGGATTTTGTGAGCTGGGGTTTGATTTTTACACTTTGGAAGGACAAGGTCAAGGCTTGGTTGTAAAGTTGAAAATTATTGTGGTCTTGCAAAATAATTAAAGAAAATATTTGTTTGATAATATTATTTAATTTGAGAAGAAGATACGTTAGTTAGACGTATCAGAAAAAGAAGGAAAATAAATTAAAATACGTTTGTTAGGGTACGCACGCGGTGTGATGTCTCCCTTCTTTAATAGTAACACTGCACTTTAAAATGGAGGAAATTTTCTTTCACAAAATCTAATATAATGAAAGTAAACAAAAATCTTTGGTGTAAATGATAATATTATATAATTTTATTACTTTGTATAAATATTAAAAATAAAAGTATATATAAAATACTATTTTATTTATTATTTAATTCATACCACGAATTTTTGTAGTGAACTGTTATAGATCTATGTATTTAAAAAAATCTGATATATAAAATTTTTATTTTATATTTTATTTAATGTAGTTAAGTTATCGATTTTAAAATCTTATTTATGTAAATTTTTAATTCTATGTGAAATAATTTTTAGATGAATGTGTTTCAAAATACAAACAGACCAATCTGTTAATTAAGTTACTTTAAATTAAATGAAACATTTTTTGTATTTAAACCTGTAAAAGTAAGTTTTTATAAATTATTTAAATATTTTAATCAATTTTTTTTCAAATAATTTGTATTAAGATTAATAAAAATTATTTAAAATGTAAGACCTAATGTTTATATTGCTTGGATACAGGTTTAACTATTATATTGTTCAGAAACATGATTAGTGTTAAGGATTATCTAGATGGTTGACATTAGTAGTTATCCTATACATTGTAGTTATCTCATTCTCTTGTAGTTATCTCTATGTTAGAGATAAAGCTTATCTACACCTATGTACTTGTATATATATGAGTCCATATGAATGAGAATAATATACAACACTTTCCACAACACGTTATCAGCACGATAGTCCCTATCCTGAAAGCTAAAAACCGAAAAAACCCCTAATTCATCCGCAAACTTTAGAGAGACCGTTCTCTTAAATCGTGAGGAACCAGAAGGCGATCGATATATCAAATCGAAGCCCAAGACGAGAGGAATCTGTTGCCGCAGACGGCTCGACGATCCGATCTCTGACTCGTTCTCAATCTCAATTACAAAACGCGGCGCCGATTTACCTAAAACCATAATCTCTCCTTCCATCGACGGCGAACTTCAAACGGTTAGTTCTCTCAAACCGTGTGGACTCAGAAAACTTGTAATATATCAAATTGAAGCCCCAGACGATACAAAGAAGTATGTGAAAACGGTTTGCCGATCCGATCAGTGACGCGCCCTCACGCACGATTACAGTGAACACCGTCAAGCTTTGAAAACTGCATACGATTTCAAAAGCTAAGTTTTCTCATAAACCCTAAGTTTTTCATGAACCCTAATCTTCTTTATCTCACAGTATAGAGACTTTGGATGATATCTAATCTTGCTTAGCTCATAAACTTGATATCAGCTTGAACAAAATAACTCACGAATCAAGGAGGTTCATGGAAGCTTGTAGCTCGTGAGGAACAACTTTTGGATCTCTCTCTTTAAGGTGGTCCAGTCAGATACAAAGGTATTATAAGGTAAATAAGATCAAAACCTAAGAGATCTAAATCGGATTGCATGTATATAAAGTAAAAGAACCCTAAATCAAAACTGTATGCAATCGGTTTATATCTAAAACCCTAGAACATAATCAATCAAATACTTAAAGAACAAACCTATAATATCATGAATTGCTTGATTCGATTAATAACAAACCATATACTTGAAATCGAATCATCTAAGGGCCTTGAAACCCTAATTATCACTTGTTCAAAATCGGTTTGTTTCATTACATGATTGGTTGTTTGTTTGTGCATTGAAAATCCTAATTCCATTGTCAATCAAAGGGCCTTGAAAACCCTAGTTTGATTCGCCCATATCATGGATAGGTTGCTAGAAATCGTTTCTCATACTTGTTGGAAACCCTAGCTTCAATCTTGCATGAACCCTAATTTCCTTTTTAGGTTAACTTGATATATTTTCGAGTTTGATTGTTTTTGGAATGTTTCCATATTTGTTTGATTGAGAGTTTAGGTTGATAGAATTAAAAGTAAAACCTAAATCTCAAATTTGGAATATATGAGACTTTAAGAAAATTTCCATTTTGGAATGTTTCCATTTTGCTTGTTTGAGAGTTTAGGTTGATAGATTGAATGAAAACTCTAAATCTCGGATTTGGAAATTCTCTAAAGATATAAAACCTAAAATTTGGATGATATGAGAATTTAGAAAAATTTCCATTTTTCAAACTTTCCATTTTTGAAAGTTTTCATTTTTGAAATTTTCCATTCCTGAAATTTCCATATTCGAAATTTCCATTTTTCAAAATTTCCATTTTTGAAAATTTTCATTTTTGAACATTTCCATTTTTGATCATATGCAAGCTAAGTTGATAGATTGTGTGTTCCATAAAATCTATCTCGAATATGAACCACCTAAAGGCCTTGAAACCTTAACTCTGAAAATGTTAAGATGATCATTGAAACATTTCTTGGCCGTGTGCATAGCTTATTTGATCAATGAAACATGTTTGATTGCGTGGATTGCATTATCACTCGACCGTGTGACTTTTGTATCATGCTCATGTTGTTCCCACACCATGGATTGTTGAAATCCTAGTTTCTAAATTAAACTTATAAGGGCCTTGAAACCCTAAGTACTATGATTAATAAAATCGGGTGGAGAAATTATTGATTAATTTTGATTAATCCATGATAATTAAGATGCTAGAATTGTTTGATGCATCCATGATACACTAAGTAATAATATCCTTACCCGGTCTTGAATCCAACCGAGGTCTAAACCTTGTCGACCTTGGTCGCATATAGGATCACATGGTTGATTGGTTAATTGCTTGGTTGAGGATCAATAACTAAAACTCGACCTATGATTGTTTTGCATCTCATCGTAGCAATCATACATGGCCGTGTGGCCTTAACATATCGACCATACATATCCCACATCCACACTGTTCTGATTTGGTCGAAATAAAAATTCTTTTGGTCAAGTAACCAAATATGAAAACCATGTGTGTTGACTAGTTGATTGTTTGAATTCTAAAATTCTTGAATTGGTCGATAATATGATCTTAAAAGTCGAAACCCTAAAGCTACATATAATCATTAGACACAAAGATTATCCTAAGATCGAACCTGATCTATCTTATCTATACTCGACCTAAAACCCGTCTAGGACCTAACCACGTCCATAAAAATAGTCCACACGGCCATAGGAACCATTATGGTCGCAGCTGTGGTTGATGAAAAAGACGTGGTCGAAGCCACTATAATGTGAGCCATGGTCGATCGAACCACTATAGCAAAGGCTGTGGATTTCAAACCCATTCAGGATGTGGTCGAGACCAGAAACATGGTATTTCCATCAAAATTTTACCTTGCATAAATGCATATGGTCGTGGCTATTAACAACTCAATGGTCGAGGTTAACAAACTCGGACCGTGGCCGTATAAACCACAATAACTATCATGGACCCAAAATTTTGGCCATGGTCGAGGGCAAGTAAGCCGTGGTATTTCTAAACCACAACACCCGACCAACAAATCATTGAGTCATAGGTATGGAAAATAAAACCATTTGAATAAATCATATAGAACTCCCAAACATCATTGTGACCTCTATCAAGAGAGTCCAAAAGGGAAGAAACTAAAACCCCATTTGGTCCAAGATGGCAATGGTGATAGTCAAAATAAACTTATGAATTATGAAACATATAGTTGTCTAAATGAATAAGATAGATTTTGACAATAAGAGTTTATAAATGAGTGTATAGTCGGTCTAATAAGACCTACGGCCAAGATAGTGCCTAAAGGGCTAAAGAGATCCTAATGATCTACATTCACCCATAAGACCCATTGAGTTATAAGAACTTAAGTATGAATGGTTTCCCAAATAAAAAAAACAATGGGTAAGAAAAGAAACAAAAGGGTTCCTTCAAAAGATTTGAAATAAAACCGCCCAAGACCGCATAATAATGTAGTCTAGACTATACTTATGTACTCTACTGATCTAAACTATGCTAAGGATCAGTATGTTAAGAGGTAAAAAGAGCCATGGATACCCAAATTGGTATACCCACGAAATTACACTTAATGGCATGACTGGATTAGCCATCCATGTCTAAAAACTTGATTGCTATTGCAAAGGCACCAGAGTTATCCCATAAGATCTCACGTTGTGTAACATGTACACAAGGGAAACTCATTAGGCTTTATTGTCCTAAGCATCACGAAAAATAAGTATGTTCATGAGGGGGAGTGAGGATTAAACCCAGTGATACATGACCATACAAGAAAATTCGGGTAACATGGGTTGTAACCATGTCATAAAAGGCTTAGAGATTCAGGTTCTCTTGGTGATAAATCACCCAAGTCCAGCCTAATGCTTAGGGACATTATAAATTTACATGTACAATGCAATGTATGCATCAGGCCATATAAGTGAGCATAGATATTCCCATCTCAGATCGAATACGGGTCATAAAGTCAGACATATACCATCTTGAGATTTTTATTAAACAAACCACCACAGACATATGTGCCGTCTAAGATGGAACCTCTGAAGAGGATTGGGAATATATGTTGGATAAGTATGTCTTTCTCCACGAGTATTAAAGAAACCTTGAGCCAAATATGGGTGATCAGATTGTGGCTAGGTACACAGATTTCATGATTATGAATTCCACTATCCAACATCAAAAGGAGAAAGATATAAGCTGGATATGATAAGAAAAAGAGAATGGTATTGACCATCATTGTCTTGGCAAGATCCTCGGACCAGAGAATGAGGTTTAAGACGTCTAAAGAAAGAAAAGATTATGCAAAGCTAGCTAAATTAGATGCCAGACACATAGACCCGCGAAATGAAAAGAAAAAGGTCATACCAGCTTAGCACCAAACGAATTTGATGTCCTAGAAGAGACACAACCAAGTTGCTACAGAGTCTATAAGAGGTAGACCAATATGTTCCATAATAAAAGGAACCTCGGAAAAGAGAAAAGGTGCATAAAATATGAAATCCGAGGTTAATAAGGAAACCAGACCAGACATAGAAATAAGGTCGGCCGACTGAAACATCTAAGGTACCAGACCATGTAGCTTGGGACGCCAAGCTGCTAGGTATTAAAGGTCCTAGATAACAAGATCTCAAACCAATTGGATCATGTCTGGAATACAATGGAACGCAGAAAGGGTATCGATACCAATGATATAAAAATGCGCAAGATAAGTAGCACTTGACCATAAAGATATATGTGAGGATCATGAACCCACGTAAGAGTACTCATAAAGATAAAAGGAAACCGTGGGGATAGAATATAAATAAAGAGTGATGGGCGTATTGGCCATGAAAACGCCATCAGATAAAACCAGTGATGAATAAAAGATCTTGTGAGAAAATCGTGAGATAATAGAACATTCAAGCATGGCTTGATAACACAAGGATACTCACAGAGATTAAGAAAAGTTTATAAAGAGATATACTCCAATGTGGTGGAGGCTACTAATTTGACAAAGTCTGGTCATAGATTAAAGTATGTAAAAGTAGCATATGGTTCACTGGATAAACAAAGATTAAAGGTACCACAAAAGAGATAAGAAAGATGAGAAAGAAATTCTCTAAAATGAAACAATGCAGCTGCATAGACTAAGTAAAGCTTAGCAGATAAGTTCTATAAGAACAATTCAGATCAGTCCATGTAAGCATATAAAAGATGTATGGATTCTTTGTGATCAAAGATTGGCTACAATGGATAAAGCCATTGGTATATACGAAGTGATATATGTCTGAATGGACAAAACACATGAAACAAAGTGGTTTGTATGTGTTTGGACCAATGACTCAATATATATTGAAATGTCCATGTAATGGCTAATCCATGAGACTAGAAGATCTGTGGGACATGAAAGGACCTGCGAGTAAGATTTAATCGCAGATTAAAAGTCCATCTGAGTACCGGTCGAGTGCCATCCGTCCAACCAAGACACAGAGTGATCAACAGCAAAGATGTACGTCATGACCACATCTTAATGGAGTTCCATAAGACATAAAGACGTCCAAGAGTTACAAGTTCATTCAAGGGAAAATCCAACTGATCATCTTCAAGTCATAGGCAACCTCGACGTTCCGGAAGCTCAGACACCATATAGGAATGCGTCATCTATAGTGGTGCATTCATCAGGGGAGTTACATGTGTTGTACTCTTTTTCCTGTCCTGGCTTCCCTTTTTACCACATTGGGTTTTGGGTTTACCAGGAGAGGTTTTAATGAGGCAACATCCAAAGCATGTAACAACCTCTGAACCAGATGTGTCAACCAAGGGGGAGTGTTAAGGATTATCTAGATGGTTGACATTAGTAGTTATCCTATACATTGTAGTTATCTCATTCTCTTGTAGTTATCTCTATGTTAGAGATAAAGCTTATCTACACCTATGTACTTGTATATATATGAGTCCATATGAATGAGAATAATATACAACACTTTCCACAACAATTAGTATAATGTTATTTTACATAATTATCTTTAATGAATTCTTTACTTTTATTAATTACCAATAATATTAATGTAATATTACAAATAATTAAATGTTAGGTCTAATATATTTTTTCTGTTTTAATAAGATATATATATATGTATAATTAAATACGATGTTCTATTCTTATATTTATTTTATCTCTGAATAATATATACTAAGCTTTACATCATAACACTATTATACTTTCAGATTTCCACATGTTGAAATCGGTTTCTAGCTGAATTTCAACACACATGATCTCAAGAACTGTCTTAGAACAAACTATACATAATTTCTTACAAAATCATAAGATTTATTCTTATTGTCTTTATTGAACTTTATTCTATATTTAAATTGTTATTTTATAGATTTCCTTAATTTTTTTTAAATATTTGTTTATATTTGTGATTAAAAATACTAAAATTTGAGTGTTTGTCTTATAGGGGTTCTATATCATTTTTGAAAATTTATTTGATATGAGAAGTAATATACATTTTATTTATATAAATATAAAATGTAGAGTTCACAATTTAGGGAATTAGGTTTTTGATACTCAAAATCATAAAATTAATTTACATTTAAATAAAAACATTAAATATTTTATTACTTATATTAGATGATCTTATATAAATATCAGTGTACCTGTTCTCAACTCAGATTAAAGCTTTCCATGTCATTAATGTCAATGACATTTTTTTTTTGAATTACTAGAAGGTTCAGACCAAAACCATAATCCCTCCAGATCCGAATGGACCAGAAACTACATCATATCATCTAATATTGGTTTCATCCTAGTGGTCACTCGAACTGAGAATCTCTGACACAATAATCAGGATCTTTTCTAGATGAGCAAATGACATCTGGTTAAAGTCAATGACATTACCAATAACATTTATATAATGTTAATATGTAGAACATCGTCATTTTCATACTTACGGACAAAATACGTGTGTTTAGCAGTCTCATTTACAATATATTCAAATTAAGAAAACAACATCTGGTCAAACGAACCTCTCTCTTTGTTTAGAGAGAGAGAATTATTCTCTCAACTCTTCATCCTCTTAATAATTCCCAAATCTTTCAGAGGATGAAAGTATGGGAGATCTTTTGTTTTTGGTGTAATATACTTCGATCCTGTGATCGATTATCTATTTTCGCTTGGCGAATTTCTTTTCGTTTAGACGATTTTGATGTGCTCTTCAAACCAAACTCGATTTTGTTCTTCAAGTATCATCATCTGATTCAGATTTGGCTTGAAACAATAAATTATGATCTGTAGATTGGACCTCAACTTCTCCTCTTTCGCATCATTCTTTCATATCCTTTCTGTGTTGAGTAGGGATCTCTTGCTTCATCGGTTATGCTCTGTTTTTTTTCCTCTGGAATCAGTCTTTAGTTATCTTTGATATGGAGCTGATAATAGCTCTAGAGTAAAGCATCTAAGGGGAAATATTGAGATGATAGATTATCTCGGGTGTTTTATGAGAGATACAGCAGAATTGGCATCACTATGATGGTCCAATAAAGTGTCACTTCAGCAAACAACTTGAGCCTTCTCTAGAACTATTCGTGCGCTGATGGTGTTAGAGCCATGATCCAAAACAACAGTCTTTGGCGGAATATTGGAGTCAAGGTGTACAGTTTCTTTTCAGACTGAGGTTAAGAGTATATGCGAGAAACGACTTGGTGGATAGATGGCGGCGAAGATCAGAGGTGAAGCATTCCGGCGACAGAGCAAGAAGCCTCCTGCATGAAGAACGTGTGTCTATACATGTGTCTCTTTGATGTGCACTTACCGCTTGAATGAAGAACAAGAGACGGAAAAATTGAGTTTTGTAAACCTAGAATTGTAACTGGGCCTCTCTGAAAACTCTGTACCCATTCATATAGCCCATTAGCTTTTAATGAAATTGAAGTTGACAAAAAAAAAAACGACACGAAAATATTTTCAGTTCTTATATTACTTAAATTTAATATTTGCCAGTAACATAAGCAAATGTTCAAAAAAACATAAGTTAATTGAAAAGGATTCAATGAACAATTATTAACCATCAGGAAATTCTTATAGAACGCGTACCATGTATATTTCTTGCATGAGGTAAGAATATTGACACCCTACATAAAACAAAGAAAAAATGAAGTCACTAAATAAAAACTTTTATATAAATATAGTTACATTTTGGATTATTAGTGATTTAAACCTTCAACTATTTTTAAATCGAATGAAAAACTTCCAACTAAAATTTTATGTTTTTAAACTCTCATTGTGAAAAAAAATCCTCAACTATTAAACTTTTAGTATCGTTAACCCTCCGTTAACAAAGTCGTCTTTTCTAAACGGTGACCCGTTAACTCGAAATGCAGCGTTTTGTATAATCATAGAAACGACACGAGATGCTTACAATCAACAAATATTTTAGTGATTTAACCCCCAACTATTTTAAATTTAGATGGAAAACCCCCAACTAAAATTTTATGTTTTTAAACCTTCAACTATTAAGTGTTTAATGTATTTAACCCCTCGTAAACAAAGTCGTCTTTTCTGAACAAGGACCCGTTAAATTGAAATGCAGCATTCATTCAATCACATAAACAGCACGAGATCCATAAAACTCTCTTTATCAATGGAAGTAACAATCACGATTCCTCTCCAAATAAAAAAAAAGACAGGGTTCTTCTTCTTTTAAAAAACCATTGAAGGTAATACAAGTCAAAAAAACTTTGTTGTTTCTAATCCTTATTTTTTCGCTCATGTTCACTTTTTGATAAATTCTAGGTAAAATTTCGAGTGTGAAGAGGTGGATAACCTAGATTACTTAACATTTCAAAATTCACCTTTTGATAAATAAATAAATAGGAGAGAAATAATTAATATTGGAAACAACATAGCTTTTTGACTTATTTCACTTTCGATGGTTCTTGAAACGAAAGAAAAACCCAAATTTTTTATTTGGGGATGAATTGTGATTGTCGTTGCGTTCCAATTTAATGGGTCTCATTCAGAAAAGACGACTTTATTTACAAAGGGTTAAAGATATTAAAAGTTTAATAGTTGAGGGTTTAAAAACATAAAGTTTTTGTTGGAGATTTTCCATCTGATTTAAAAGTAGTTGGAGGTTTAAATCACTAAAATATTTGTTGATTGTAAACATCTTATCGTTTATGCGCTTATATGAAACGCCGCGTTTCAATTTAACGGGTCTTCGTCAGAAAAGACGATTTTTTTAGCAGAGGGTTAACGACATTAATGGTTTAATAAGGTTTAAAGAAATAAAGTTTTGATTGAAGGTTTTCCATCCGATTTAAAAATATTAGGTGTTTAAATCACTATAAACCCTTACATTTTCATCTGTAAAATTCATCGCCAGCAACTATACACCAACGGAGTATTGATTGTACGAGTTAAGTACCGTCACATGGAACCGATGCATCTAGTGATATTCATTGTAAGCGTTTAGTATATATATATTTTTTAAATGCAATGATGTGCAGAAAACGTATTCCAAGTTTTGTTCATTACCTAATGATATAGATATAGTCAATATATTAGGTTTATTAGCAAAACGTTTATTCAAAGAAAATAGAAATAATATTTCTCAAAAGAATAGAAATAATATCAACAGTAACAGAAATAAGCAATGGAAAATAAGTTGAGATACTTGCCATACGTTAGAATTATGTAATAGATTTTGTAAGGTTGATATTATATATTTTTAAAATTTTGTTATATATGTGGTGTAAATTCTGAACCGCATATTTATGTTAACAAATCTTTTTAAACAAATGAATTTGGAAAGCTTTGGTTTAAAAGAGTGTACATGGTCTTCTAATTAGAACACGTTTTGTTAACTATTTTTAGGTAATATACATAAGAAAAACTAGAGTTTGACTCGCAAGTATGTACGGGTGTTCATTTTAAAATAAATATAGAAACATTTCAAAACAACAATATAATGGTTACACTTATATAACATGGCTAGATCTTTTAACTCCGTTCAGGATTTATAAATTTTGGTTTGTGTTCAGTTTAGAAAATTACAGGTTCAACTTAAATATCCATTTAAACTATATAGAAACAAATTAAAATTAAAATATATTTTTTAATAGCTCAAGTTCAAAATTGTATGTTTGGATAGTTGCATGTAGAATTTGAATACTTGTTTAAAACTATAAAAATGAAGAGGAAATAATTTTTTAAAAATTCCTATTTATAAAATGTCAATTTCTCAAATAAAATATAGTAACAATACTACATATTTAATACGGTCTAGATACTATCATAAAATGTATTTACTTTAAAATAAGATTTAGTGTAAGGCGAGAGTGCATATGAGCTGAATAATTGGTGCTACATTGAACTAATCTTTGTATTAATTTTAATTTGCATATATTTTATAAGTATATTAACATAAAGATTTGTTAACAATAAAAAGATATATCTTGAAAAGAATATATATTGTGAAAAAGATATATTGATATATGTAGTCAAAAACTTAATTATAATTAGGAAATTTTAGATTTCAAATAAATCACGCAGGATTGTATGGAAGATAAAATCGGGAATATCTCTTTTCATAATGATAAATGTATCATAAGAAAAAATCAAATTTAGAAAATTGATGTTTTGCCATTAAGGGCTTGACTGGTTTCTCCGCTACCACCTGCAAACGCAGCTTTTGCGGTTGGTAGCGTTTGTTGGCGTTTTCTAACAATCACAGAAAACCCTATAAACCACTTCAAATTGCTCCAAACCTCTCAAAATCAAAAGCTGCCTCCAACTAGCGTTTGCGATTACGGGCGGTTGCGGGAAAGTAAACAAAAATATATTTTTTCAAAAAAAGATTATATTCAAATAAAAAATATTTAATTAAAAATTAAAAATTAAAAATTTTAAAAAAAAATATTTACTATAATTTTTAGACATTAATATATAAATACATATATATAAAGCTAAAAATATATTTTTTATAATTTAATACTATGATTTTATAAATATATTTTTTTATATTTAGTATAACAATATAATTTTTAATATTTTCTTAATTTTATAAAATATTAATATTTTTAATTTATTAATAAACCGCTTTTTCATTTGGTAGTCAACGAGTCGTAAGTATCCCGCAAACTCACAAATTTCTAACCGCTGCACTAGTCGTGTAAATCGCTTAATAACGTTTTAAACCGCAACCACCCGCATCCGCAAACTCCCGCAGCCGCAACCGCAACCGTTGCTTTTAAACCAGTCAGGCCCTAAATCAGTGGTATGAGTTGTAATAATTAGGTGAGTCAATGGTAAAGTCAAATTGGTGCATCAATTTTAATAAGATATATATTATAAGATAATCCTAGAACCGTTTTATGCAAAAAACAAAATGAACAAAATATGTTTTATTTAAGAGGTAAATGACATTTTTAACATTTTCTTTATGAATATGTATGATATCTTTCTGAATTTGAGTTTATGAAGTCTTTCCTAAATAAATATATCTTATTAAAATTCATAAGTATTGATAAATATGTATATAATACTTTTGTAGATTTTAAGAAATATTTATAAATAGGTATTTGATTACATTTTTTGTTGTGTATTTAAAAAAACTTACAAATATATATATATATATATATATATATGAGAGAGAGAAAAAAAATCTCTCAAATAGCTATTTTTAAGTTTTTGTCATAAAAATTGATCTTAAGAGAAAAAATGATCGAAACAGACTTTTTATTTTAATTTTTTTTTTAATTTTTTCTTAATTTTAAATATCACCTCCAAAACTCCACCCCATAACTCAAAACCCTAAATCTAGATTATTTAATCCAATGGGTGTATATATATATATATATATATATTTACACCCTTTAATAAAGTATATTTTGGTCATTTTTCTCCTTAAAGACTATTTTCTGACAAAGACTTAAAAAAGGTATCATAGAATATTTCTCATATATATATATAGTAAGATATCCCTAAATGTGTCTAACATCTTCTTATATATTTTAGGAGATATTTTTGAATTTAATATCTAAAATTTATAAATTTAGGAATAACTTCCGAAATATACGTACAAGAAATATATATACAAATTTATGAAATCTATATACAAATTTATGAAGGCGCTTGAATTTGGGATTTTTTTTTACAAATTTATGAAAATATCATACACATTTAAAAAGTTCATCCTATTTTTTATAATTGTTTATAAAATGAGTTTTAGAAGAAAAAAAATTAAATTATTTCAAATTTTTAATATTATTTATTTTATATAATAAATATATAAGCGTCAATTTCACAATCATTCCAACAGCTGATTCCTTCAATTCATACACACCATAGTTTTTTTCACCATTTAAATATTGGACAAAAACAATTATGGTATATGCTCATGTTCTGAAATGGGGTTTTGCCAACCTCGTACATATGATGAGTATAGTTTTTCATACTCAAAGATGACGCCATACCAACAAAAAGCAATCACATTCAGCTTTGTCTTTTTCAAATACATACGAAGACTTATGAAAGATAAAGAAACATTCTATAACCAATCTCACTTTCTCATACCCAAAGAAGAAGCAATGTTATTATTATCTCAAAAGATTAGACTAGAAGAGGAAGCAATCTCAAACATTTCGTTACCAAGTCATTAGTTCATACAAGTTTAAAATTCAAAAGCTAGTTATCAAATACAATCCTTAGCAAATCTCATGTTTTTGAGTTTAAGAGATTTCCAAGTCGAAGGTTAGATGAAATTGGGAATTAGGGTTTCAAAATCCAACATGCAATCAATTAATCTATGATAACAACATTTCGAATAACATAGATTTAGGACTCACATATTAGAGTAACTTGCAATTGAAGGTGGATGTGAAAAAAGGTGAAATCAATTCCGGGTTTGTCGAGATGGAAAGAGAAGTTAGAAGACTTCCACGAAAGTTTTCCTTTGTAAATTTTTAATTGCAAAAATAACCTGAATGGAAGACTTCCAATGACGTCTTCAGGGAAGACTTTCACGAAAGTCTTCTACGACAATGTATAATAAACCTTCATTTTCTTCAAATTTAAAATAAATTTTTAAAATTTTATTGCTAACTCATATGTTTTAGACAATATTTGGGGTCCTCAATGAAATCCATAACTTTATTGGTGATAATTTATAGGATATCAAATATGTTTATTATAAGTTTTCTAACAAGAAAACATTAAAATATTTTCCAGAAGACATTAGAATACTTTTCATAAGACATTAGAATACTTCTCATAAGACATTAGAATACTTCTCATAAGACTTAATTATAAGTCTTCTGGAAAGTCTTCTACCCTAAGACTTCTCATAAAACTTAACTAAAAGTCTTCTAACAAGAAGACATTAGAAGACTTCCTAGAAGACTTAATTATAAGTCTTCTAGAAAGTCTTCTAACATCTTCTTGTTAGAAGAATTCCCATAAAACTTCATTATAAGTCTTCTAACAAGAAGTCATTAGAAGACTTCCAGAAGACTTAATTATAATTAAGTCTTCTCAGAAGTCTTCTAACGTCTTCTTGTTATAAGATTTCCCATAAAACTTAATTATAAGTGTTCTAACAAGAAGAAATTAGAAGACTTCCAAGAAGACTTAATTATAAGTCTTCTGGAAAGTCTTCTAACGTCTTCTTGTTAGAAGACTTCCCGTAAAACTTAATTATATTTTTTCTAACAAGAAGACATTAGTAAGTACTTCTTGTTAGAAAACTTTCCATAAAACTTAATTATAAGTATTCTAACAATATAACATTTGAAAACTTTTGAGAAACTTAATTATAAATCTTCTGGAAAGTCTTCTAACTACTTCTTGTTAAAAGACTTCCCATAACACTTAATTAAGTTTTCTGGAAAGTCTTCTAACGTCTTCTTGTTAGAAGACTTCCCATAAAACTTAATTATAAGTCTTCTAACAAGAAGACATTAGAAGACTAGTATAGACTTTGATGCTCAGAATAGATTTAAGTATTTATGTAACATTTGATATCTGGTGAATTTATCTAAGTTTTCTTGAGAAGTATTTTCCCTTAGCCGTAGTAAATTTGACTAATTTTTTGTATTAGTGTGTTTTGCTATTCAATTTGTATCAAGAACTTAATAATGTCAAGTACTTTTGGCAAGATAATATTGTAGACATGAATATATTTACAAAAAAAAAAATCATTAATATCTCTTTAAATTTACAAAGAATTCACAATTAAAAGAGTACACCTACAATTCACAAAACGACTATAAACAAAATTATTATAGATCATTTCCTTACAAAAACAAGTTTGGACTCCATAACATGAGAGAAGACTCCGTTAGAAGACTTCCGTGGAAGGGAAGTCTTCTAGTGCATTATTTATTAGAAGACTTGCGAGAAGACTTCCATGAAAGTCTTTCAAGTCGTCTCAGATCTGAAAAATCTGCATATCCAAACAAAAATAAATCAGTCAGAAAGGACATGAGATAAAAATTAGAAATTAATATAAAGTTTAGTTTTTTTCTGAAAGACTTACTTGAAAGTATTTTAATAGAATACCTCCTAGAAGAGTTACTTGAAAGTCTTCTAGACCTTAAATTTATTATTCGCCCAAAAGACTTATACGGAAGTCTTCTAGTGCATTATTTGTTGGAAGACTTTCGAGAAGACTTCCATGAAAGTCTTCCAAGTCGTCTCAGATCTGAAAGTCTTTAAGCAATAAGAAGTTACCAAATGATAAAATATAATTTACAAATCTACCTTTAAAGAAGTGGAAGATGAGAACCATGTGATGAAAACCTCCAAAAATAAAATAAATAGGTGAGAAACATGAGATAAAAAATGAGAAATTTATATAAAGTATGGTTTTTTATGTTCAAACAGATTAGAGAGAGGTTGAAGAGTTTTAAATGAGAAAATTATATTTTCTTGCAGCCATTTGAGAGGAAGAGAGATAATGTGTAAATTTTTCTTTATATACAAAAGACAAAAAATCCAATAAAATTAAATATTTTCGATTCAAAACACTTTCAAGTAAGTCTTCTAATAGAATACATCCTCGAAGACTTACTTGAGAGACTTTCTAGGCCCTAAGTCTTCTAGTGCATTATTTATTGGAAGACTTAAGTCACATATACCCTAAACTCAAAATAACTAACTAATTAGAAACAAACACTTCATACAACTTAAATAAACTTTAAAATCTAAATTTATATCATATCTATAATTAGATGATTAGGATTTTTCCCCAACCAAAATATTTTTACGAAATTATTAAATTATTTTTAAGATCTAATACACTAGATATTATGGAAGACTTAAGATTTCCACTTGAAGACTTATCGAAGACTTATTGGAAGATTTAATAATAGGTGGGAAACCTAAGTTCTTCTAAAATTTTAAGAGGGAAATGGTAGTTAAGTCTTCCAGTAAGTCTTATCTTGCATTATATCTTCGAAAATTTAAGTCTTCCAAAACTGTAAAAGCAAATATATTACTAAATCACATACAAAACTTTATTAAACTTAAAATAAACTTATAAAGTGTTTAATATATAAAAACCTAAACACATATAGGTCAAATTTAGTTTTTGAAAAAAAAATTAAGATACCACAATCTAACCTTAAAAATACATACAATACTATAACATAGTTATCAAACCCTAAACCAAAGAATATCATGACTAACTTACATTTATTCATCTATGTTGAAAACTATTCAATTTTATCAAATCTAAATTTACATCATTTACAAATGTCTATAATTACACTATTAGGATTTTTTACTAATCAAAATATTTTTTTATAAAATTTATAAATTATTTTTAAGATCTACATCATGAGAAGACTCTCGCAGGTTATAATAGTAAACTACAATACTGTTTTTGTGTAGTCATGAGAAGATGTTTGTAATTTCACTAGCATTTGAGTTACTTTTGCAGTTGATTTGAGTTGGAGTACATTTTTGCATTTAAAATCAAGTTTTTAGTCATATTTGGCAAATCCCCCATCAGATAATGGGATAATCAATGAGATAGTTAACAATTTTTTTAGCAACATAGATGTAATAACTAGATTATAAATTAGATTCTTCCTAGAGAATCTGAGTGGATAGTGAAATACATAGAACATATATGATATAAGAAACTTAAACACAATGAAGTTTCCCAGTCAACACTTTTATTAAGAATCTTAAACAAACTCAACAGTCTTGTTTAATCATATTTATGTGACTACACTAACCTGTGTATCATGACTGATCAATTCTTAACTACCCAAAACGTGAGAACCACAACCCTAGTTGCTACCCTTAATGTTTTCTTGTTGTCATTCTCTAGCCCAAAAAAAACTTTTGCTTAGATCTCTATCTCTCAGATTACAAATCCATTTCTTAGGTCACCACATACATATATATATATATATATATATCAAAACGTATGAAGATTCTTTGAATTTTTTTTCCATATCTTCTCTATTCATCATAACTACTTGAATGACAATCTCGCATCCTTGAAATTACTAAACCGGGGCCATCTCATTCGGCAATAATTTCAACCGGCTCCAATCCAACTCAAAATTACAATCTCCCTCTTTTTGTCTACACGAGTCACTTCGTTCCTGAACATTCTGCCCCAATTACAACGAACATAGGACTTCTTCTCCCCCTGAATGTGTGACTTATCAGACAAAAATATTTCCACTCATTGAGTCGTGCCTAATACTTTGTGGCTCCCCCACAAATGGATCATCATCAAGCATGTGACTAATATCCTTCTGACACTCTAGAATCTGTTGAATAGCATTTGGGAAGACAATATTCAAAGTATCGTTTAACTCCATAATTAAGCTCCATATCTGAGACAGCACAAGTTCACCATAGTTGATCCACCTCCTCATAACTAGGAACTTAGTAGTTTGAGACGTTGTTGAACAAAGAGGTCCACTTCCTCCCACGGGATCCATTTTGTCTTGCAAATCTCATACACTTGACAATACATCGGCACATATCTTTCACAGAAAAGTCAACCCATTGGTGCCGCAGACCTCTAGTGAGAATTGAGACAAAGTGATCTAGATCTGCAAGTTACCAGTCCTCGAAAACTCCATCATCTGGAGTACTAAACATTTGAGTAACCAATGGTGCAGTAATTTCAAAGACTTCACCTCTAATTTAAACTGTCGAGTTCAGTTCACCGAGATTTGTGAGGAACTCTCTGACCAAGATAAGCGAGAAGGCATGAATGTTTGTTATTGTAGATCTCCAACCCACGCTATCGATGAGATGCATGACTGGTTGTAGAGCAGGAACATGTTCTGGGATGGTTCTTTGAACTCAAAACCCTCTGAGACAAAGATTACGGTATTTTCTGTGACCGTCATTAGAGATTAACCGATTGGAAGCCATGAGACTTGTCTTTTGATGAAAACATGTTTCTGAAAACACTTATCTAAAAACACAGTCAGTAGAACAAGAAGGTAGGACCCATATGTTTTTACTCTTAAAAAAAATGAGACATACTTCTCTAAAAAAGATCTAACACTTGTAAAATTGACCAATTCCTACGTCAACAAGGGTAAACGGTCCCCATCAGTACATAAACACATCACATGTGTGAAAACATACATCAACAAATACAAAATTCAGTTTTCATACATGAACTTTCAAATTTTGGTTTTAACATATATTAAAATAATTTCTGTTAGTCAAACGTTACGGAATATGAGTTGTCGTTAACTCAGTAACAAGAAATCGGCCATTTTCTACATCAACACGACCAAAGGTTCCGATCAATACATAAACACTTCACCAGTGCGAAAACATACATCAACTAATACAAAATTTAAATTCGATACATGAACTTTCAAAATCTGATTTTAACATACATTGACCTAATTTTCACTAGTCAAACATTACCGAAGATAAATTGTATGTCACGTGTTGATTAAGTGAGGTTACTATATTATGTAGTAATTGAACCGTATTACGTGGTAATTTACTAAGAAAAATAAATCATTTAGTTCACATTATTTCATTCTTGTGTAACTCATTAGTTAGCTTTTCTCTTTAATTTTTTGTTTTTCAACTTTTTTGGCAAAAAACCTAACTAGGAATGGGATTTCGGGTCTTTGAGTCCGATTCAGACTGGTTCCTTTGGGGTCTGGGTCCTTCGGGTCTTAAAAATTAGGACCCAACTAGGTACTTCAAAATTTTTGGTTCGGGTTTGGGTCGGTTCTTCTCTGGTTTGGGTTGGTTCCTCTCGGATCTGGGCTGGTTCCTCTCGGGTCCTGGTTGTTTCAGGTCTATAACTGAAATACCTGTTAAATACCAGTATTTTCGAGTATGGGTCGGGTTTGGGTATTTAGGATACGAAAAAGACAGAAAATACCCAAGTAGCATAACCTTTCAACATTATAAGCGTTTTGCCATCAAGCTTACATCAGCTTCTAGTTTCTTTACTATGTCATCCTCATGCTTTGTCGTAAAACCAATTCCTTTCACTGGAGGGGGTTGATCTTCAGTTTGTTCTAGCTCAAACGACATGAGTAGTCCAACTAACTTGTCAAACTTAGTTTCATTCGAGTTCATAGTGGCCTTAATGATAGCTTTGTTAGCGCCAACCCGCTTAGGAAGAGATCTGATGAGCTTATTGACAAGCTTCTTTTCGTAATATTTGTCACCAGCACTGCGGCTTCATTCGAAATTGTATTCATCCTTGCAGTAAAGCTTTCCATTGCTTCATCTTTTCCTCCATTCTTATATTCTCTCACTTGGTCTCAAGATATCAAGACGATTCCTCTTAACACTCATATCACCTTCAAAGTAGTTAACCAGCGTATTCCAAGCGGCCTTGGCAGAATCACATCCTTGAATGATCTTGAATTGGTCAATGTCAACGGCCGAGAGGATAGTAGAGATTGCCTTTGAGTTAAGTTTTGACACATTCTTTTCTTCAGTTGTCCATTGTTCCAACGGCTAGGTCACTTCCTTTCTTTTCTCATCATACATGGTAGGTTCAGACCAACTATTCACAACAGCAGCCCACACTTCCTCATCAATACCACAAATGACATGCCTCATCCAGACTTTCCAAAGTCCAAAGTTTCCGCCATCCAGTATAATTGACTTTTGAATGACGATTAGCTCCTTCATATGTTCCATGTTCATCTCAAGATCTCAACCTGTAGACAATACTTGATATCGAAGAGGTTGAACGCTCTTATACCAAATGAAATACCTAGAACATAGATAATATAAGAAGCTTGAACATAATGAAATTCCTCCAATCAATACTTTCATTAAGAATCTTTTAAACAAACTCAACAGTCTTGTTTAATCAAATTTATGTGACTATACACACCCGTGTATCACGACTGATCAATTCTTAACTACCCAAAACGTGAGAACCACAACCCTAGTTGCCACCCTTACTATTCTCTCGTTGTCCTCTCTAGCCCAAAAACCCTTTTGCCTAGATCTTCATCTCTCAGAAAGTGCAGTCACTTTCTTAGGTCGCCACTTCCTTATATATCACGACATGTGAAGATTCTTTGAAATCTTCTTTTCATATCTTTCTCTACTGATCATAACTACTTGAATAATGATCTCTTGTCCTTTCAAGTGACTAAACCAGGGCGTCTTGTTCGTCAATAATCTCAACTAAACCAATCTCAAGCGGCTCCAATCCAACTCAAAATCTTGAGTTTATAGATAATTAGTTATAAAGTGAACAAAAACTTGTTTGCCTTTGATGATTATGTGCTTTTTTGTGTGATCATCGACCCAAAATTAGATATTCCTTCAAACTTGAAGTATCAAAAATTCTTATTAGATTGACCAAAATTTAATGATAGAGAGTAGTTCATAAGGAAGTAACTACAAGCAAAGAAGCTTTTATTACTTCTCAAAATGTCGCATTAAGGACATGACTATTTTTTTTGCTACCATCCACAAACGCAGTTTTTGAGGTTCGTACCAGTTGTTGGCATTTTTGCAGCAATCGATAGAATGCGCTATAAATCGCTCCAAAGCGCTATAAACTCTAAAATTCAAAATCTGGTTCCAAGTAATGTTTGCGGTTGAGGGTGATTACGGAAAGGTAAAATAAATATTTTTTCAAAAATAATATAAATATAAACAAAAATTCAAATAAATTTTAAATTGAAATAACAGAAATAACAATATATATATATATATTATATTTTAATTTGTATTATAAATTTTTAAACAAAATATATTTTCTATAATTTTTTATAGATTTAATAGTATAATTTCTAAATATAATTTTATATTTATTAGAACAATATGCTTATAAATGTACAATTTGTTAATTATTATTTAACCATGGCTTCATTTGATAGTTAACCAGTCGTAAGTATCCCGCAAACGTAAATTTTTTTAACCGTTGTACCAATCGTCCAAATCTCTCAATAACGCTCAAAATCAATCAATCGCATCCACAAACTTCCGCAACCGCAACCGCTGCGGTTACATCAGTCAAGCCTGAAAGAATTATAACCAGTCAATTTATGTTGTGAGTGGTTTTTAAACGTGTTTGAAGAAGACATTGATTATAAGAAAGTTTTCCATTAATTTAGTTTGATCGACCACATCGTATTGGAATTTCTTTTTTGTTTCGAATTTGGTTGTTTGTAATCTTGGGGTTCTATCAGTAGTGGGTTAAATGTACCTTAAGACTTTAAGTGGCCATGATGTTTGTAGGATATATGGTACTGTTATATGTTTGAGAAATGACTTATAAGATACTTGTTGCTTGTCTTCTAATGAATAAAAATCCACGATGACAAAAAAATATATATGCAATTAAAAAACGCATTTTCACATAAAAAAGTTACACCAAATCAAGAATTTAAAATGGCTTGAAAACGCCCAACCATCTCCTTCTATATTAAAGCAATCAATCGAGTTCAACTCTTTCTTCTTTTTCAATTTTTTTAACATGATTTGATCTAAATTTAATGATGAAAATGTTAAAGATAATATCAAAAAGGACCATCTTTTTCTTGTGAGAAATTTACAAATACAATAATCTTGCAGGTGAAACCGAAAAATTTGAGAGAGAAAATCTAACATCCTTATTGCAAAAGTTTACTGCAATTAAAAAAAAAATGAAGAAGAAGAGATCAAAAATTACAATGAAACATCCATTTATTAACAAGTATCACTTTCACACTTTTCACGAAAATTAAGAGATTTGTATAATAAACTAATATATCTATATTTATATATGATTGATTAAATAAAAGTTATTTAAATAAAAATATATTTATTTTAAAAAATAAAAATTAAATTTAATATACAAAATTATATTAAAATTGTAAAATAATCTCTTTTTGAAATAAAATAACAAATTTAAATAATATTTGTTACGAAACAAAGAGAATATAAACTAATTTAAGATAGAAAAAAAGGAACTTCGTTCTTCTCAGTCCCAAGAATCCACGACCCATCAAAGAAAAGCTTAAAGGAATCTAAATTGTAGAATGTTACGAGTAATATTATGGACAAATTATACTCAAAGGCAATTTATGAGTTTATTTTACACCATGAGACAATTTATGCTATTAGAGCAGTTTTTCTTAGCCAAACTCATTTTTAGTTATAAACTAACTAAATAAGTTTGAAACTAAATGATATCAATTCAACTAAATTAACATCTTCATTCTATGAGATTTAATCACAGTTTTCCTGACAAACATAATAAGGTGGGTCACATGTTTTTTTTTCTTCGTTTTTATCCTCATAAGTTTTTTTCTTTTTTTTGTAAAATAAATTTTGTTTTTTCAGAACTTTTCTTTTAGAAACTATGTCTTTAATCAATATCTTCTTTATTTAATCTATATTTTAAGATATGTCAAGATGTATCTTTGATGATGGTATACGACAACGTCAACAACGTGATCGTTTCAAGCTTTAACCATGACATTTATTTCTTCTCGCTTCATCGTCATAGTCTACCTTTTTTCTCGTTGTGATTCATTATCTTCGTTACTTTTGTTCTTATTTAGTGCGCCTTCCAACTGGCACGAAAAGCTTAAAAGCAATAATGGTTAACTTTGGCGTTTTTGCACGTCTAGTCCTTCAAATTTTGTCTCATTTCAATTTTGACTTCAATATTCTTTAAACGTGCAAATTGCTCCTTAATTTCACCTCCAAACTTCTAAATTTGCATCTTAGCCCATATGATATGAAAATAAATACACAATGCAGTATATACACCTAAAATATAAGTTAAAATTATTAATATTAATTAAGACAATATATTCAAAATTATTTAAATCATAAAATATCATAGTCTTGAATCACTTATTTTTCACATGAATCCCAAATGAATCGCTCGTGTTAAACTTAACGATTTCAGTTTCTATTAGTCATTATTGGCCGTTCTAATATTCAAACCACTAAATGTAAACTGGTGTACAAATGGCCGGTGTAAATGTAAGTTTTTGTGACACTGTACATGTGGACAATGAAATATATGTGTACACATTGATGATTTTTACCATATAAAATTTTAAACTTGCAAAAAGTATCATTGATGTTGTCCATAATATTATTGATGTTGTCCATAAAAGCAACTATAAAATTCCAAAAAAAAATATCAATGATTTTGGATGTCCATGTGGACATTATATTATGGGCAACTGGCATAAATGATTTAAATGAAGTTCCAAATTTTCATTTTAATCATATATGATAACTTAAGGAATGTCTACATGTACACATGTGATTTATTTTCTTTTTTGAGCAATTATACTAAAAACTATTAAAATCATCATAATAACTTGAGCAATGTACAAATAAATCGGTGTACATATTTCTTTGTAAACTGGTACAACTCTAAATTCTCTAAGCTGGAAGACTTATATATTTAATGTTTATGTATATGAGGATAGTGAAATTATATGGTGTTCATGTATTATTGTACAAATTAATTTGTGTACATTTGAATCATTGTTTATGTGGATAATAAAAAATTGTGTATATAGTATAGTGTACACATCAAATGGCTTTAAAAGTTATAGATGCACATGTGAATCATTGAAATTTTAGCTAAAATATACATTTTGTATAATCTGTACATGTGAACGATGTACATGTGGATGGTGAAATGTTGTGTACGTAATGTCATATACATATGATCATATACATATATCGTTACAACAATGTACACAATAAATGAATTATACTCCATGAAAAAATATGGATGTGCTTATTTGCATATAACAAAGGTTAAAATGCACATTAATAAGTTTGAGGGAAAATTAAAAGTTACTTCTATAAATCTGAAAGTCTGAAGTCAAAAACAAAAATAATAAAAACTTAAAGGATCAAATGTGCAAAAAAGTAAAAATTTGACCATTGTTGTTCTCGAGGTTTCACTCTGAAACGGAGAGGACAACCCACAAAGATCCCAGAAGGCTACGACAGTAGATCTGAGCGAAGTGATTCTTCAACCACTAATGAGGCAACAGAGTGGTGATTCGCCGTTACTCGAGCGGTGACGGTAGGTGTTGCCGTTTTTGATTTACAATAGATTCACACATGACGGTGGTTGTTTGGTGTTCACAATACAAATTTGACCCTCATTTGGTGATTAGTGAGGAAGACGTAGATGGTGGTCGGAGAGGTTCGAAAACGAAAATAGTTTTGTTGTTTTTATACTTTATTTTTCAAAAAGATGATGAATTAAATGAAATATAAAAATAACTATTTTTTTTATCCTCAGCTTCGTCATTCCATTTGTCGTTAAAGCCATTATTTATCATATTTTCTTAAAATTTCTCTACTATTAAAATTTTTTTTGTGTTTCGGAAAAGAAAAGAAAAATAAAATTAAAAACTGTGAGACCCATTTTGTTAAGAGCAATAAATGCCCTATAATATAATAAAAAGTGAGAAACTCACTTATAGTGTAAATTAATGTTATGTATCCTAATTATTATTTTATTTTTTAGGCTTTAGTTTGATGGAGAAAACACAATATTTTATTTAAAGGCAGCTTCTGCAAGAACATGGACTAAAACTACTGAGACCATGTTTATCAGCGTCTCTTAGAATGAGGTTCTTAACTAAATTTGACTTCTTTTTTTTTAAATTTTTTTTGTTAAAAGACGGCTCTTAAGACTCTTATTTAAGAGACGTCTCTTAAGTTTTCTTAGTTAAAAGTTAAGAAATGTATTTTAGAAAAGTTAAGAACCTCTGCTAAGAGACCCTCAGTAAACATGCT